>JAUJYZ010000510.1:0-305397 GCA_033675265.1 Actinostola sp. cb2023
TTTTTCGGTCTGAATGTGGCGAAACTGGCGGTCGCATCAATTATGCCGTTGGCCTAAAATACAAATACTGTAATACTACGGTACATTAAGACCTATGCGAACTTATCAACTCCAGTCTAAACGGTAAATTACATGTTCCATAACCACGCGACTAAGACAAGTCACTCCTAAGAGCTGTAAATTGAAAGTAAAAAAATATATATCTATATATTTACCGCGTCTGCCTTGATACAGCAAAGGGCACAGGCTGCCCAGGCTACAGCAATCTTTAGAGGCGCACATCGATGTCATGTCGACCACAAGACTAGCCAGCTTTTTGCTTGATCGCGAAACACAGAAATCCTGCTACACTGACCAGCGTGTAAGACCCGTTTCGACCCGTTCTGTACCAATCGATTCGATCAACTAACTATATCTTACGTACACATGTGGACTTAAATCCCCTATAACATATAGGCAAGGTTTTCTGAGAGAGATAACTCCCGAGAGGATGGGGTTATCAGCTAGATACTTCGGTTCTCTAGACTTTGTGTACACATTTGTGATGAAATCTCCCAATGTAATCGCCGCGATAGCAGACCTATTGGTATTTAAGCATTGAATTGTTTGAAGCGATCTATCGTGGTGATGTTCGAGAATTAAATATCTGAAGAAGCCTTATTTCCAACTCGAACGCCCACAACACATAAGCAGCCACCGAGAGTCCGGGATCAAGTTCGGCGTCAAAAGTTCTACAATGAAATATTTCTGACTACTGAGCGCGAGCGATAATTTGCAAAGTTCTCAAACAGGAAACCGCCAAGCCTTTGATCTGATAGCGAACTATATCTTGTTCAAATATGAGGCGTCCGAGAAGTTTTTAAGATCGCCATCGCTTGTACAAGAATGCCTTCGCGCCACAGTGTCTCGGACGATTCAACAATGAAGTTTGCTCTAGTGGATTGATATCTAAGATAACCCGGCTCAGAAACAAGATAACCAACAAATCCACACCGATCAAGTTCATATTTTGATTACAAAACCTAACTCTAAACTTCCTGAGTTCTTGGCTTGAGTAATTACTTTCCTTCAAAGACAAACACTTTGTTGAATTTTTTTCTGAAAACAAAACGAGACACCTCTGGGTGAAGAATATCGCACATCACAGGTTATACTGCTGAGTCGATATCACGCTCTTAACAGATAGCCATCACAGACGTACGTACGCTCTATGGCCAGCAAGAAAGCAACATGGTTTCGATCTGTCAATTTTCATCACAAAATCGATTTTGCAGCCCAAAATTGCTCACATGTGAAAGTACTTTCACGGCGGTAGGTATAGTATTGTACAGCGTTGGGGGGCCATTATGGCTATTATCCATTCGCACTGGCGTTTCCCCCTCAAAATGACGAAAACCAGTTCCCGTTTAAGCTCCAGAAGACCGCAGAGTAAGACTGGCCGTAAATGTACTCGCTTTACAGACTTTATTTATCGACTTCTTGCACTGGAACACAATAGAACCGCTAATACGAGAATGGGATTTGAGTGGTCCATGACAAGTCAAACTGATTGGACTTTTCATCTCCGTTAGCGGATCGGTTTAGAGGCAAATCGTTGTTGTCTGTCTCACGGTGCCAGCGGATGTTTAGCAGGGTTAAACGGTTGGTCATCCAGTATTTCACTACAGCGTCTGGTTTGTGTTAGCCCGAGCCATTAGGACTGACGAAATCTAGCAGAAAATACTCAAGAAGTAATAGTGTTACAGGAAGACTAATTAGTGTCGGGCGTACTATAAAAAACTCGAAAATAACACTGAAAGCAACTGACCACTAATCCTTGGCCAGGATATGCCGTTTTGGAGAGCGAGCTAAGCTATTTAAAGATTGGTAAATATTTAGGATCAACCACAACGGTATATTTTTATTGTCAAAAAATGAGCTCATCTGTGATCCATTTATTTGTGAAAACACGGAAGGACATAATCCGCCAAAATACTTGGGCTTTCTCTCATTAGCAAAGACCACCTGAAACAACAGCGCTAAGAAAACCGATAAAGACCGAATAGTCTAACAGTATCGTCGTACTAAAAGGATTCCAAATTGCTAAGAACTCTTAATTATCCCTCATTCTTCGCTTGCTTAATCGCTTTTAGCGATGTAAAGACTAGGATCTTGTGGTTACCGAGTAATGTACTTAGCCAGTGCGGCGTAAAACAGCCAAAGAAGGAGAAAATGTGTACAGTACATTTGTACTTCGCAAGTACTTAGAACAAAGTCGGTAATTAGTCTCAAACCTTTTTCACGGAAAACCTCAAAGTTTGCGGGGGTTTTCAACCATTATTCTCCCCTAAACGAATTTATAGGATTCCACGTCATTTGGCATTCAAGAAAGATGAAAATGCCTTCACACTGCTGAACTAGCTTTTTCATTAGGGTACAACTTGATTAATTAGCTGAGGCTTTTCGAACTAAATACCGATAAATAAAAGGATAAGATGCTCAATCTCACGCAGCTAATGAAATACCTTTTTCCTTTTTCTATTTGTAAATATAGCAAATCAAAATTAAGGAAATCAATGTTCGTTTACTGTTAAATTGAACGCAGTGATAGTATCTCTGAAACGCACTTATTACTTCATCGGGTTTCCAATCTTTTAAGTATTTTAATACTGAAGTACACTGACTATAGATAACAGAAGTCAAACCTGGTTGAATTTGTGACTGTTTTTCTTATCAGTAATGTCAATTTTAGTCTTTAAAATCTTCTTATTGAGTCTTCACAAGGAATGATCTTTCTATAAACAAACTGACGAACTTTACAGTTCCTTCGAGAACTTACTTATACGACAGCTGCAGTGAAGCACAAACAAACAGTGTCTTCCATAGGATTTCGTTGCGCCAAAAACCTCGTTGCATTTGTGAAATATACCCCAAGAAGATCTTAATAGCCTTATATGAAAAACTTTGAAATTAAATATTCAAGATATCGATTTTGATAAAAGGGTTTGTAGGTTTTATGATGAAGTTGAAGAAGTCGCACAAGATACAGTGTTACTTTGGACTGCCAAGAGGAAACTGTTTCCGACTGGAACTGCAGAGAACACAATCTCTCAAGGACAAAAGCAGGACATTCCTTTCCTAGATGAATCTCACGAAAAGGAAGTAATTAATTGTCCAATGACAAGAAAGGATAGAAAGATTAATGTCTCCCTTCACTCCGAAGTACGTGGTTTTGTAAGTGGATTTGGGTCGATACATGCTGTAAAGACTAAGAGACCACGGAAAATATCCTGTCTTTGAAAGGAAACGCGATTGATCACGTTGCCAGCTTGTCGTTCATGAGTCATAGCGAAAAAACGCAACTCCAATTTTTTTACAGCATACAATCAAACAAAGGACTGGGGCCACTCGAGTACAAGAATGCAAATGTCATGACATGTTTTTCTAGGGTATTTTGAGTTGATCTTGGACTGTAATACAACCAAATTACGAACGAGAAGAAGAAGAATGGTATAGTTTCCATCGAGATAAATTGTTTAAGTTTTAAGTGTTTTTTTCTACAGATCTACCGGTATTTTTGCCTTTGTTTCGGATCAAACTTTGCCCAAGGGTTGATATAAATGGACAGTGTCCTCACCTAACATGCTAGTAATTATTGCTTCCAGAGTTCTACGATTGTATTAGGTAAAGCACCAACTTCTTTCAAGAACATATAGACTCGTGCGTTGTTTTACGACGAAATCTTCGAGCAGTTTTGGAAGCACGAAATCCGGTCACAGATGACTTACAAACCTCTTCAGAGGTAACAAAGCTAGACAATTAGACGCTCGCGTGTTCAAACTCCGTGAAACAACACGAATAAATCTGTGCTCTTTATCTTCACAAAACTCTCCGTCATTACTACTCGCTCTAGTGATTTCGAACAGTCCTTTTCTTCGTTTCTTATTGTTATCTGTAAACAACGAGTAATCTAATAAACGTGTTAGAAAGGGTTTAAGCCCGTTGCTATCAGATTTGCCTAACCGCTGGAAACTCATGTTTAGGAAGGTAGTTGAGTTTCTGGTCAACTGATGGCGATATAAACAACCTCAAGGGTAAATCTGGGAACCACCACCCCTCCTGCTCGAGTATTAGGCGAGTGGGTCGTTTTATTTAATTTAATAGAAAATTCTTGTAAGGTCAGCTTGGCGACGAAGAGTCGGGTGTCGGTACCTTTGAATGCTTGACAAGCGCGAAGATGTTGCGAGTTGAGGCAGTGACACCTATAACTGTGCTCGGCAATCCTATATTGACAATGCAATAAAATCGACAAACAAGAAATGTACAGAGGGATAGTCCGTGGTTACGTGGCTGGATGTGCCCAGTTAATTCGATGAGTTCCTGATCGTCGACCGGAAATAACTTGGGCTTAGTTCTAAGGATATGATCCCCTGTGCCTACCTTTAAATGGCGCTTACAACCCGAAGTCGAGTCCCTCCTGTACTTATCAATCATTGTATCTCAAATCGATAATTGCATAATTATCACATTTCTGGATCTAAGCTTGATACAAGATGATATTATCGGCTGTTGTACCTACCAGAATAGTGACCCGTGGACTAGTCTATAGTGAACACCAAATAAAAGATAACTAGATCGCTTCAGTGTCCTGTGGCTCAAACACGCGTTTTATGGCGATGGTCGCATCCAGCAATGTCGTGGTTTGAACCCCAGAATTCATTTCTAAATACAATGCTAAATAATTCATTGTTTATCGCGTATTTTCAATGGCTTTCACCCTAACATACAATCCGAAGATTCTGTGATGCAGATTTAATAGGTGTTTGTTCTGTCTTTATTTTAGGTAAATATCTCGCACTATGTGAACACTTTTGTACGGAAATGATTGTGTAAAGTGTGAAAATTCTCATCAGTCTCTTAGTAAACGATACTAAAGTGTGAACCCTTTAGGAAAGGCATTGATAAACTGTGAACCATTGTTCTCTCCTTGATAGATTTTAGCTGGAAATGAATTTTTTATGACCACGGTTGTCCGTTTCTATTTCGCTCTAATTGAATCGTAGTCACAGCACTTTTTCAGTGGCGATGTACATCACGTTCAGTATGTTCCTCGACCCAGAATCGCTGTGGGTTTTCTGAAAGCCGTTGGCCACAACTCTGTTGCTATAAGACGTTCTACATGGCCGTCAATACTATGATACATGCATGTGTCTAGCTTGTAACTTCTAATTGACAATTACCCCAACTAAACAAAATTACTCACCCAGTCTCCGACAACCGGAGCTAAAATCCTGACCGACTCAATATGCACCTTTAAAAGAGTGACATGAAATTTGCCTCAGTGCAACCACTAAGACCCTCACCAATTAGAAAGGTGGTTTGGAAAATTAAGTCTAGTACATCTGCAGGAATTAGTGATGAGAGAGACCTATCTTGTAATGAAAAAATACGCGTAATTTTACAAATGGAGGCGTCTTTGTCCAACGCGTGACAGGCCAACATAAATGATGAGGACAGCCATCAAGGACTAACATAGATCTAATGGTTCTGTAATAGGCTTTTCACAAACACACAGACAGCTGTAGCGAAGGACACGAGATTCCTGAATGAAGGCCGAAGTAGTTCACCCCGAAGCACGAAATCCCAAACACCACGATTCAAGAAAGAACGCCAAGTCCCAGCGCTGCCATTATGAGCGTACTGACAGCAGCCAAAACAAACGCTGAAATCCTGTGACTTATGATCAGCAAACAAACACGATAGTCGGAACTAAGATATTGGATTATCAAAATCACTTAACGATAACGTGGACTGATTCAATAAATTTCTGGGGATCCATGTATAGGTATTTATAAAATCACCTTGTTGTTTGTAGACCAGAGCGATAAAGTGATCAAACCCCTGGTGAGATTTCTACTGATATACCACTTTTGGTTGATCTGGCCGATTAATGAGAAGTCAAAATGCATCTTTCAGCGCGACGACTTGAGAGCCATGTCAATTCATTTTCACAGGAATAGAATGGTTCAAAAGGACTGCTACTACAGGCATGTGTCGACTTGGCATTCAACGACGAGTCTGGTTTACGCCATTTCGGCTCAAGCGCAAGCTACGTCGTACCTGCTCGCCGTGAAGCTGGGATATTCTACGCTATAAAGACTTACCTGAGAGACTGAGAGAGCGTTCAATCTCCCTGAATGCACCGAGTTCGAGAAACAGTGAATTATTCAGTGCTAGGTAGTGTTTAAGTGTGAAGGCTAGAGTTACAGGCTATTTATATGATTTTTGTGTTTGGGCGCCGATTTGGCGCCATAAGACTCGGTCTAATTCAGTGCTTTGTCTAAGTCAGGCACATGCTTTGCTATGCCGACACCAAGCACGCAAGATGTAGCTGAATTTGAAGCGTGCAACTTTATTTTCTGCATTGACCTGGCTTCCATTTGCTAGGTACAGTGAGCAAGAGTAGAATAGAACGCAGTCCACTTGCTTAATTCACCCACTTATGTCAAACTCACTCACGGATAACGAGAGAACTATGGCGCCGAGTGCATGTATTCGGCCTAAAATGGAATGTTGATGAAGTCGCCCTCCAAGTCCAAGGAGTTTGAGAACACGCAACGGCAGCAAGAGCTGGTGAGGAGGAAAGTTAGAAGAGCGCGGGAAAAATGAATTTGTTCAGTGCATTCACAGTTACACGTACACACACACTCTGTAAGACCTTTGTTGACCTGTCAGTCAACGGAAGTACAAAATGTTGCCGTTGACATTGGTTTTGGAAAAGGTGTAAAGCGGCACACGCAATCTTAACGGACTAGATCTCGAAGTCAAGCATCCCTCAATCCCGGCACCACACACCATGGCCTTACCAAGTTTTACAATGTTGCTGAAGAAAAGAGTCATCTTTAGACCCTCCGCCTAAATTAAACGTTAAAAATCAAATCAGTCGATTAATCATGGTTACAGGGTCTGATGATTTTTGAGCGAACTCTTGAAACTTTGAAAAGAATGGTCTTCTCTCGATTAGTCCCCAATGAAATGGCACGATGTATTAAGTATCACGTATTTAATTCAATTTGATCCTTTTTTCTGTTCGGCTATTATCGGTTTTAAGGATTCCAATTAGACAAATGTAAAAAATAAATTGGTGAAAAAGTTTCTTATCTATGTGACCATCGCTGGCCTAAGGAATCCTGAAGCTTGATATGCGAACAAGTGAATCTGATCATATTTCAGATGCAAAGTTAGCAAAGAGCTACAACTACATGAAAACAGATCAGACCGTGAAGTCAGTACACAAGAGTTAAACGAATTCACTTTGGAGCCGGATCGCACAGTATTGCTGGTCTGTACGTGTTTGCTGCATCTGTCCTATCCAGAACCTTTATAGACTTCGCAACAATGTAAGGAACTTGTGGCCCAATTTAAAAAAATAACAAAAAAATCTATTCTTCTGAAATGCAGAACGACCAAATTAATGACACGAAACGGAATTTGTAAATACAAAGTTTGCACAATCGAAGTGGGACATGCTTCTGACATCTGGGGAACTGAACAACGCGCGTATACTTGGTGCTGTTCATTGCCAATCACGGCAGTATGGTAACGAGATCCCCTACTCTTGACATTGATATGCAAAAGATTGGAAATTGTTTGAATTACTAGTTTAATAATCGAGACTGTAGACGCCATTCAGCAATTTTGTGCATTTCATCTCTAACGCTCGTTTAAGGCGGGGTTTCCTTCACAAGCCACACACCTAGAATCCACTACTACTACTACAACTCATACCAAAGATGATGTCCAAATAAAAACTTGCCCACCACAAGGCAACCTTTTTTTAAGTACACGTCGACTCGGGCTTTTCGTCAATTATTCGTTGCCCAATTTGCGAGTCTTGAGGTCATTGCAATTAAGGCTGAAAAACTTCAAATTAGTTGGTTTGGTTCAGAAGCTTTCAAGTTTATTTTCCTTTGTTATTACCGTAGTTTAGGAGTTTTCAAAATCACTTGGGATTCAGTGGTGGTTAATTATAGAGAGGCCCTGCTTGTACAATGCTAACTGTATTACGTGATGAGAGCATGGTTAATCAAACTACATGACCATCAACAATTGCACATCGACCGACGTCAAACCCCGAGCGACTGCAAAACGCTGAGTAAAATCCCTAAAGTTCACCTGAATTAAAACGAGGGGAAGTTTGTTTTTCTAATGGGATTAACGGGGCTCCCGACGTTTAAAAATCATCTGTAAGAATTGCTTTAGAAGTATCAGTGACAACTGACCAAGATGTGAGAAAACCTAACGAACCACACAATGACATGCTCTGATTACTTGCAATCACTGTCTTATTGCATCTATTTGATGTGCACGAGAGATACGTCGTATGTTGTTTCATGCGAAGATAGTTGATCTCTCTCTCGGACTATAAACGCTTATTAAAGTCGCGTGTATACAACCAACGTGGTGAATACCCTGCACCGATAGTCATAAAATCAAGTAAACCGTGCTTTCCCCATCGCGTTTTAAGACTTTTATCTGATAAAACTAACTGATATTTCAGCTTGAATTTCGTGATTTCAAAATCGTACCTCAAGATCGATTAAAGAGTTTTTCCAAAAAAAAATTAGTTTGATTTCGTAGTTGCGTTGTTGTGGTTTTTGGCGTTGGTTCAAGTGCAGTGATCGCTATTAATGTCCGCCGAAACTCATATACCCTGAGCCAGTTTGTGCGCGACTGTTTCATTTTCAAAGCGACACCAAAATTGTAAAGTTTCTCATGCATAAAAAGAAGACAAATTCTTTGTTAAGTTACATTTTAAGAGACGTTGAGATAAAACTGAGATTAAACTGAAGACGAAGAGAGAGCTTACCGTATATTTTGACTTGGCTGAGATCTCCGATGTGTTCGGCGAGAAGGACCTTGCTAACTGAGTAGCCCACTACGAGTCGGTGGATTTAAATCAGAGAGATCGATTAACTCCAACAAAATGATTCATTTGGAAGTTGCTTATAACGCAAATTAACCAAATTAAAATGGACCTCATTATTATGCGTGAGGATCGGCTGCTGATTGGGAGATGGACAGAAGAATTGGACCAACGAATGACCAGTCACGTGACCTGAAGCCCAGCAGATGTCTTACAGCAGTCACTTTCGTATATCTAGCCTTTTCGAAGCGTCCATAAACACGTAATAATCGAAATTAAATTAATGAAACTATTGAGAAAGAAAGAGGGCAGAACCGCGGTAAAAATAGAATCATGAAAAGAATCGATGGATGGAACTTATTTGCTCCATGCTTTGCTTTTCTGAACGTGAACAGATCTTTTCTTTTCGATTTCATGAGCATTGCTTCTAAGTTAGGATCACACACATAACAAACAAACCAAAGTTGGACTTTTAGTCTTATCTTCACCGAATAACCGGAAAGTACATTCACTGAAATATACTTTTCATCTACTGATCGAATTCGCAAAGATAACAGCCTATTCTATTAACTCTATATATCCTAAATTATTTCAAAGCCAGTTTTTCTCCCAGTTTATTTCGCTTGGCTGGAAGATAAGAGATTGATAAACCATGGCTATTTTGTATATAAATTTCGCTAATCTTCCCTGGGATATGGTAGCCATCATACGATGTCTTCCACTAACTTCGCGAGAGAAACCTCTTGTATTTTACTAATGGTCCTTCGCTTAAAACCCTTCACAAATCCCTAAAGGAAAATCCTCACTTTCGGCTGCTTTTTGCCAGTAATGGCTGCCTAAAATGCCCCGTAAGTAATCTTTACCAAGTTTCATATTGTTCTCCATCTTTGCTCTCCATTAGCGAGATATTGGATGAACAATATGGGAGTTTAAGAGAATTGGACGAGATGTGTAATCTATCGAAACGGTAAACTGGAAATGGCAAGTTAAAGTCTTGCATATCTATCTTTGTGATATCAGGCGAGCAATATAATAATAGCATTTTTAGAACTCGCTGATAGAGGAACTTTCAGAGATTGAAAACGTGTGAAAATGAATGGAGGAAGTGAATTGACTTCACAACGAAATGCAGCACAAATGGTAAGAAGAATGAGCGAGAAAATGGCCATTTTCGGTTATCAGTTCGGGCAGCACTCCCAGTCAATTTTATCGATGATTTTTCGATGTTTAGAACTTTCTGGGCTGGTGAATGTCATGAGAATCAGTCAGCAAAGAGAAAATTGTCACGAAAAAAGGACAATTAATTAGATTCTCTCTCGATACAATGAAACACTGAATTGTAATTTTTAGCAAGTTTTATGGCCGAGCGCGCAATTTCTTGCTCCTCGGTAAGACTTCGGTCAATATTGTCAAGTCGCCGGGAGTTTGACTAGAAAACGCGCCGTATTGATCAGAGTCAAATAAATTGATGAAACAGGAGACCCTTTTGTTGACAGGCCTATCGAAGCATTCAACGAGCGTGTAGCAGGGAATATACCATAGATATGAGAGATCAGATCTTGGTGTGTTATGGTTAGCGTTGAAAAGTGTTGAAACCTAATCCTGTCAAATTGACATCAATTGTGTGAATTATTCCGAACAGATAATTCGAACAAACTCCGAGACAAAAAGGAGGCCATCGTTTAACATGGAAAGTTAAACATCGGCATTGTCTTTGGATCGAGGAGAAACGAGGATGAAAGACAGCGAAGTCGACCCTTTTTCGGTATTAAAAAAGTAGTTCTTGTTAAGAAAAGATGTGGACGATCTAACGGTGAATCTTTAATACCCTTGGTATAGGAAATAATCATGATAATTATAATCTAACGATGACTTATAAACTCAGTTTACTGACAATATGAACTAGTAAAATTCATTAACAAGACTGGAACATCGAAGGACTACGAAATGGCTGTCTCAAGACTTGTTCAAAATGGCTCAGAATTTTTCTCTAGATCTCTTTATTTCCGATCGTTTTTCATTACAAATCCCCACGTGTAGACGGCGTACTGAATGTATTTATCAAAAAGTAAGTGTGAGAGATAAAAAAAAATAGCTCAGTAACTTTTGTTCTTTTTTACGACTCAAAGAATAAAATCTAATTAGTTAATTTTCGTTAAATTACTTTCTCCAAATTGACTGAAATTGTGCAGCGTATTACTGACCTTAACGTGTGTATTTAAACGTAGTTTTCTTTCTGGGTCTTGATCTACTTGGAAAATCACCACAAACTCTAAAGTCCAGTCGAGTCTTTTTTCATATTAATAACTCAGCTAGTGGCTTTATTTAAAGCCTCTGACACTAGAGTGATTTTAATGTGTTTATTTTTTATAGGGGTGCGGTTCGTTTTTATTACATATACAATATTATTATTATCCGCTACTTTTGAGCAGATTTCTAAGATCTGCTATCTCATGGATAAAACAGTCGACAAAGAAGGCAAACAGTGCGTTTATTGGAATGATTTCTGTATATTTTTTGGCCGTTTTGCTCTTAGTTCTGAAGATATTAATTTGGTGTTGTCCCAGCAGAAATGGACACTCATTTTCTTCCCACGAAATTGGCCGATAAGATCAATCCTGCATTAATTTAGATGGAGGAAACGTATTTCCAATAAACTGCCGATGCCACAGATCCTTCACCAGATACGAGACTGTTGTGACGGTTTGGAAAAGGGTTTTCGTAAACAGTTCGGCACCAAAACTTGACTTCCGGAAGCTAGCCTCGGCCGTATTCAGTTTTTGAAGCGCCTTGAACTATAGTTCTGGGAGCTCTAGCGCTATCGGCTCATCTTTGCTATCTCTTATCGCTGTGGGAGATGGGGTTCATCTCGAAAAAATTGATGGTTTGAAGAAAGTAATATCCCAAATTTCCTGTATTTATTTTGCTTTTCCGCACTTTGGGTTCAAAAACTATAGTAAAAATAGCTCTATCTTGAAGTGAACTTTTAAGAGAGTTTCTTGAAGATGTGGAGCTTCGGCTCCTGAAGATGTGATGGCCTTTTTGTGGTGATTTTGTGAAGAATTCGAGCGACACGCAAAACCCAAAACCTCTTGATTATTTAATGAACTGATTCTTGCACGTTTTTTGAAAAGGGAGTGCAAGGTAGTAACCCAGAGACAGCTAGAGAAAAACAGTTATCAGTCCAAGTGATGCGATTTTGATGGTAAGAAAGACAGCTGATGAGCGATAGTCAGTTCTATCTAGTCTCTGCCAGCAGTTAGCGTCTTCGACATAAATATTCACACCTCGGGGACACATAGATTGTCTCTGATATCTATGGAACCTTTCAAGACGAAATGCGCTGCTACGTAAATATTTCATATATACTCGATCAAATGACATGTTGTTAACATCTTGCGTTATTCTTCTGACCACAACACTATATCTACCAACAACTTCGACAGACTTTTACGAGATGGTCGCGCGGAAAAACGTTAATGAAAGACCATTCTGTTTCCTTGTCTTCCCTTCCCCCCGACACTATAAATAAAGATATTACAGTCACCAAATCTTGATAAGTTTGTTAGAAAATATTACCAGTATTACGAATCAAATACGAACAACTTTTCATCGGGTTCAGATGGGATGATAAGAGATAACACATCATTTCACTTTTTCTTTATAACTGAGTTCAGTTTTTCGCTTTCTGTCTTGGTAGCTTGATTGACATAAGCCTTGCTTTGACGTCGAGATAAGACGATAGCTCTTGCAGATTAAGAGTTTTTTACTTCTAAAAGCGAAAACCTTTCGAGCAGCCACGACCGCAAAATTTAAATATCTCGACGCACAACGAAAAAACCCATCATTTTTTCATGACTCGATTCTCCTTTCACAAATAGAGTGTAAACAAGTTTGAAGAAAGTTTGGCGCCAAAAGGTGCGCTCCTTCTGTTTCTTTATCTTAATCACTTTTTGAGGCTTCGCATCTTTGATTATGAACTAGAGATCGTGCAAATAATAACGGTGAATTGTCAGATCAGGTCAGACTTGCGTAGTGATTTGATATCAGTGTTGTTGCGATTTTATTATTGTAAATTGCAAGGACAGGTCCATCACACTAATGGGCTCAATGCATTAGCGTTTTGAATCTTAGATCATCGACATACCGGATCAATCTCAAAACACTGAAAAAAGTAAGAGATAATTCCCACTGTTCTCTCCCAACAGGGTGCACTAGGTCAGCGCTGTTGTCACTCATTCAAGAGTACAACGACTTGAGTATATTTTCAATAGCCAAAACAACCCAAAAAAATCTGTCTCTTCAGATCCTCCCACGCTGCAGACTAAAAATGACTCCATAGAAAACGAGAATAAACTGAAGGAAAAAAACCGTAATAAAAGCACACTTTATATCAATTCTAAATTGATCATTCCTTTGTATAAATTCTACGTGTTTGTTTTTGGAGGCTGGAAATCAGTAAATTTGTAACTCACCCAAGAGCCGTCGATCCACGATGGACTGTCACGGACCGGAAAGTGTACTGATAGTTCGTCCCATGCAAGTATCAGCACGCTGTAGGTTCAACATGTTTCCAAATACCTAATCTATTTTTATTTGAAGCTTATGTAAGGGTTTAGCACGGTCAAGAGCACTGTAAATACTATTTGTTTTGTTAATAAGAACTAGAGTAAGTAGTAATAATGAGTATTTCAAGGTCACTCCCAGTTGGAATGAAAACTTCTTGTCAAGTTGGTCAAAACATTTAAGGATGTTTCCTTTGGCAGTGGTGCCGTTGTTTAGTACTTGGCATAACTCTCTCCTGGGATTACAGCGTTTCACCTTTCGGGAAATAACTTCAAATATTATCATAACCCATCGACCCCTTACTCGATGTTTGCGCTTGTAATAATGTCTCCCGAATGGATGTCATCGCATCGACTTTCTCAGTGTCAGCCTCGCTACAAAAAACTGTCTCGACGAAGACATTCTTTGTTATCAAACGTTTAACGTGTTTAAAAAGTCCCTGACGGATCTGATATCATCTTTTTATTCACGAGCAAACTATCAGTGCATACTTCACGATAATCCTGTCACAACAGCCAGTGAGGGCCGAGCGAAAAGGGGTCCTTCCATCGCCCTCTGTTATCGTCATGAACTGTTTATGTTTTAGATACCGTGTACGTGTAATTCAACAAAATCTCTGCGCTCTGATAACTTAGTTTAATGAAGCTGGACCTAGTTATAAGATGTCCGTGGCACGAGGGGATGTTCAGTCAATGTGTATATGTGTTCGGCCGCATATGGTTTTCAATGGAGGTCAAATATGTTTTCCATACACCTAGATGTATGGCCGTGGCGTTCAGCTATCGCCGTATCTTCCAGATTGATTTCTCACAAAACATATCACTCTATAAGGTTAATATCAACACTATCGGCGATGTATGTGTTTCTGATTCTCATACTCTTTATATTTTGATATCCTCGTTTGATTACCTCTAGATTTTCTAAATTCTTCGATTGACAATTGCTGTAGCGAGTCACTTGAAGACAAGAGAGACAGACAAACATTTTCACTTGCGTCTTTTAATCCAGAGGAGGTTACGATTCGTTTGCATTAGTTCTATACTATATAACTTTTATTAAAATGCCAGTCTCTAGCTGCATGCCGGTCCTGTGAGAACTACAGTTGCTAAAGATTTGTTCTACGAGTATAAATAAATATCGCACATACACCATCCCTCGATATTACAGATTGATTCGATACGATGATTACCATCAACATATCGCTGGTAGTAGCGAATTAATATGGCTATATAGAACTACCTTTTACCTCGTACAGAACATAATGATAGTTTAAAACGATTATGAACTGCGCCGACCTGATTTCTCACTGGCCATCTTGGAAGTCAGCCGCACATTCAGTCATTTTTGGCCTAGTTCCTTTGTCTAAGTCTCATAGTTAAAAACTAATTCAGAAATAACAATAACATAGTTGTCCATCCTCATCGGGAAATGGTATGTGTACTGGGATGGGGCTGTCGTACGATTGTGCAGGGTGCCGTGTACGCTCGATTGGGACATTCCAAAACGGTCAATTTTTTTTCACATTCCGATGTATATTTCGCTGAGAAAACAAGAGTTGGTCAAATAAAGTGTTGATCATCTGTGTGTTCGATGTATGTCGATCCCCGAGATTAGTCGTACAGACAGCTGTGGAAGCGATATTCCTTGCTATATCGCCTCCTAGTGATACTATAGAGCTTTCAGTCTGAGTGTGTTTCAGTGGCACTCGGACTCTCTGTATTTGCTTGTTTGATTTCCTTGGCACTCAGAATTAAGTTAACCAATGCTCAAACAGACGACTAACTCCTCGACCTCAATATTGAAAGCTTTGAAAAAACCATTGGAATTGACAACACAAACCATACTAAAAGCGTAATCAAATCAAACTTTCAAAACCGCAGCCCTTGGTCAGATATACGAGTGCTGGAAGTGGGTGTACTTGCCACTCGCTAAAAAAAATGAAAAACTCGTGAAATTCATGACGCGCGCGCTTTAGTTACAAAAGGAATGCATCGATGATAAACTTATAGGTTTACTTTCTAAATTATCGCGAATTGTTTGCCCGATGTTTTTAGAAACAACAGATTCGCGTAATTAAACTGGTTCATCTCTTGCCTTATCTGTCAATTCAAATCAAATCAGTGTGTATTTTCATCGTGATGTTGTCAGGCGTATCTGTGTTGAACTGCGGCCGCCGACTATACGGAGTCAGTTGTTTCTAAAGATCGAAGTGCAGTTAACAGAATTTCTATCTCCTGCTCTTTAATAGCTTGGACATTATGGTTGACATGATATATGATAACCCTATCAGAGTGTAGGGAAATGAAAAGTATAACTTTGATCTTGTGATTTGGGAAATATTTTGATATGTAATGACTCAATTTAGGTTGGATTTTTTTACTCCTTTTTGTGTTTCTCAATCAGCTGGTTCTGTCTTTTTGAATTTTTCTTTCCGTTTTAATATCCTTTCCTCTTCCCTCTTGTTTATTTACTCCTTATTTCTACTACGTTTTTCTTTCACGCTTTTACTCCGTTTTCTTCCTCTTTTTCTTTTACTCCTTTTATGTACAATTTAAGCCTAAAATGGTTTTTCAATGTGGCGTAATCGGTAATCAACGTTTTGTCCCGACTTTCTTCAGTTTGAAAGATCAACGATAAACTCGAAAACAAAAAAATCTAAATAAATATATAACAAGATAATTCAATTTACTAAAGCATAATATGATCATTTGATTAAAAAGCTTTCTTTCTTTTTCTCTAATAGTGGCAAGAATTGCCCTTAGGATTTTACTTTGATGAGGGTTTCGCTCGCGTACAGTTTGTGATTTTCTGAAATCATTTTATGGCCCCCGACACTTTAATATAATTTCTAATTTCATGTTGTATTCTGTGAAAAGTCAATCATGATAGAAAACAATCGTATTTTGTAGTTTTATTTTTCGATAATTTTCAATTTCAAGGCCGATAACTTCAGTGGAGCATGCCAACCCGTTCCGTTATCAAAGTTCACTGATGATGTCTCTCAGTTTAACTGACTTGAGTCTTTGAAGTGGGAAATCGGGTTTCTTCAAGCTTCTAAATTACAGATGCATTAAGTATATTTAGTAATATACAAACATTGACTGTACGGATAACTGTATTCCCGAGAGGACAAAATGGGATCTGTAGTAGGACTGTACAGGTGAAATGGCGCATGTTTTGCTTTAGTGGTCTTGGCAAGCTTGTGCCTCGTGGCTGTCTTGTAGCGCCAACTAAAGGCATTCATGGTTGTCTCAGTAAATCACGGGTGATCATCAAGCAAGTCTAGACATTTCATATCAGTTTAGTGAGATTTACACCTTCGCAAGAAAATACAGGCATTCGATGAAGTCGTGACCGCAACACTCTACTTTTATACTGCAAGGGTGGCTGTACAATGATGTAATGCAATGCTTTCCCTTCACTCACATTCTAATGTTTTCACTCAAATTAGTAGCATTTAGTCCGTTTTATATGAAACTGCATTTAATATAAGAAATATTTGTATAGATTTTGTACAATCCAACAATGCTTGTACATGCTACAACGACGGTTCGAACAAAACTGAACGTGTCCCATGACCAAAACACCACTGAAATGCTCCATTAAAAAGCTTTTATACTTTGGTATTTTCGAAACAAAACGCCCCAGTTTATCGTGTTTGGTCATCATAATCTCTGGACTGTAGATAAATCTGCTGGTGTTTGCAATAGCGAAGAAGAAAAAGGGGGTTTTGACGTGATTCTGTACTAGATATGACACAGCACGTCATAAACCCTCACTACGTTGTTACTCATCGGTTGTGCTATTAGTCTCGATATTAACTCTATCTGAACATTAAATAACATGTACTCTCTATGATATTAGCCTTTTAATGTATTATGGGCAATACAGAAAATATGACTTTTTCGCGCTTTTGGGGCTGTTTTTCCAGCTACCCGCAGCCTCGGTAACCGTCCTCTATTTTGTCTAAACATTGTTGATACAGATTACATTTCGTTTTGGAATGATTTAATTAAATTATGTTTGATTGAAAATTTGAAACCCGTTAATTGTGAACCCTGCTCACGTTTACCTATAAATATAACCTGATTATAGTGAGACCTTTGAAGGTCGTGTAGGCCCTCGGGGGACTAGTAAAACGTTATCTTGTGTAAGCTTACACTAAGAAATTTAATTGAGCATTTTCTTTTCCTAATGGAATAAGCTGTTTTTTTCTAAATTATGATGAAATAAAAATGTAAAAATATATATTTAAAAAATGGACTAAATATCTACAGTTTCATGAAATTGAACTGTTTTCCCCTTTACAAATTTATACGACGGTTAAAACAAACTATATGTGTGTTTGTTTTCTTTAATAAAAAGAACATCGCAGATTTATGCCCCATATCAAAGCACTCGGGGCATCGTCTTGTGAAATTGTCAGCTTAGACACGTTCGACTCGAACGATTAACAATGTTTAGTGATTCTAAGACTTAGAACATCACTCGGTGATTCGTATAAACAAAGCCCTCTACCTCCCGTGAAATGCCAAAGGCACACCGAACGAAAAAGCAATGGGAAAAGCAGGACATTTTGATGATAAAGATTGTGTGCTGGTTTAGGAAATCTCCAGTCGGAAGCGCCGAGGCCAGTAGAGATGAAGGCCCAAGATAAAAACAGCTCCCAGCAAAGACAAGGTGATTATGGGCTTGATAACTTAATGTTCTCTTGAAGGTTAATGCGAAGGCTTTGTCCGTGTTCACTGATCTTTTGTTCGAGTTTTTGCCTTGAGAAAGCAGCTGGGATAGTAGTGAATCGAGAGACCAACATCAGCATTACAAAGCCTTAAGTATACGACGATTACAAATTAATCTGGGTAAAATAACTCAATCTGCTTAACTCTATTCTCTCCTTATTACGTTAGAGCGCTGGGGCTTTTATTTCTCCAGCATCGCAAACTGTTTGATTAGTCAAAACTGTAATCTCATCTTATAGGGCCGAGTCGATGCCAGCTAGAAGAACATCGTATTGTGATCAAACTCGGTGTTTTGACTTGGGCATTTTTTTTCACCTCTTTCAATCAAATCTTAATAAAAAGGTTTTAATTGATAAGGAAAAGAATAGTATTTGACACATCCAGTTTGAGTGCACTAAGCATTAACACCATATACGCTTTAACTAGCTTTAGCGTCAAATAGACTTTTTCCTCAATCATCGTGATATAGACTTCTCTGACTGATTTCTCTGGGGCCCGTGCCGTTTCTCTTTAATACAACTAGTGCGAATTCCTATTAACAGATGTAAAACCTGTTCGTGTTATTGTCTCGAACCAATTTATCGTCTGTTCGCGTTCTTCTTCTTTTTAAACAACAAACTCGGTCGAGTCAATATTTATTCTGAGCCCATCGATAAACCAGTGTGTATAGTGTTTTAGTAATACGTGCCGGCCCTGAAACACTACTGACCAGTCGTGTTGGAGTGAATAACATCCCACTACAATGAGAACGAGGCCAACAGATTCGTTTGACCGTTTTAGTGTTCGGGTATTTGAATTTCGCTACCGGGCGGTCAGAGACTGCTCTTTTGTTTGTGTGTGTACTGTCAGTGTACATCGATCTTGGTCTCGTTTACGGCTAATTTGTGAGTGGAACTGAAAGCCATTGGAGATGAGTTGAAGCTAATTCATAATACTGTAGTTTAAGCTAGTAACGCCTTAACTGTAAAGCAAGTACCTCTACCAACTGGACAGAAAAAAACATGTAATAAAGCCAACCATTTCTTTGTGGAAAAGTAGTCGTAACGTAACAGGATCAATACCACCAAACACGCACTCACACGTTAGATTATTACAAACGCATTTCAATCGGAATTCTAAAATCTATCCAAAATGTGTGTTGCGGTGGTGTAAAATGAACAAGGAAGCAAAGAAACAACAGCACTTTAATTTAATTAATTTGATTTTCCCTTCACTTAAAGCTCTTAGTATTTTTGATTGAAAGAAAAAGAAGAAGGATTTTCCATTCTAAGAATCTTTTGTTCAAGTCCACTGTGTTTTTTACTCTCTCTAAAAGCCCCATAACCTTTATGTAATTGTCCTAGCACTTACAGCACCGGCACAACTCGAGAATATCAATTGCTTGACTGTACACGAAGCATTATATTAACCCAGTCACCAAAAAAAACAACACTAAAAACTCAAGATCGAGAACATCCCACATGTAGCAAGTGGCCGAGTGTGAGAAAGGAGGGCTTGAATGAGGTTCACCAATAGGAATACTACAAAATTCGTGTTCCCACTAAAGCTATGGTCTGTATTGTTCGGAGGCTCTAATCCTTTAAGTGCTTGAATTAATAGGTTTCTTGTTTCGGGACTACAACACAGACTCGAGACCAGCACATTTGACTCTCAGTCATCTCTCACAACAAATCAATTTTCACCCGGCCGTTTTTGTTTATGTGATTTGGAATATACAGTTCAGTTGACTTTTATGGTTGATTACCATATCCCGCCGAATCCAAATTAAATACACCATTCTGGTTTGCCTGAGTGGCGACTACTTTTTAGTCCTCTCTTTAGAAAAACTCAGTACTCTTTTTAAATCGGTTTCAGCTTAAAAAACAATTTTTATTAAAAGTTGGCCCAAGCTTGTAAGTTTAACTCAATTCACAAGAAAGAATTACGGAGATTTTTTCAACCTGAAAATACTGCAATAATCGAAACGTGCAGGATGGCACAAGAGATGTGTACAGTTCGGTAAAAGAATGGTAGATGTCGTTTATTGTGACGATTAGAATGAATATCGAACCAGGAAGTGAATGTAATGGTTCAAAGACGTCAGTAGTTGACGCAATAGATGAACACGAGGCTTAAACAACACATTTTCAGATTAAACATTAAAAAACAAAGAAAAGAACAGCACTTTTGTTCATTTTAATTTGAATTCAAACTTTATAGATTTTTCCCGAACTTAATTTCGTTCACGTATTTAATTAGCGTTTATATATTAACACTGCTCTTAAGTTTACAAAGTAAAATAAACTTAAATTTAGACGGAACTGCTAATTTCTATATTGGGAGTTGCCATGAAAGAGATGAGAAAAATGCCGATTTTCGACGAGCGCTTGTAGGTTGTCACAGGCGGCCTAACGATTCGGTTGATTTTACAGCCTCCAAAGCTTGTAAACAATCAAGATATGGTATACTCGCATGGGGCGGCGTCCATGCACGTATATAGACGGTAGGGATGTCCCGCGTCCCACTAAGCCCGCTCGATAACCCTGATATGGTTGGCATATATAGAGCCATTTTACCTGACCAAACTCACACATATCGAGATAATAGCTATAGCGCTGATGAGATAGCGTAATCCCGAGTAGCAAGCTGACAGATAGTAAGTTGTATATTTCTGTCGAATTCCTTTTAGAATAAGTGAGATTTCTGCGATGGCAATCGAAAGCAGTATCAGTACGAGGTTCTTGCAAGTTCGTTCTAATGTATGCTGTTCTAGAATGGTCAGTTTAGTTACTTTACGGAGAATCTTTCCATCTGTTTGCATTGCTTTATTTACTACGGTTTCCGTAAACATGTTTTTGAATTATTTTTAGATTCCAACACTGAACGAGTAGAAGTATCTGCATGCTATCGACCCATTTGATCGCCGTATATCTTGGACATGTACAGACATCGAGACTATGGATACACGGCGTTATCTTAATTTGCTAGCTGGACCTCACACATACACAAAGCCATCAAATTGCTAGATTGGTCGGGAATGAAAAATGAAAAAGGAAGAAAAATAAAGTACTTAACTTAATTGGGCGACCCCTAAGGAAAGGAAAAAGATAGGCAAAGTAAATGAGTTCCGATCGTGATTTTGAGCAAAGAGCAGGAACACACATCAATAGACCTATCTATACACTGATAATCAGTAAACTATTTATTTTGCATTTAAGCGCACAATTTAATGAAACATTCTCCATTTGCAAATGCGTACGTCGCTACAAAAGAATTTAATCGACATGAAAGAGATATCGACGTCAGTGGAATCTCTAATTTCCAAGTTATCAAGGGCGTACGTTGCTCCCTTTTTTTCTCTCTCAGTTTTTCCCCAGAACCTTCCTCCGAAAACTACTTGTCTTTTCCCGCTGGAGATAACACGGCGTCGTCATATACTCCAGGATCCCTGTTACTTTATCTTCGTAGGCTTTTAGTACAGTACTTAGATACAGTGTATAATGTACTTACTGAAGAGTAGTGACCATTCTGCCGCCCTTGTGCAATTACCTCACACGCAACCCAGGGTCACTTTGAAGGCGATACGGATCATGGAATCAGTCAAACTAGTCAAGTTTGTATCCTATCCCTGGCGCCGATGATCTAGGTTCGTGACCGATATCTTGGGCAATATGTGTTTGTAGATAAGACTATATATCCTTTCCTTGAATTAACTTCATTTGTGAACGAGAGAGGCGTCCCATGACTTGACGACATGCAAGAGCTTTATACCCAGTCTTCAAAAATCGCTGGGATATTTCTGTGAAGCATTCAGGACTTTGTTGACAATAGTGAACATTCATGTACAATATAAAACTAATTAACAGAGTTTATTGGGTGAAGGCATTTATATATTTGTTAAGAAAAGAGTTGAGATTCGCCTGTCGGGGGAATGGCCAGGTATTACAGGGCTACTTGCAAAATCGATGTGCATATGATCAGATACTTCTAGAGAGCTTAAGTCTGATAAGGTAGATGTGCTGCTTGTTATCTTATCCACCATACTGATCGCCTTACACGAGTGGGTAACTATCATACAAGTGTATCTTCGCTACAAAAGCGAGTCCATCGTCCATCTTTATTCTCAAACTGATGCCCCTCCCCTTCCCCCCTCCAATTTCTTGGTTTCACGATGTCCATTGTGTCAAACTTAAAAGGATGTTCAAGCAGTTATATTCTTAGGTCTAGAGCATTCAGAGGCGCCACGCTTAAGAGCTTGTCTTGTGTTATCGCGACGGTAATCGATGGAGTCGAGTTGGGTCACTTTGTAAAGTATCTGCAAACACAGGTAATTAATGTAGTGGTACGAGATAGCATCAACGACTGAACAACTGACTGAACAACTCCGAAGAAACATTGATCTGCATGATTAATCAAAGACGACGAAATGCAGCAGCTTATCCGCGGTCTTGAACTCAACATTTTACCAAACTAAACGAAGATATACATCAAAGTAAAACCATTAATACACTAAGAATATAATGCTCTTGCTTACTTCAAGACTGGACAGCTCAGATTGAATGATTAGACAAAGGCACCAAAGTTCCTGCCGATTGGTTGGCAAGAAATGGGGGGAAATTACGCGTACGCTCGGCGCGCGCGCGTCGGAATTCCCGCCTTTTTCTGAATCTATGAGAAATTGACCATATAGCATTTGCTCATGAGAAGACTCATGAGTGTATAGATGGACGTTGCGTTCGTTTTTTTTTTTCATTCGTTCGTTATGCAGATATTCATTCATTTATTCATTCATTTAGTCAGTCAGTCAGCCATGTTTGCTAGTTCATTCCATTTTCCCGCTCATTTCAAATATGTCCTACGTTGCAGTCTGATCAGTTACTTGCAAGAGTATGGGTGACTTCCTTATTTCACGTCGCACTCACAATGATACTCGAATGATTACCATCCGCAACGAGCGCATTTATTACCATCCTCTTCATAACTATTCTTATCAACATGAAGCTGTTTTACTTAACTATGTATTCCTGAATTACTGGGCGTGGGAAATTATCTATTTTATCATCAAGTATCGTACTGCAACACAAACAACAACACTGACAATGATAACTTTTAATTCCCTTTGTACGACGCCAGTTGTGGCACTGATGTCACCAACAATGGGTGTAACGAACCATGAGGGTGAAACACTGTCTGCCCTTGTGTGGGTAGAACATCTGGAGCTAGTCGGTCTGAGACTGTTCCTGTTACAGACGCCAAAGAGTGCTGCAATATTTTTGTAAGGAACTGCTCTTGTACGATATTTGTAGTTTTATGCGAGTAAAACCACATGTGGTGTATACCGCATATATGTGGCAAAGAATCACGACGACTCTCGGCCGACCACGACCGAAATGGTTCCCGTGGCTATTTATGGAAAGCCTTTTTGTTTCATTACCAAGCAAAACGCAAAGGTCACTGACAGTGTTGTCTTGAAACTGATAAACGAAACGAGTTTAATAAGTGGAGGTTGAAATGATGCAGATTACTATTATTAAAGCTATCACATTTGAGACAATCATCGCTGACCTCAGCCGTTGCAGATTGGATACAAAAACGTTGTGTTCTTTAGGATTCCGATTGCAAAATTGGACGTCAAGAAGTGCCTTTCGATCTTATCTTCTAGAGTCTTATCCGGCCTTGCTATTTTGGTAGAAATCGTTTGATATTAGCCAAGTACTGTAACCCTAAACAAGACAACTATGAATCGAAATGGATCGAAAACATCGATCTTTTTCGGTGTCCGATTTTTAGTTTCGTTTACTGTTCAACAACCGTGAAATAAAATCTCGTATCTTTGAGATAGGTTATCTGAAATGGGCATAGCTTTCTCTTAATCGAAATTCATCCTGATATCGCTAAACGACAATTACTTCTTAACTATGATGCGCCGCTGTTCATGATTATGGCATGCACACCGCATTCCCGAGTTACAGCTCATCTTTGTGAACAAAGGTTCAAAGATGATCGAACAGCCCTGGCGAAGTTCCCATGTCACTGCACCCAAGACACTAAACACGGCTGCGTAAAGAGACTACACCCGCGTCTAATTGCACGTTTTCTATGACATCTTCCCTCTGTCTTGTCATGAGAAGTTAATCCACGAGACACAGCGACGGCTACACGATTCCTCGCATTCCTTTAGTCAGGAGTAACGGCATACGACCCTCGGGATTAGCACCCGCGCGTAATACTGAACTAATAACGCCCGCGCACTAAACGGCTCCTCGGAACAATTTGAGAAGACTCCAGTCAACAAATTAACATCGCATCACTTTTGGCATAAACATGGATAGTCCGCCAAGGCTATCAATTGCGGTTGACCAAAAAGGGCAACCAAAGCCAAACAATTTACGTTCACTCCCTAATCGGTTCACGTAGCGTATTATTTCAATGTTATGTGTATATTAACCCGCTCGCTGCTCGAGGCTAAAGGACAACAGGATCACATCGATC
This sequence comes from Actinostola sp. cb2023, assembly GCA_033675265.1. Lineage (NCBI taxonomy): Eukaryota > Metazoa > Cnidaria > Anthozoa > Actiniaria > Actinostolidae > Actinostola > Actinostola sp. cb2023. The sequence goes on from JAUJYZ010000510.1 coordinate 24,682, forward strand.
CATCTTGGATCTCTAGACAGTGATACTGTTAAATTTAGATAATTATTGAGAAATTAAATCTGACTATAATATGAGCTTTGTTTGGGGTTGTGAATGTCGAAGAGGTCGCCGTGTTATCTACGTAAATTGTCCTCTTTAAGACAAGCCGGCTTTTGTAAGTGATTGGCAATTTCATCACGTACTGCGCGGAATATATTGTTCTTTTTCTCTCGTCTCGCAAACAGTTTCCCCTAACCTCGCTTACATGCAGGAAAACCCAGTTTGGGTCTAAAAAATTCTTTCAAAGCAAATAAATCTCGTCCCCAGAGCCTGCGTTACTTTCAACCAGCGGCGAAGAACGTAGCTCTGGCATAATCCATTTTTGAGACAATTTGATTGGCTATTCCATTTTAGAAACTACGCACGCGCAAGATTCCGGAAATGAAATATATCCAATGAAAATTGAGTTGTCAAAACAACCCGGTGTCCCAACTTCCGTTCAAAACAAAAATTAACATTTTTCAACGGTTTCATTGACATGTTATTTTCAACATGTCGCCTCGATCTGCAATATTAAAATATCTAAGCACAGAGAAAAATCCAGTTTATCTAAGCTTATGTGTATCTCGAAGTGTCTTGAAAAGTTTTCAAACGAAGCTCAAAATTTACACGAAGAGTGATGGTTATTCAAAGAACATATGTCGATCGTAAATCTAATATTCCGTTAGGCTACCTGAAAGGCGGTGCCAATCGAGATGCTTACGAAGGCGAAAGATTCAAAAGAAATACATTTGAAGGAGAGACAACAATAACTAGAGAAGATGAAGATGATAGATTCAAATAATTAACTGATATGTAAAGTAGACACGAGTAAATATAAACCCGTAGGAAGAACTGTTCGCGTATCCTTCTGCTGTAAAACCACTGCTTTTAATAAAGACTTCAGATACTGCGCTTCTTTCACTGTTGTATCTTCTTTACCAAGTGCTTTTAAAGCGTACTCTATTCCCTAATGAAACCTTTCGAAGGATTCCACTGAAACTGAATCGACAATATTTGAATCGACAACAACTGCCCAGTTAACTTGCGCATGCGCTCTAAAACCGGAAGAACAAGAAATCCTGTTCCCAAAAAATGGATTATGCCAGAGCCTACGTTCTCGTCGCTGGCCGAAAGTAACGCAGGCTCTGGGGACGAGATTGAAAGCAAATGAGAAATGAACGCGCCGAGTTGCGCACTTCCCCCTGGATGACTTTGGAAGCGCTTCAACGTGGAAATAGCTTGAGAGTAAGTTTGAGACAAAACTCGGCGTCCTCTATTAACACCATGAGAGGAAGCGCTAAAGACAGGTCAAGCATTATCCATTGAGAATTTAAACTGTTGCATCCGTGAACTAAAGCCCGTAAGACGCGACGACCTTTAGAGGTTTAAAAAGAACCGGAATTGAAGGTCAGAACGTGACCGAACACACGCGAGCATAGCTAGTTTCCTGTCGACTAATCGAAGTAAGACAGTTCGCCGAGTTTTGGGTTTCCAAGCCAGTTAATCGTCGGGTCGCGTCCTTGACCATTAAAAGTATATTTATTTTCTCAGTGAACAAGTTTTTACAATCATCTTTGTATACTAACGTTGCCAGTGGAATTACTAAGGATTTTCTTGCCTCGAATCTTCTTAAGCCACAAACAGTAAAATCAGCTTAGGAATCACTCAGCTTTGAGTGATTGAAAACCTATACACGCCAGTCAGTAGCTGTAATAAATCATCAAGCCATCTACGAAGTGGCCTCTGGATAATTCTAAAGTGGTTCGATTACGGGTAGATAGGGTGAGATGATATGGTAAATAAGAAGGATTGGAAATGGAAGACGGGACTTAATTACGACCGACTGAGAAGGGTAACGCAATACCCTACTAAAACAGTGTGGATCATTGCACCGTAATTGAGTCGTTAAACCGGAAAACACTATTAAACATAAACGCGAAACTAATCACCGCGGCTTACGTTCAATATGCGGTAATGTAAAATAGTTTTTCTTGTAATTACTCCCCTTGAAATCATACCCAGTAATGTATCAACAACCCTGGATGATTTTTCAGCGATTTTTTCATTAGCATGAGAAAGTGGGCCCCAAAACTGGCGCTTTTTAGGAGTGGTTTGAACCCATTAGATAACTCTAACGATAAATGGGAAATCTAATGATGCCGCATGTTAAAAGAATTATTGTAAAATCCCTTTTACAGTTGTAATAAGATTCTCCGATCCGAGTAATCATTGACTCAACCGAAAACAAGAAACCGTCTAATCTGCGATAAATTATACTTTAAGTATTTCCTATGATAATAGTGATAACTCATATACTTGATAAATCGGCCGTCGAATCGCGCGCACATCTCTGGGATCTCTTTGTATATATTTCCTGTCCTTCAAAGTAAGGTAAAATGTACTAGCTTGTTCTAATTCACTGCGCAATTACTTAACACCGAGATCCACTCCAAATCAACTGGCATTCACATCAGAAACCCCTAATACCCCACCTCCTCCGTCGTAGGCCATTTTTGAACGGTCTTATGTCTACACCAAATCCCGAAACCAAGCCTTAACTTTAAACAACAGCTTACCCGCTTGTCATCTGGAGTCCAACTATTCTCAGACGGATTACGTTTCATTGGATTTCCATAAACGTCCACCTGTCTACATAATCTTGACTTAATGTATTGCATTTTAACAAAACAACTCTACGAAATACTGTACCTTACGGTTGCTGGTCGTTCCTAATTACTGAATAAATGAACCCATTGATTTCAAGTCGGTTGTTCAGCCAGCGAGCAAAATACGCTTGTTATCATATCGAAGACTTGCTATATGCGGCTTTATTTTGTGGTAGGGGCGGAGTCGTCTCAACACTAATTCCCTTTAACTACTAATCGCTATAGACTAGCGGCCTTGAGACGTTAAAGTGTATATCAAGAACGACCGACAAAGTACATATGTTAACATAATGACTTCATGTTTCCCTTAAAGTACAGCGAAAAATGACCCATTGTTCACGCTATAGCTTGGAGTTACAGTCTAAAAACGCTTTTCTATCCTATTGCATTTTGAGTCTACCGAGTTCGATTGTATTTTTTCCCTCAAATCTGCGAATTTTTATATCTTTTTACTTTTCTCTGGTGTAATTAATTGCTGTTTGTATTTCAAATTTCAAATGTTCTGTTTGGCTTCGTTGTTTATAAATCTCCTCAGTTTGCGCCGTTGTTCTCACGTCAAATGTTCCGTATTCTAATAGCATGTGTATTATCTAATATTCGTCTTTTATGCCCACTAAGTGATTTGTTTATATCTTAACTTAGCACAACTAATTTCTTTGCCAACGAATTTTGTTGATCAGATCAGAAAACTAAGCAAGTCTTTTTGTGTGAAATGAAATGATTTCTTTCAACTTTTACAATTCGAAAAAACTGCCCAAAACGACTGTAAGAGAAGAAACGTAAACCCTCACAGACAAAACGAGGTTTAGTTAAGGACAGCTAGGTGTTTTACTCAACAATAGCTAGAGTACAAGGTGTTTAGATCTTTGTGTATTTCGCACTTGTCCTGCTCTGTTCTTTATGATCTAATTTGTTCACAATCCTCAAAGTGTCCATAAACAATACCAAGCCAAAGACTCCGCTAGCAGGTAGAGTGTTAATCTATTTAGCCAAGTAATTGGATTAGATGAAAAGCACAGGTAGCTGTAGAACTATTGTCGGTCGTGCTAAACCAACACAGCCTCGCTAGTGTTTGCTAGCCGCTAATTAGATAGCTCTTAGTGGAAGGAAGTATACCGACGAGAGAGACTTTGGTTCATCATTTCATTGTCAGTTCTAAAGGATTTACAGTTTGGCAGTTAAATAGAACTGGTTTTGTAAACTGAATTAACGGTGTTTTGTTTCTAGTGTCTTTAAGTAAATAGAACGGGACAGGTGAATCGGTGCCGAATTTGGAGTGAAAATGAACAAAGTCGACTCCAGTTTCGCTCGAACTACTGAGAGGTAAAAAGCCATGAGTTTGACGGTGTTTAGCGGTGCCAGTGAGCCCGTGAGTTCACACACTCGAGTGTTTAGTCTTCCTTGAACTACCTTCACTTTAGGGTTCGGAATAAGTTCACGTTGAGTGGTGTGATTAAAGGATTAGCTCGGTGCTTTGTCCAGTTACCACGTGCATTAACACGTAAACACTGACACCGAATTGCAACTTGATGCTCGCTTCGAGAAACGATGCACTTTTGTCTTGAATCGCAAAGTCAAAGAAACGTTGAACTAACTGTTTAGTTTATCGCGTTAAAGTTCACACAAACAAACAAAAAAACGACGGCTGCTTCTTTGAATACTTTGAATAAACACGCGACATGCATGGTCTCTAGGTACATCCTACTTAGGCTCCGTTTTAGCACAAAAAGGACAACCTGTACTAACACTATATACTTTGAAGTTAAGCTCGAATCGGTCAATACGTGAGAGTGGAATATTAAAGAGATCCCAGGCGTAATTCGAGACGTCGCCATACAACGCTTAGTAATCAGGACTTGTACGAAAAGCACAGCCATTAATTATACCTCTTTGTTGTGGTTTGAGGTTTCCATTGAAACAAGGAATCGATATGTTGTGGTAATTGGGAAAACCCCTCTTTCTGCGATGTCACTCTTTGACATTTCCATCCGTTAATGTTGATGATTTATGCGAAATTAGACCTGTCTGTCAGGGAAGGCTATGACTAGAAGAAGTAGTGCGCACATATAAAAAAACGTGCAAACACACAACACACTACAGTAGCCCTGTCCCAGGAGGGAGGGTGTGATCGTTCGTTCCCAATGTTACGTTTTAGCTCGATGATTTTCAAAATGGCTGCGAAATTATTTATTAGGATTTTTTTTCAAATTTATGCATTTAGAATCTTGCCTCATTTGAAAACAAATCCACCGCTAAACCGCAACGGAGGATGTTAAAACATAAACCTTTTACTGTTGTTTTTTTTCATTTTCAAACCACGCCGTGGTACGTAGAACTCTCCATTAACAAAGGTTTGTTGGGCCAAACATGTTTATATGCACATCCTGTAATATCGCTGAAGCACAGGTAGCCCAACAATGTTGGGAGCATTTACGTGCACACCCAGTTGGTTGTTGTGGAGACAACAAGTCCCAATGATTTCTTTTGTTTTGTGATCGTTGAAGCACAGGCAACCCAACAATGCTGGGAGCATTTACATGCACACCCAGTTGGTTGTTGTGGAGACAACAAGTCCCAATGAATTTACTTTTGTTTTGTGATCGTTGAAGCACAGGTAGCCCAACAATGTTGGGAGCATTTACATGCACACCCAGTTGGTTGTTGTGGAGACAACAAGTCCCAATGATTTCTTTTGTTTTGTGATCGTTGAAGCACAGGCAGCCCAACAATGCTGGGAGCATTTACATGCACACCCAGTTGGTTGTTGTGGAGACAACAAGTCCCAATGATTACTTTTGTTTTGTGATCGTTGAAGCACAGGTAGCCCAACAATGCTGGGAGCATTTACATGCACACCCAGTTGGTTGTTGTGGAGACAACAAGTCCCAATGATTTCGTTTGTTTTGTGATCGTTGAAGCACAGGTAGCCCAACAATGTTGGGAGCATTTACATGCACACCCAGTTGGTTGTTGTGGAGACAACAAGTCCCAATGATTTCTTTTGTTTTGTGATCGTTGAAGCACAGGTAGCCCAACAATGTTGGGAGCATTTACATGCACACCCAGTTGGTTGTTGTGGAGACAACAAGTCCCAATGATACTTTTGTTTTGTGATCGTTGAAGCACAGGTAGCCCAACAATGTTGGGAGCATTTACGTGCACACCCAGTTGGTTGTTGTGGAGACAACAAGTCCCAATGATTTCTTTTGTTTTGTGATCGTTGAAGCACAGGTAGCCCAACAATGTTGGGAGTATTTACGTGCACAACCTGTTGGTTGTTGTGGAGACAACAAGTCCCAATGATTTCTTTTGTTTTGTGATCGTTGAAGCACAGGTAGCCCAACAATGTTGGGAGCATTTACGTGCACACCCAGTTGGTTGTTGTGGAGACAACAAGTCCCAATGATTTCTTTTGCTTTGTGATCGCTGAAGCACAGGCAGCCCAACAATGCTGGGAGCATTTACATGCACACCCAGTTGGTTGTTGTGGAGACAACAAGTCCCAATGATTTCTTTTGCTTTGTGATCGTTGAAGCACAGGTAGCCCAACAATGTTGGGAGCATTTACATGCACACCCAGTTGGTTGTTGTGGAGACAACAAGTCCCAATGAATACTTTTGTTTTGTGATCGTTGAAGCACAGGTAGCCCAACAATGTTGGGAGCATTTACGTGCACACCCAGTTGGTTGTTGTGGAGACAACAAGTCCCAATGATTTCTTTTGTTTTGTGATCGCTGAAGCACAGGTAGCCCAACAATGTTGGGAGCATTTACGTGCACACCCAGTTGGTTGTTGTGGAGACAACAAGTCCCAATGATTTCTTTTGCTTTGTGATGATCGTTGAAGCACAGGTAGCCCAACAATGTTGGGAGCATTTACGTGCACACCCAGTTGGTTGTTGTGGAGACAACAAGTCCCAATGATTTCTTTTGCTTTGTGATCGCTGAAGCACAGGTAGCCCAACAATGTTGGGAGCATTTACGTGCACAACCTGTTGGTTGTTGTGGAGACAACAAGTCCCAATGATTTCTTTTGCTTTGTGATCGCTGAAGCACAGGTAGCCCAACATTGGGAGCATTTTCATGCACACCCAGTTGGTTGTTGTGGAGACAACAAGTCCCAATGATTTCTTTTGTTTTGTGATCGCTGAATCACAGGTAGCCCAACAATGCTGGGGATTTACATGCACACCCAGTTGGTTGTTGTGGAGACAACAAGTCCCAATGATTTCTTTTGTTTTGTGATCGTTGAAGCACAGGTAGCCCAACAATGTTGGGAGCATTTTCATGCACACCCAGTTGGTTGTTGTGGAGACAACAAGTCCCAATGATTTCTTTTGTTTTGTGATCGTTGAAGCACAGGTAGCCCAACAATGTTGGGAGCATTTACGTGCACACCCAGTTGGTTGTTGTGGAGACAACAAGTCCCAATGATTTCTTTTGCTTTGTGATCGTTGAAGCACAGGTAGCCCAACAATGTTGGGAGCATTTTCATGCACACCCAGTTGGTTGTTGTGGAGACAACAAGTCCCAATGATTTCTTTTGTTTTGTGATCGCTGAAGCACAGGTAGCCCAACATGTACAATGTTGAGAGCATTTACGTGCACACCCAGTTGGTTGTTGTGGAGACAACAAGTCCCAATGATTTCTTTTGTTTTGTGATCGTTGAAGCACAGGTAGCCCATCAGATCTGTTTGCACACCATGTTGCGTGTTGTTGGGCCAACAAATTCCAGCATTTCTTTTGTTGAGTGATTGTTGCTGCATAGGTAGCCCAACAATGTTAGATCTATTTGTCGCAGGGCTCCTTTTGATATCAGACGCTACTAGCCACTGACTGAACTACCCTGTTGTTTTATTTGATTTGATCTATGCGCACTGCCACAAACAACTGCCAACAATGTTGGGTGTTGTTGGCCGGGGTTGGTTGGTTGCATGAATGGATAATTTTAAGTCTTTGAATGGATGGATGGATGGATGGATGGATGGATGGATGGATGGATGGATGGATGGATGGATGGATGGATGGATGGATGGATGGATGGATGGATGGATGGATGGATGGATGGATGGATGGATGGATGGATGGATGGATGGATGGATGGATGGATGGATGGATGGATGGATGGATGGATGGATGGATGGATGGATGGATGGATGGATGGATGGATGGATGGATGGATAATGGATGGATGGATGGATGGATGGATGGATGGATGGGATGGATGGATGGATGGATGGATGGATGGATGGATGGATGGATGGATGGATGGATGGATGGATGGATGGATGGATGGATGGATGGATGGATGGATGGATGGATGGATGGATGGATGGATGGATGGATGGATGGATGGATGGATGGATGGATGGATGGATGGATGGATGGATGGATGGATGGATGGATGGATGGATGGATAATGGATGATGATGGATGGATGATGAATGGATGGATGGATGGATAGATGGATGGATAATGGATGGATGGATAATGGATGGATGGATAATGGATGGATGGATAATGCACGATGGATGGATAATGGATGGATGGATAATGGATGGATGGATGGATGGATGGATGGATGGATGGATGGATGGATGGATGGATGGATGGATGGATGGATAGACGGATGGATCAACGCCATTGATTAAATGCAGGTGATAAAACGACGATTCTTCGCGCAACGTTGCGTGGAAAGTTAACACAGTGCAACGTCGAGCGCTGGACGATTCTTCGTTGTTGCAAAAATGTTGCCGGTTTTTGAATGGTGTCTGCGCTGATAATCATGAAGCGCTCGATGCTACGACAACGTTGTAAAAAGTCGTCCGGTGTAAAGTTCAATCAACGATGAACATAGAACTTATACTGTCGTTTTCGTATGACACCAATTGATTCTTTGGTAAGGAGACTCCTACACAAGATCCGGCGTATGTCAGGTTCGGACCCTTTGAGAGACTACATATCCAACACTTCATAAACGTATATTAGTATGACACCCCTATAGTTGGTACTATTACACTATCTTATAATTTATGATACTTAGTATTTCCTCTAAGAACTAAATAACACCTGATGGTAAAGGAGTCGCCGCCGATTATACATCGACAGCTAATCCAACAAAGCTGGTTGAGTCCAATAATATTCCTAGACGTTCGCCATAAATAAGTCGCTATCTTTATACAACTGAACCAACAAAACAATCATCAATTCCTTTCTACCATTTCATTCTATGACCGACACTGCATCAAGGATGGCGTTCAAAGTGGTTCTTCTTCCTTCGATTCTGTTTCTGGTGTTTTTTGGTGTTGCTACTGCTTCTCAAGGGAAGCGGTCATTCGTGCACTTTTTCAAGCCAGGTAGGCCAGGCTAACTAACGGCTGAGTGAACTTAATTGTTGTATCAACGTGTAACAATTTATCAACGTAAACCCTGGGATGATAGTGATAGATGATAGAGCAACCGTCTGGAAATCGGCAGGTCGTGGGTTCGTTTCCCACCTGGGGCTCAGATTTTTCTGTAGCCGTTGAAGTGTGTTGTAACGTGGGGTTATTTCTTCTTTATGGGATGATAGTGATACTACTGAGTGGTTTACCTTAGAATCGTAAGGTCCCCGAGGAAAAGGGAGGATTCACCATACTTTAGGGTGGGGTGTGCCGCCCGGACCTTGACCCGGTTTCGGTATAAAAAAATTGTCGATTCTCATATCCTGTTTCAGTGCAGTGTCGATTATCATAACCTGGGCCCGGTTGTTCGAAAGCAGGTTAACGCTAACCCAGGGTTAAATATAGCCTCTCATCCAATAAAATATCCAGAATATATAGCTCTATTTAACCCTGGGTTAGCGTTAACCTTCTTTCGAACAACCGGGCCTTGAATACTAACTTATCATAAGTTCACATTGACGACTTTGCTACCCTGTTTCAGTCAGTGTAAATTGCTGGGAAAGCGGGCTAGAAAACCCGACACATGACCATACCAAAGTATACCGGGCGTATAAGGTATTGCACAGTACTTACAAAGGGCGTGCTTCTACTTCTGAAGCAAATCACTGAGTCGATCACGGAAGACAATTAGTTTAATAGTATAACTTACTATTCGGCTGTTCAAACATAACTTTCTACTGAGTAACCAATCAATTAACATGTCATAATTCCAACTCGCTTGTTGTGTCAAGGTGATAACGCAAATATATACAGTAATTAGTGTTTGAGGATGGCTACCATAGCAACTTGTTGCTAGGTTACAACACTATAGTCCTGTCCAGTTCGGCGTACTACTTTTATATAAACATTTCGAGTCGTTTTCGTATGAGTCGGAAACCTACGGTACGAAGTTACGGTCACGGTACGGAATCGAAGACATCTATTCAACCAATCACAGCGCGCAAGATCATTGCTCAACCAATCAGAATGCTTGGATACGGCACGGAACGGTACCGTCACCGCATGGCACGAACCGTACCGTAACTACTTCCCACTTATACGAAAACGACTCTAATGTGTCATGAAGGTTACGCCGGGTGAAAGCCAAAGCCTAAGAAGGTGACTGACGTTATTAAAACAAGGATCAAACCGTATTCAATTTATTTTATTTTTTTTGTAATTAGTTATAGTTATTGTAATGCGCACTTGATCATTTTATGAAAAGTGCGCAATATAAATTAATAAATTATTATTATTATTATTATAACCCTGGAGTAAAGACTGCTCTCTGTCATTCTGGGAGAAGTTGTTCCAAAGACTTCAAATTAAACTTGGTTATACCAGTGTCTGGCTAACTAATCCAGGAGCAGTTATGTCAGCCACGTTGTCTTCAATCCACTGTACAGAACAAGATGGCGGCTGGATATTTTACCACGATCCTTTGCGAACCTAAATCACTACCACTTGGGTCTACAAACTTTCTGATTAGTAATAAGACTTTACAAAACCCGGTTTTGTTTCTCATATACTGTAATCACTATAATTAAAATATCTCGTAAGCGACCACCAACTCCAGATCCCGAGGTGGTCGCTTACGAGGGAGTCAACTGTATTTCTAACATCATATTTGTATATCAATTCTTTAGAACTCAAGAGCGATCCAGAGTCGATTGTGCTTCACAGAAACAAAGCCACCAACTTCCGTGCGACTCGTGGCGGCAGACATAAACGCGATCTCTGGGAAGAGTGCTACGACGAGGGCTGCAGCAGGGAAGAAGTGGAAGAAGTTGTCGGTGGACACGCGATGGTACGTCGGAGCTTTTCTAAGCCGTGTTTCAAACAGTTGATAGCGCAATTCGTTGGATAAATTCTTATCCAGTGGATAAGGTGATGCTGTTATCCAATATATTATCCAGTGGATAAGGTGATGCTGTTATCCAATATATTATCCAGTGGATAAGGTGATGCTGTTATCCAATATATTATCCAGTGGATAAGGTGATGCTGTTATCCAATATATTATCCAGTGGATAAGGTGATGCTTGTTATCCAATATATTATCCATCCAGTGGATAAGGTGATGCTGTTATCCAATATATTATCCAGTGGATAAGGTGATGCCGTTATATCCAATATATTATCCAGTGGATAAGGTGATGCTGTTATCCAATATATTATCCAGTGGATAAGGTGATGCTTGTTATCCAATATATTATCCAGTGGATAAGGTGATGCTGTTATCCAATATATTATCCAGTGGATAAGGTGATGCTGTTATCCAATATATTATCCAGTGGATAAGGTGATGCTGTTATCCAATATATTATCCAGTGGATAAGGTGATGCTTGTTATCCAATATATTATCCAGTGGATAAGGTGATGCTGTTATCCAATATATTATCCAGTGGATAAGGACTTGATTTATCCCGGCAACGGATAGTGCAATCCATTCATTGAACAACCGGAGCCAGGCCTATTAGGTTATGGCGTAAATTCGAATGCATCATTACTGGATCTATACACGTTTAGCAAAACAAGACTGAACAACACACTTTCATAGTTTTAAAGTTGTTGCCAGCTCTTTCGCCTCTCTCGCCTCTCTCGCCTCTCTCGCCTCTCTCGCCTCTCTCGCCTCTCTCGCCTCTCTCGCCTCTCTCGCCTCTCTCGCCTCTCTCGCCTCTCTCGCCTCGCTCGCCTCTCTCTCCTCGCTCGCCTCTCTATATTTATTCTTGTATACGATTTAGTAATGGCGGACGTATTTTTGCCTGTTTTGAGAGTCCAATACAGTAAAAACCCGCATAAAAGAACCCTTATTTTTCCAAGTCAGGCTGAAATGGTTCTTATTTATTGGGTGTCTAGTGAGAAATCAGGCTGAATAGGTTCTTAACAGGTTCTTATTTACAGGGCAAAAAAACAAAACAATTATTGTTCCTGATATGGTGTATTTCCTTACAATTTGTTTTAATTAGTGAACTATTGACCCTGAAAGGTCTAATATTCACACTAAACATTAACAACCCAGCTGTATAGTAACTATAATATTTCTGCATATTCAGCACCGACTGTACTGGTGTGGTCTGAGCTTTAGTCATTTTCTCATAAGAACCTGCTTCATTTGTCAGGCTGAACTAGTTCTTATATATTGGGTGCGTAATTTGCTAAATTTCAGCCTGGAGTTTCTTAATCCGCAGTTTCTTATATGCGGGTTTTTACTGTATTTCACTCCTTTATTCTTATATCGACTTTAAAAAAAGCAACTAAAACTGCTATCTTGGAGCTTTTAAGGTGGCTCGAAGTAGTTTTTAACTGACCACACTTCCACTTTTCATTTGGCGAATTGATAGACTTATCCTAGACCGATCAAAACGACTTTTGCACCAGTTATCGGGTAAATATGGAAATTTATGCAAATTATTCAAAATCGCTCTGATCAAAAAGTTTGAATTCTGTCTCAGATACTTTGCCTTAGTATGTAGTTTATCATGCACATAGTCGCTTGTCTAGAGCTCATCGAAATCTTGAGATATTTTAGAAAAACTGATTTCAACGATCTTTGTTTATCTTTGTTTATCGTTGCCAAGGAAACTTCGATCGAGCTGATATTGATATAATTCTAAATTTCCATCTTTACCCGATAACTGGTGCAAAAGTCGTTTTGATCGGTCTAGGATAAGTCTATCAATTCGCCAAATGAATAGTGTAAGCGTGGTCAGTAAAAAACTACTTTGAGTCACCTTAAAATAGACTATTTTACGAATAAATCATTTCTTTAGCAATGGTACGTATTTCGTCATAGTGGCACTTTAATGACGCGGTATTTAAACTCCGATAGGGTAACACTTACGCACACGCCTGAAAGATATTTTCATATCTATATTTGTGACCTTACGCACTTGTATTAACTTCCATCGAATCTGTCAAGATAAGTGTAGCTTTAAATACACCCTTAGTACGGAGCATCGATGGGGAGAGGGGATCAGTAGAAGGCGTACCGTCCGCCCCCCGGGAGAACACTTTCTAATGTAGGAGCACCAGACACGTTGGATGTCGAGGCTCCCACAGGTAGCCCGAGTAATATTTGTTTGTATTGTAGTACCAATACTACTATGGTTGGCGGTGCATGAGGCTTTATGGTAGTGTCTGGACATATAGTTACAACCCACATCGACTACAGTGTACCAATACTCTAAGTAAGTCATTTATATAGTTACAACCCACATCGACTACAGTGTACCAATACTCTAAGTAAGTCATTTATATAGTTACAACCCACATCGACTACAGTGTACCAATACTCTAAGTAAGTCAGTATATATAGTTACAACCCACATCGACTACAGTGTACCAATACTCTAAGTAAGTCATTTATATAGTTACAACCCACATCGACTACAGTGTACCAATACTCTAAGTAAGTCAGTTATATAGTTACAACCCACATCGACTACAGTGTACCAATACTCTAAGTAAGTCATTTATATAGTTACAAACCCACATCGACTACAGTGTACCAATACTCTAAGTAAGTCAGTTATATAGTTACAAACCCACATCAGTCGACTACAGTGTACCAATACTCTAAGTAAGTCAGTTATATAGTACAACCCACATCGACTACAGTGTACCAATACTCTAAGTAAGTCATTTATATAGTTACAACCCACATCGACTACAGTGTACCAATACTCTAAGTAAGTCAGTTATATAGTTACAACCCACATCGACTACAGTGTACCAATACTCTAAGTAAGTCAGTTATATAGTTACAACCCACATCGACTACAGTGTACCAATACTCTAAGTAAGTCAGTATAGTCAGTTTATAGTTAACCCACATCGACTACAGTGTACCAATACTCTAAGTAAGTCAGTAAGTCAGTTATATAGTTACAACCCACATCGACTACAGTGTACCAATACTCTAAGTAAGTCATTTATATAGTTACAACCCACATCGACTACAGTGTACCAATACTCTAAGTAAGTCATTTATATATAGTTACAACCCACATCGACTACAGTGTACCAATACTCTAAGTAAGTCATTTATATAGTTACAACCCACATCGACTACAGTGTACCAATACTAGCTCTAAGTAAGTCATTTATATATTGATTGATTGATTGATTGATTGAATCCTCAATTAGCCAATAAACAATCCTGTACTAATCACGTGCTAATCCATGATTACAGCTGGTCTGTCGACCTGTGCAAGTGGCAGAGTTACACTCAACAGAGGAAACTCTCGAAGCTGTTACTTTGGTAGCGCTAAGAACGTGTACGCTATCTACATAGAGAACGGTTGTAATGATGGAGAACTGGGTAACTACAGGCTGAACTTTAACGACGCGTACAGATCTGTTCGGTAAGCAAAGCCACAGAAACGTTTAAGAAATTAGATAAGACCACGCTAACCTGCGTTTTCCTATTAGCCACTTTAGAAACGAGTGGAGGACTGGGAACGAGTTTTAGGAATTAATCTAATTAAAAAATGAACCCCATCACAAGAAAGAGCATGTCAGAATTAGTAAGTTTTAAGAGTTTGATAGGGTTCATGTGGACAAGTAGCAAATGAACTGCAGACATTTAAAATCTGCAAAAATTACAAAGAAATGTATGGTTACTCGGGACAAGCGTCCCTACTAAGCATACATTTCTTTGTAATTTTTCCGATTTTTGGAAAGCTGTTACTCGATCGTTCAATATCTAACAAAACCTTTTGAAACTTTGTAATAATGCCAATTGTGATATGCTCTTTCTTGTGATGGGGTTCATTTTTTAATTAGACTGATTAATTCTAAAAACTCGTTCCCAGTCGTTTACTCGTTTCTAAAGTGGCTAATTGTTTCTGGTAATGAACTGATTGTTTTCGATTCCCTTGAGGATATAGAACAATATAAAAACGATGCGTTTTTAAACGAAAACAGAGTAGTGTGGAAGGGGCCTAAGTAGTCTATTGCTGGGTTGCAATATGTCCCAGGAGATTTATAAAAGGACAAAGACGCAACGGCCATGTTGGTGGTACAAACAAGAGAAACTAATGAGGAATGTTTTGTGTTCGGAATCCAACATGGCCGCCATGACGTCACGTACAAACCAGTGTTTGTGCTGTTTAGTCATTAGAAGATCACAAACACAACTCTGCACCGAGAAACCGTAATGTCAAATGGAGAAGTATGTGTAGCAATACAGTTTCGAGTTGCTTAGACACCGCTGTACTCCTTAGCAAAAGAGTATTTGCTCAGGCTTAGCCTCAATCCAGATGATCACCCGTGCAATTAGCCATTTCCAAAACGAGCAGGAGACTGGGACCAAGTCCGTAAAACTAATTCAATAAGAAACTAGCAAAAGTGGACATCATTTTCTGAGAGGGCAGATCAAACTTAGCTAATCTGGAAAGTTTGGTGAACTTTGGCTTAATATTGACGATGCTAGAGGGCATCTAAGATGTCTATTTTTCCATACAAACTCTGTAATTTTTTGACGTCCAGCCAAACCATACATTCACTGAAAAAATTTTGGCTGGACAACACAATTTCAATTTTGGCTGGACAACACAATTTCAAAAGTTTATAATTCCGACAGAATTCGCTCAAATCACATCACACTTTGCACAGATACTAATTTCAACATGCTGTTTCATGTCATCAACTTAATTTCGTAATTGCATTAATTCTAATAAACTCGTTCCCAGTCCCCTGCTCGTTTAGGTAATGGCTAATTAAAAAAAGGTTTCTATTGTCCAATGTGAACATTTTTCGCGTTGATATTTGTGAATAATTTACACTGAATTGAGGCTAAATCTGATGCATCTTTTGTCAAGGAGTACAACGGTGCCTACAGGGTCCCTAAACAACTCGAAACTGAGGGGGTTTGCGCTTGTCCAAGATCAAACAGGACCGTAGAGATTTACTACTGATCCCTAGCAAAACTAAATGAATCTTCCGTAATTCTATGTGAAGTTTCGTGTGGGTATTTTATTTCTTCTTGTGTTTAGCCATGTGTACAATGTTGGTTGTCGAGAGAGGAAGAGTATTTCCATGGTGAGAGGAGCGACGAGCTACACAGCGACACTAGTTGGTGGTGGGGGAGGGGATGGACGGACAACTAACTATAAACTTGGTTGGTTTGGCTATAATTGTAAGTAATCGGCATTACCATTTTTATATCCTCTTTCTTCGCATACTTTTCCTTTTTCTCTTTTCTTTCGTCCCATTCATTCATCCATTCATTCATCCATTCATTTCGATATTAATTTATTCATGTATGCAATCGATCATATTTCGTCCCTTTATTCATCCTTATGCAATCGATCATATTTCGTCCCTTCCTTTCTTCCTCCCTCCCTTCCTTCCTTCCTCCCTTCCTTCCTCCCTTCCTTCCTCCCTTCCTTCCTCCCTTCCTTCCTCCCTTCCTTCCTCCCTCCCTTCCTCCCTCCCTTCCTTCCTTCCTTCCTTCCTTCCTTCCTCCCTTCCTTCCCCTTCTATTCTCCTTCCTTCCTTCCTTCCTTCCTCCCTTCCTTCCTCCCTTCCTTCCTCCTTCCTTCCTCCCTTCCTTCCTCCCTTCCTTCCTCCCTTCCTTTCCTCCCTTCCTTCCCACCTTCTATTCTCCCTTCTTTCCTTCCTCCCTTCCTTCCCACCTTCTATTCTCCCTCTCCCTTCCTTCCTCCCTTTCCTCCCCCTTCCTTCTATTCCTCCCTTCCTTCCCTTCCTCCCTTCCTTCCTCCTTCCTTCCTTCCTCCCTTCCTTCCTCCCTTCCTTCCTCCCTTCCTTCCTCCTTAATCTTGATATACTCTACATCAACAGCCAAGTACTGTGGTAATCCAGGTTCACCTCCCAATGGCTATTTTAATGGTAACAATTACTATGAAACCAGCCAGGTGACGTACTACTGTCGCTATGGTTACACTCGTGTCGGCAACCAAAAACGAACCTGTCAAAACTATGGCTGGGACGGTTCTCGTCCTGTGTGCAAACGTAAGTAATGTTTTTAGGGCGAGTGGGCTACCTGTGTTTGACCGAGAGGGACTAAGTCGAGTGAGAATCGTGCCGTCGAAAAAAATAGTTTGAATACGTAAGAATAATAATAATTTATTTTATAATAATAAAATAATAATAAGACTAGACAAAATATCGTCTAATAGAAATAAAGTGCAATACTGTTTTCTTTCTTTATGTTGTGCAGGTTTGTGCGATCCTGGTACGTCCTCCTCGATGGGATACGAGCCCTGTAGTCCATGCGCCATTGGCACGTACCAACCAAACCAGAGAAGCACATCCTGTATTCGTTGTTCTAATGGCAAATCAACTAGTCAGACTGGAAGGAAATTTGCAAGCGACTGTCACCGTAAGATTACTGGGAAGCCATTTAAATGCGACCGCTAGGAAGCCATTTGTATGCTGCAGGATGTTGAATGTTTTCTGTAACTTTTCAATGCGAATGGATAAGACAGACAGACAAAATAGGAAGCCATTTAAATGTCACTACCATAAAGCCATTTGCGTGCTTTAGCATAATGTATACTGAGTTCATCAATTGCACTAACTTTACAGTATGCGTAGATGAAACGTACAGCAATATCAGAAAACTATTTAAATGCTGCTGCTTTCGCCTAGCATTTTAAAGAAAGCCATTTAAATGCTGCTGCGTTCGTCTAGCATTTTAAAGAATGCTATTTAAATGCCATTTAAATGGTGCTGCTTTCGCCTAGCATTTCAAAGAAAGCCAATAAAATGCTGCTGCTTTCGCTTAGCTTTTTAAAGAAAGCCATCTAAATGCCGTTGCTTCCGCCTAGTATTTAAAAAAAAGCCATTTAAATGATGCTGCTTTCGCCTAGTATTTCAGTTAAAAGTGAAAGTCATTTAAATGCTGCTGCTTCCGTCTAGCATTTTAAAGAAAGCCATTTAAATGCTGCTGCTTTCGCCTGGTATTTTAAAGGATAATCTAAGAATATATCTTATCCCTTACAGACAAATGTTCCAGAGTCGTGTGTCATCTTCAGCAATGGTCTCAGTGGGAAGACTCGTCGTCTCCCTACCAGACACACTGTGCCTCGCAGGCACGTCGACGCGTCTACACCAAAACCTGGACGCAGATTCTTGACCCCAGTGGCTGTGGGTCGGTACCTAAGACATGTAACCCTGACCAAACTGAACGACGACAGAAAGGTAGAGTGGTTTTCGTTTTCGTATGAGTGGGAAACTTACGGTACCGTGACTGACACTCAAATGGAAATAATGGAAATGAAAAAGATGCTCGTTGCGCTAAATCTATTTTTCGTAACCGGAAGGTAAGCACACTTGAGGATTGTTTTCTGTTTGTGAATAAAATTGCAGTCATCGCGCGCTACTGACGCCACTCACGCCATCGATCGATCGAGCGCGCGCTGCAAAAACCGTGTTACTAAAAATAGATTTAGCGCCACGAGCATGGGCCACACATCAGTACGAGATTCGCTCTCTTAGTATTATGGTCTCTTGGTCTGGGAGTATGGACCTTTTTGGATAAATTACCGGCATTCATCTCTTTTGAACCTGGGGGTCTAGGGCGAGTCCGCCAGCCGTGGCACATTTTGTTAGTTGGATAGTTCTGGGGATACTGGGGACTCTGAAAAACTACAGTGAGTGCAGTAAGCCTTCCACCGCAATCTGTATAAGTAATCGCCAAACGCTCTAACAATGCCAAGCAAAGGCGCATTCTGAACAGAAAACATCAGAAACACTCGGCGGCTTCGTCTCGTGTTGCTAGGCTTGCTTCTCTCACACTCTACAACTTCCATCGCGTATAAATCGTTTATTTAATTTAAAAAAAATACATTGCAGTAAGTACTGAATTACGTACTTATTTACAAGGGGGGGAAATATATATCGTTTATAGCGTATATATCTAAGTATATTGACACTCGTGCCCGTTCTATACCACTCGTGTTGCTAGGCTTGCTCCTCTCGCACTCTACAACTTCCATCGCGTTTATATCATAGCATAGCGACATTTCTATGTTACTTACATATCATCAATGACTAATTATAGAGGTGTATTGCAACCGTTTGACGACACCAGAGTTTGGTTATTACCTTCCATCGAGCTGTACAACCACCAAACAAGCCTGCAGGTCATCCAGCTCCTCAACGTGCGTCTTCCACTGCAACAATGGCTTCCAGAGAGTAGGGGAAGATTGCGATCTCAGGAGAATTTGTCAGGCGAATGGACGATGGAGCTTCTCTGAGGCAACGTGTAAAGGTTAGTTTGGCATGGCCTCCTCCGGGATCCGCAGGCAACTCCTGTGGGCTTCCTGTGGGTAGGGTAGAGGGGATTGAGAAGGAGGTAACTAGAGACGATGGGGGGAGGGGGAGAGGAAGGAGTGAAGAGAAGGAGTTGCCTGCCCAAAATGAACAACAAATTGTCACCTCACGCAGGTCAGCTTGCGCATTGTGAATTGCGCGCAATGTTGCTGACAATATTGTTGCAGCGTGACCAAGGTTATTAAAGTACAGTGCGATCCTACTTCTACAAGTAAAACAGTAAGAAAGAACCGTGTACGAAAGAAAGTCGTACACGGTTCTTTCTTACTGTTTTACTACTTCTACAACAGTGCGCGCAACCAAATGCAGAGGTAAACACACGCTGAAACCGTGCATGTTGCCGGTAATATTGCGCGCGATGTTGCACCGTGCGTGTGTCGACTGTGTCTTTAAGGCGGCAGGATACTGCTCAACAGAAAACGTCATACAAAAAATGTATAAAAAAAACACAGGCAATTTGCAAATATATAAAATGTCATGCTGATTCCTGATTCCTGTGGCACAGTTAAATGGTAAAGGCTTGTTTCCATAACCCAAACCACCCTTGGCCGACCAAACAATAGAACGAATCTATTGTGTTACTGCATCGTTCTATTGTTACTTGGGCTTCCTGTGGAAGGCCCAAGTCTAAGATTACAGACGGTTATTCTTTTTGGTCGTCGTCGTCGTGTTTCTACGCCAAATCTGCAAGTTCACCATAGCGCATGCGCATGCTAATCTTCTCTGTATCGTTCCAATTTTTGAGTATACAGAAGTTGTGGTCAGCAGCTTATCAACGAAATTCAAGATGGCAGACGTACGTAACGATAAATTAAATCACCAGCAGCATTCAAAAAGGATTTTGCCGTGCTCCCTTGCTCGAGCCAGTCGAGTCGTTCATTAATACTGCTTAGTAAATATGCAAATATCCTAGAGAATACTTTTTGGCCTTGCAATTCTGTCTGAAAGTGTATTTCTAACAGATGTCTGTGGCTTAGTAAGAATTCGATCGTAATTTTATTGAGTTTGTGAAATCGTTTCTTGCAAGGTAATCGAAATGTGCTTCGCCATGCAGCTGTCAGCTAGGAGTGTGAGTGTAAGCTAATTACGTATGCATGCTCTACTGAGTCACACAACGAGTGACTTAAATTCTGCAAGTAATACATGTAGGCTAAAACTACTTCTGTATGATGATACAAGCTATTAGGTTTTACATTTAAAATCTATCAAAACAGCTTTATTAAGAAGCCCAAGTTCACGCTAGTAGAGCGTCTAGTTTTATATTAATGAGGTCCTTTTGAGGCATCCCATTTAGCCGCCACCCAGATAAATGGGATTTCATTTTCTTATGGCCACAAATCGCCAACTGGGTACCAAGGCGCATGCGCTCTGTGCCGCTGAGAAAACCGAAGGCTCATTGCTCATTGCTGAAGCCCGCTGAGTGAACACTTATAGAGCATCTTGTTTGATTTCAATCTCGTCCCCAGAGCCCACGTTCACCAAGAGGAACGTGGGCTCTGGGGACGATATTGGTTTGATTTCGATTCAAACATGCGCGCGCATGATAAAAGGTACAGCCGCTGGGACTGCAGGCTCTCAAAGAGTACTTATCATGCACTGACAGCGTTATTGGTCCTCTCACTTGTACAGATAATACTGCTCCTACAATAACTTGTCCCAGTAACGTGGAGGTGGGTAACGACCCTGGGAAGTCGTTTGCTCGAATTACCCTCCCTGCGCCTACAGCACAAGATAATTCGGGTAAAGCTCCTTCCATTAAGATAGCGTCTGCAGATATACAAGCTATCCAGGACTTCAACATTACAAACACACCAACTAAAGTATCCTACAAAGCCGTGGATGGTGCTGGTCTTTCGGCGACTTGCAGCTTTTATATACAAGTGAAAGGTAATGCATACTGACTGATCATTATGTCGTTAAGTCATTCAGTAAGCAAGTGAGTGAGCGAGTCACTTACTCACTGAGTAAATAAATCAGTAAGTGAGTCAGTCGATGAGCCAGTCAGTCAGTCAGTCAGTCAGTCAGTCAGTCAGTCAGTCAGTCAGTCAGTCAGCCAGTCAGCCAGTCAGTCAGCCAGTCAGTCAGTCAGTCAGTCAGTCAGTCAGTCAGCCAGTCAGTCAGCCAGTCAGTCAGTCAGCCAGTCAGTCAGTCAGTCAGCCAGTCAGTCAGTCAGTCAGCAGCAGTCAGTCAGCCAGTCAGTCCAGTCAGTCAGTCAGTCAGTCAGTCAGTCAGTCAGTCAGTCAGTCAGTCAGTCAGTCAGTCAGTCAGTCAGTCAGTCAGTCAGTCAGTCAGTCAGTCAGTCAGTCAGTCAGTCAGTCAGTCAGTCAGTCAGCCAGTCAGTCAGTCAGTCAGTCAGTCAGTCAGTCAGTCAGTCAGTCAGTCAGCCAGTCAGTCAGTCAGTCAGTCAGTCAGTCAGTCAGTCAGTCAGTCAGTCAGTCAGTCAGTCAGTCAGTCAGTCAGTCAGTCAGTCAGTCAGTCAGTCAGTCAGTCAGTCAGTCAGTCAGCCAGTCAGCCAGCCAGCCAGCCAGCCAGCCAGCCAGCCAGCCAGCCAGCCAGCCAGCCAGCCAGCCGGCCAGCCAGCCAGCCGGCCAGCCAGTCAGGCCAGTCGGCCAGTCGGCCAGTCGGCCAGTCGGCCAGTCGGCCAGTCGGCCAGTCGGCCAGTCGGCCAGTCGGCCAGTCGGCCAGTCGGCCAGTCGGCCAGTCGGCCAGTCGGCCAGTCGGCCAGTCGGCCAGTCGGCCAGTCGGCCAGTCAACCAGCCAGTCAGTCAGTCAGTCAGTCATGCAGTCAGTCAATCAGACTACATTGTATGTTTTTCTGTATTCAGACACAGAAAAGCCCGCGGTACTGTACTGTCCAGCAGACTACAGTGTCTTCACCGCTGAGAGACCAAAACGCATCGTCTTCAAGGAACCAAAATTCAAGGACAATTTCGATTCGACTCCCATGATCAAAACCTCTCACGTGTCAGGAATGGAATTCCTGTGGAACACTTACAGACTGACGTTCAACGCTACCGACAAAGCTGGCAATATGGCGTCTTGTTCCTACAGCCTGCAAGTTGGCCGTAAGTATTCTCTTCTCATCGCGATTATTATCGACAGGTTTGAATATCGAGCGCTTTTTCCATTGTATACCATGCACAGGTATCCCAACCAATTATTTTCAGGTTATAGTAAATAAAACGATATTTGTATGCGCGCGTCTTTTTTTGATGGGTTTCCTGTGGTACAGCGCGCGTTTTTTCCAATGTACACGTCAAACTATCAATCATAATAATATCAATCATGATAATATAGCAAAAATATAACGCGCGCTCTGATTGGCTAGAGTTCTATGAACTATTTTAGAATTGTGCCATCTTACGCTTGTTAAGAGTTCTTCATATTTTCTCTCGTGCGTCTATAACGCAATGGGCGCATGGACGCTCGTTGACTAATTGATAAATATTACCCATGCTCCCTTTCGGTCTTGTCCCGTGGCATTTTCACCGACAATTATTTTTAAACAGTTGTATACATTGTTACTGAGAACTCATTTAGAGGCTGTTATATAATACATGAACAGCCGCTGACCATGCATACTGTCTTGCACTTCCAGCACTAAAATGTCCGCTGTACGACCCCCCGGTCAATGGAATACGAGCCTGCAATATAAAGTTCAGCGGTGTAAAGCAAGAGTTCATCTGCACTGTTCAGTGTAGGAATAATTATGACTTCGTAACCAAGCCTCTATGGCATTCCTACAACTGTAAAGAAGATGGACTGTGGTACGGATACAAGAATTTCATGTTTCAAAAGCTCGACGGAAAGCCTTGGCCCGAATGTTCTGGTAAGTTATTAGCTTTACTGGCTATCCACCATTTATTCACCATCCGTCCCCTAGCTGGGAGACCAGCTAGTTTCAAGTGAAGGGGCACGGACGTTCATCCATCCTTCCATTCATTTACTCACTCGCCCATCCATTAATCTATTCTTCTATTCATTCATTTATTAATTCACTCCTACACCCAATTGCACACATATATCCATTTTATTTATTCATTCATTCATCCATTTCATCCATTCATCCATTCATTCATTCATTCATTCATTCATTCATTCATTCATTCATTCATCCATTCATCCATTCATCCATTCATCCATTCATCCATTCATCCATTCATCCATTCATCCATTCATCCATTCATCCATTCATCCATCCATTCATCCATCCATTCATTCATTCATCCATTCATCCATTCATCCATTCATCCATTCATTCATCCATCCATTAATCCATTCATTCATTCATTCATCCATTCATTCTTTCATCCATCCATTCAGCCATTCAGCCATTCATTTATTCATTTATTCATTCATTCATCCATTAATCCATTCATTAATCCATTCATTCATCCATCCATTCATCCATCCATTCATTCATTCATCCATTCATCCATTCATCCATTCATCCATTCATCCATTCATTCATCCATTCATCCATTCATCCATCCATTCATTCATCCATCCATTCATTCATCCATTAATCCATTCATTTATTCATTATTCATTTATTCATTTATTCATTTATTCATTTATTCATTCATTCATCCATTCATCCATTAATCCATTCATTAATCCATTAATCCATTCATTAATCCATTCATTCATTCATCCATTCATCCATCCATTCATTCATTCATTCATTAATCCATTAATCCATTCATTAATCCATTCATTCATTCATCCATTCATCCATCCATTCATTCATCCATCCATTAATCCATTCATTTATTCATTATTCATTTATTCATTTATTCATTTATTCATTTATTCATTCATTCATCCATTCATCCATTAATCCATTCATTAATCCATTAATCCATTCATTAATCCATTCATTCATTCATCCATTCATCCAATCATTCATCCATTCATTCATCCATTCATTCATTCATCCATTCATCCATTCATTCATCCATTCATCCAATCATTCATCCATTCATTCATTCATTCATTCATTCATCCATTCATCCGTTCATTCATTCATTCATTCATTCTTTCATTAATCCATTCATCCATCCATTCATTAGTTCATTTGTTTGCTTGTTCAAGTATTCATTTATTCCTTTTATTATTCTCTAACAGTCAAAAGTCCACCCACCGGAGTGACTAAGAAAGTCAAAGTGTACGCAGGGACTTGTGTGTCAGGCAACGAAGCGACACAGGCGCAAATTAAACAAAACTTTATCCAGTCCATTAATGCCGACCCCTTCATGGCCACCATGTTGTGCTTTAACAGTAATCAATTAGAATGCAAGCTGAGTAATGTCAAGGTCAGAGAACTTATAATCGGCTCGTATGAACCACGTGGGACCATTTAAACTGATTGTTCGCGACCGATAAGCCTCGACTTCTTTTCTCTCGTTTAAATAGGTCTAATGTCAGTCACTGTGGGGAAGGCGAGCGCTTTCGTATTGTGAAGTATATGTTTAACGAGGTGTTCGCTATTACAGAACTGTGCTTGTGCAAGATGAAGTTTATTATGACTAACCCTTCTCACCCTTCACCCTTGCCTCCCCCCCCCCCCCCCCCCCCCCCCCTCATCTTCCACCCCCCCCCCCCCCCCCCCCCCCCCCCATGATCCTTCATCCTTCAGGATCTAACTCATGTAGAAAAACTGAATGACTTACACCTTCTCCCGTTTAAAATTTCTCTGCTGAAGAAAAATATTGGCCCACATCACTTTGGACCCCTACCCCACCCCCAAACATATTCCATTTCCATAGCAACAACATTGGCTCACATCACTTTTGACCCCCACCCCACGCCCCAAACATAACCCATTTCCATATCAACCACTATCGAAAATCTAGGAAATTCGAATGTTCATAGGTGTATTGTGGCAAGAACAGCAAACGTAAGAGACGTGGACTAAGCGAGAACGCCTACGTGATTTACGTTGAGATGGAAGTCTTGGATCTGTCACCCTCATCGACGGAGTCTGAAGAAAGACAGAAACTCAAACGTTATGCTGAACGAATAAACCAGAATAAGCAGAACGTGCAAGACTCGTTAAAGGTAAATACTATTGATTAAACAAATAGATAGTTCCAGTGTTAGAACTGTTGTTCTCACCACATTTTCATGACGTACGTCTTCTGTGCATCTATATATAGGAGTACAGGCGCACGGAGAAATGGAATCTATTTGTCTTATATAATATTTTGAGAATTGCGCGCGTTGTTTTGTGACGTCATCTGTGCCGCACATACACTGATATGGAAATACTTTGAAGAAATAATATTTTTCTCAAGAAACCTGACATGTGGAAAGCATCGTAGCAAGCGAGAAAGGGAGACATTAAGAGGGGGGCATCATTAGTATACCAATAGTACTGGTAATTATGCAAAGAGGGGGGCATCATTAGTATACCAATAGTACTGGTAATTATGCAAAGAGGGGGGCATCATTAGTATACCAATAGTACTGGTAATTATGCAAAGAGGGGGGCATCATTAGTATACCAATAGTACTGGTAATTATGCAAAGAGGGGGGCATCATTAGTATACCAATAGTACTGGTAATTATGCAAAGAGGGGGGCATCATTAGTATACCAATAGTACTGGTAATTATGCAAAGAGGGGGGCATCATTAGTATACCAATAGTACTGGTAATTATGCAAAGAGGGGGGCATCATTAGTATACCAATAGTACTGGTAATTATGCAAAGAGGGGGGCATCATTAGTATACCAATAGTACTGGTAATTATGCAAAGAGGGGGGCATCATTAGTATACCAATAGTACTGGTAATTATGCAAAGAGGGGGGCATCATTAGTATACCAATAGTACTGGTAATTATGCAAAGAGGGGGGCATCATTAGTATACCAATAGTACTGGTAATTATGCAAAGAGGGGGGCATCATTAGTATACCAATAGTACTGGTAATTATGCAAAGAGGGGGGCATCATTAGTATACCAATAGTACTGGTAATTATGCAAAGAGGGGGGCATCATTAGTATACCAATAGTACTGGTAATTATGCAAAGAGGGGGGCATCATTAGTATACCAATAGTACTGCATGGTAATTATGCAAAGAGGGGGGCATCATTAGTATACCAATAGTACTGGTAATTATGCAAAGAGGGGGGCATCATTAGTATACCAATAGTACTGGTAATTATGCAAAGAGGGGGGCATCATTAGTATACCAATAGTACTGGTAATTATGCAAAGAGGGGGGCATCATTAGTATACCAATAGTACTGGTAATTATGCAAAGAGGGGGGCATCATTAGTATACCAATAGTACTGGTAATTATGCAAAGAGGGGGGCATCATTAGTATACCAATAGTACTGGTAATTATGCAAAGAGGGGGGCATCATTAGTATACCAATAGTACTGGTAATTATGCAAAGAGGGGGGCATCATTAGTATACCAATAGTACTGGTAATTATGCAAAGAGGGGGGCATCATTAGTATACCAATAGTACTGGTAATTATGCAAAGGGAGGAATATGTTTTAACATATAAAACAAGGAAAAAAAACAGAAGAAAAAGACTTTTTCGTTTCTGCACTAATAACGACACAGGAATCCCGTCGAGATTAGTAGCGAGAGAGTAAAATCACTTGTTAGAAAAGCTCCTGATTCTAACTACTCTCCCTCGCAGCCGTCTTTAGTGTCGTCACGCAACGCAACGTGACCAATCAGGAGAGGGCGTTGCGTGACGACACTAACAATTAACGGCTGCGAGGTAGACTACTAGATTAACAAGCTAACATATAAATTGTTTGTTTCCAACCCCAGAGTGCTGCAGCCCTTGCTGTTAAAGTCCAAAAGAGCACGGTGGACGTCGAAGACGATCAAGTCACAGGCGCATGCGCAGCAGGAAAGGTTGTGTTGGTTAAGGACGGCAATGGGTCGGACCTTGATCGCTCTGAGTGCGGTGAGTGTTGTATGTAAACTACTGGTACTAAAATAAAGTCTATGTCTATGTCTATGTCTATGTCTACCAGCTTTATTGTCTGTCTGTCTGTCTGTTTTTCTGTCTGTGTAACTTATCCTAGATGCATGGTGTTATTCTATCCCACTTTCTCCCTTGGGGGTGGGGTAGGGGGGCAGTTTATCCGTACAGGGAAATGTGTGGGAAATGTCAGCTTTGTCTAATCCTTAAAGCAGGTACTAAACGTTACTATAGACAAGAAATAACTAGAGCTCCTTTTTTAATATGACGTCATCAAACCGGAAGTAAGCAGGTTTCACCTGTTCTCCTCGGACCGGAAGTCAGGTTTTCAACATTTGTTAGTGTTTTTTTTTTTTTAACTAAAACTATTGCTTTGTCCGTAGTTGACTGTAGTGAAGGTACATTTTATGACAAGGGTACAAAGTCGTGCATTCCTTGCAAGAAAGGGACCTACCAGGACAAGGAAGGTGAAGAGTTCTGTAAGACTTGTCCCAGTGGTACAGATACGATAACTACTGGAGCTAACAATGTTAAAGAATGTCGAGGTGAGGTATAACAATCTTATGTCATTCATCCCGACGTAGTCAATCGAACAAAACCGAACCGCTTCCGGTTCCCGTCATTCAGGAGGCTACACTTCGGGGACTTTGAGATGAAAAAATAAATGACCACAGTAGTTTGACGCGGCGCGGCGTGCTCGGATTTGAAATTTGAGCCCATAATTTATGCATTGGGCCGCGGAAAACTGGGAGTTTTGACAGCGCGGAGCATGAAAGATGTTCAATCAGTTCGATTGTGTTCGATTGAAGAAACGTTCGATTATCGAACGTTCGATTGTGTTCGATTGGCAATTTTTTTGGGAGAATTCGATTATGTTCGATTGCCGAACCCAATCAAAACCAATCGAACGATTGGGTTCGATTGGATTCGATTACCGAACGTTCGATTGACTACGCCGGGTTCATTGTATTGTGTAGTTAGGGTAGACTACTGGGTATTTATTTTAGAATGAAGGGTCGGGTGTATTACAGGGATTTCACTGATTGCACGTGCCAAAGTTGAAATGTGGGCCTGAGACCCCGTCCACACTACAACGTTAACCTGCGTATTCCTATTGTTTCTGGTAATGAGCTGATTGTTTTAGATTCCCTTGAGGATAGAGAACAATATAAAAACGATGCGTTTTCAAACGAAAACGGAATGGTGTGGTCGAGGCCTGATTTTACCACAACTAGTCAGTTTCGATCTCTCCGATTGGCTTAGGGCCGTGGTAAATAAGAGTGCATACCACGGAAATTGCGTGTTCGCTCGCGCACGGAGCTAGCGCGCACTTGAATCAGTTTTTCTTTCAAAATTTATCGGCGTTTTTGGATGTTTTCTCCGTCTGTTGTGGTAAAAAACAAATTTACGGTAGTTTCTTGTGGACCCACTCGGCTACGCCTCGTGAATCCACAACAATTTTGACGATTCGATGACGCCAACCGTGGTAAATAAGAGGACATACCACGCGAAACTATCGTAAATTTGATAATTTTCCCATTTCTACAACATAAATAGATATTGATACACCTATTCATTTACTCGCTATTATTACTGTAGATTTGTGCGTTAGTGGCGAGTACTCTGCTAGTGGTCTAGCAACCTGTGTAGCATGTCCTGTAGGACGCTATCAACCAAACGTTCGTAGCACATCGTGTTTGTCTTGTCCTGCTGGAACAAGTACTCTGGGTGTAAGGACAATATCTGTAGAAGACTGCAAGAGTAAGTAACAGCAACAGTGATGCATTGTAATACTCAAGTGTCGAGTAGATACACTGCTCTACACCGCATTTCCTCATTTACCCTGAGAATAATCCGTGGAATTTAACTTTTTTTTTCCTAATGTCCATTGTAAACACGTTTTCGCGTTCTCTTTAGTATTTGTGAATAATTGACACTGAATTGAGGCTACTCTGAGACAAGCGTCATACAGCGTTATCTGGGGACTCCAAAAGCGTCTATCAGTTCTGATCCCCTCTTAGCTTTCTATTTCTTCCTACAAATTCCTTCATTTCACCTCATTTCCCTTTCCCTTCTCTTTCTTTCTGTTCCGTTCTTTTTCCTTCCCTCTTTTACTTGAATTACACCACTCCTCCTCTTCCTTCCTTTTTCCCCTTTCTCTCCACTCCCTTCCTATGTCCTCTAGTTTCCTCTCTCTTCCCTTTCCTGTAGTCAATCACATTTTGTTACACTCAGATCATTACCATTACATCGATGGAGTTAAAAGACAATGAAGTATATATATTTCCCCTTAGAGTTCTGTTCTGCGGGATATTTCTCGCGGGACGGCGGACTTGGTGCGTGTGTCCCGTGTCCACGTGGTTTATATCAGCCGAACGCAAAGGGAACCAGTTGTATCAAGTGCCCTTCCGGTATGACAACCGTTGACGACGGAGCTACCTCTGCGGCTCAATGTAAAGCAGGTCAGAAGATATTACTGAACACATTCATAAAACATGGTCAAAGTCGACTATATATATGTGCACGATGATTGGGATTAAATCGATCGAACCTCTCCTCAACGGCCACCTCGGGACACAATTATATGTGTCCGTTGTACAGAGGTGACCGTTTCAATAACAATAAATGTATATGGGCTGTTCGGGCCTGGACCACAAACCCTGGCCATATTACAGAGAGGTGGCCGTGTAGAGGTTCGACTGTTGTTATCTTACAAATGCTTTAATAACGATAGGGAAATCGAGAATGAAACAACTGTAAGAATTTTATTGAGGAAATTTTTTGTCACGACGGTCAAAAGAAAACCGCGATCTTCTCTATATTCTAGGGATCATTTAGACTGAAAAACAGGCCCTACTTCTTCGCGAAACTCCGTCGAGAAGAATTGAAGTTCGATCGAGTCATTGGGGCCGCGAGAGAATATTCTCCCCTTCTCGCCTCACTTCCCCCTCGTCTTTTCGTCTCGCCTTATTCTCTCGCGGCCCCAATGACTCGATATCGAACTTCAACTCTTCTCGATGGAGTTTCGCGAAGAAGTAGGCCGGGGCTGTTTTGCAGTCTAGGGATAATTAGGTCTGTGGAAAACACTAAAAATGCAGTGGCGAGGAAGGACGAAAAAATATTCGTTTAAAATCATCCTCGTCAGTATTCCTGCCTGCCTAGCTTTAAATCCTAATATCAACACTGATAGCCACCACGACCACCACGACATGCACCATGTACCACCATGTTCCACTACTACCACCACCACCACCACCACAACAACAACAACAACAACAACAACATCAATCTCCATCTCTTCTTGCCTAACAAACTTGAAATCCTAATATCAACACTGATAAGGGTCTGACAACCACCACCACCACCACCACCACCACAACAACAACAGCATGTACCACTAGCAACCACAATAAGAACAACCTCCACCAAAACACCAGAAATCGCCACAATCACTACCATCACTTCAATAACTAACAATGCAACAGCACCATCAATAATCAATTACAGCCACGGCAATGATTGTACAAACCACGTGTGTATTACCTACCTCCACCAAAACACCAGCAATCACTACCATCACTACCAACAATTAACAACCAGTAACAACAGCACCAATTACAGCCACGGCAATGATTGTACAAACCACGTGTGTATTACCTACCTCCACAAAAAACACCAGCAATCACAATTACCATCAGTAACAACAGCACCAATTACAACAATACCTACCTCCACAACCAGTAACAACAGCACCAATTACAGCCACGGCAATGATTGTACAAACCACGTGTGTATTACCTACCTCCACCAAAACACCAGCAATCACTACCATCACTACCAACAATTAACAACCAATACAGTAACAACAGCACCAATTACAGCCACGGCAATGATTGACAAACCACGTGTGTATTACCTACCTCCACCAAAACACCAGCAATCACTACCATCACTACCAACAATTAACAACCAGTAACAACAGCACCAATTACAGCCACGGCAATGATTGTACAAACCACGTGTGTATTACCTACCTCCACCAAAACACCAGCAATCACTACCATCACTACCAACAATTAACAACCAGTAACAACAGCACCAATTACAGCCACGGCAATGATTGACAAACCACGTGTGTATTACCTACCTCCACCAAAACACCAGCAATCACTACCATCACTACCAACAATTAACAACCAGTAACAACAGCACCAATTACAGCCACGGCAATGATTGACAAACCACGTGTGTATTACCTACCTCCACCAAAACACCAGCAATCACTACCATCACTACCAACAATTAACAACAATACCAGTAACAACAGCACCAATTACAGCCACGGCAATGATTGTACAAACCACGTGTGTATTACCTACCTCCACCAAAACACCAGCAATCACTACCATCACTACCAACAATTAACAACCAATACAGTAACAACAGCACCAATTACAGCCACGGCAATGATTGTACAAACCACGTGTGTATTACCTACCTCCACCAAAACACCAGCAATCACTACCATCACTACCAACAATTAACAACCAGTAACAACAGCACCAATTACAGCCACGGCAATGATTGTACAAACCACGTGTGTATTACCTACCTCCACCAAAACACCAGCAATCACTACCATCACTACCAACATTAACAACCAGTAACAACAGCACCAATTACAGCCACGGCAATGATTGTACAAACCACGTGTGTATTACCTACCTCCACCAAAACACCAGCAATCACTACCATCACTACCAACAATTAACAACCAGTAACAACAGCACCAATTACAGCCACGGCAATGATTGACAAACCACGTGTGTATTACCTACCTCCACCAAAACACCAGCAATCACTACCATCACTACCAACAATTAACAACCAACAACAGTAATTACAGCACCAATTACAGCCACGGCAATGATTCATACCAACAAACCACAATTACAGCCACGGCAATGATTGTACAAACCACGTGTGTATTACCTACCTCCACCAAAACACCAGCAATCACTACCATCACTACCAACAATTAACAACCAGTAACAACAGCACCAATTACAGCCACGGCAATGATTGACAAACCACGTGTGTATTACCTACCTCCACCAAAACACCAGCAATCACTACCATCACTACCAACAATTAACAACCAGTAACACAACAGCACCAATTACAGCCACGGCAATGATTGACAAACCACGTGTGTATTACCTACCTCCACCAAAACACCAGCAATCACTACCATACCACTCACCAAAACAATTACAACCAATACAGTAACAACAGCACCAATTACAGCCACGGCAATGATTGACAAACCACGTGTGTATTACCTACCTTACCAGCAATCACTACCATCACTACCAACAAACAAACAACAACAGCACCAATTACAGCCACGGCCATACAAACTACCTACCATCCACAAAACACCACAACAACCAGCAATACCAAACAATTAACAACAGTAACAACAGCACCAATTACAGCCACGGCAATGATTGTACAAACCACGTGTGTATTACCTACCTCCACCAAAACACCAGCAATCACTACCATCACTACCAACAATTAACAACCAGTAACAACAGCACCAATTACAGCCACGGCAATGATTGTACAAACCACGTGTGTATTACCTACCTCCACCAAAACACCAGCATCATCACTACCATCACTACCAACAATTAACAACCAGTAACAACAGCACCAATTACAGCCACGGCAATGATTGTACAAACCACGTGTGTATTACCTACCTCCACCAAAACACCAGCAATCACTACCATCACTACCAACAATTAACAACCAGTAACAACAGCACCAATTACAGCCACGGCAATGATTGTACAAACCACGTGTGTATTACCTACCTCCACCAAAACACCAGCAATCACTACCATCACTACCAACAATTAACAACCAGTAACAACAGCACCAATTACAGCCACGGCAATGATTGACAAACCACGTGTGTATTACCTACCTCCACCAAAACACCAGCAATCACTACCATCACTACCAACAATTAACAACCAGTAACAACAGCACCAATTACAGCCACGGCAATGATTGACAAACCACGTGTGTATTACCTACCTCCACCAAAACACCAGCAATCACTACCATCACTAAACACACAGCACAATAACAACAGCACCAATACCAGACTACAGCACGGCAATGATTGTACAAACCACGTGTGTATTACCTACCTCCACCAAAACACCACAATCACA
This sequence comes from Actinostola sp. cb2023, assembly GCA_033675265.1. NCBI lineage: Eukaryota > Metazoa > Cnidaria > Anthozoa > Actiniaria > Actinostolidae > Actinostola > Actinostola sp. cb2023. The sequence goes on from JAUJYZ010000510.1 coordinate 58,300, forward strand.
TCACTACCAACAATTGTACACCACGTGTGTATTACCTACCTCCACCAAAACACAGCAATCACTACCATCACTACCAACAATTAACAACAATACAGTAACAACAGCACCAATTACAGCCACGGCAATGATTGTACAAACCACGTGTGTATTACCTACCTCCACCAAAACACCAGCAATCACTACACATCACTACAAAACAACAATTCAACAACAATTAACCAACCAGTAACAACAGCACCAATTACAGCCACGGCAATGATTGTACAAACCACGTGTGTATTACCTACCTCCACCAAAACACCAGCAATCACTACCATCACTACCAACAATTAACAACACAATACAGTAACAACAGCACCAATTACAGCCACGGCAATGATTGTACAAACCACGTGTGTTATTACCTACCTCCACCAAAACACCAGCAATCACTACCATCACTACCAACAATTAACTAACCAATACAGTAACAACAGCACCAATTACAGCCACGGCAATGATTGTACAAACCACGTGTGTATTACCTACCTCCACCAAAACACCAGCAATCACTACCATCACTACCAACAATTAACAACCAATACAGTAACAACAGCACCAATTACAGCCACGGCAATGATTGCAATGACAAACCACGTGTGTATTACCTACCTCCACCAAAACACCAGCAATCACTACCATCACTACCAACAATTAACAACCAGTAACAACAGCACCAATTACAGCCACGGCAATGATTGACAAACCACGTGTGTATTACCTACCTCCACCAAAACACCAGCAATCACTACCATCACTACCAACAATTAACAACCAGTAACAACAGCACCAATTACAGCCACGGCAATGATTGACAAACCACGTGTGTTTTACACTACCTCCACCAACAAAACACCAGCAATCACTACCATCACTACCAACAATTAACAACAACAATACAGTAACAACAGCACCAATTACAGCCACGGCAATGATTGTACAAACCACGTGTGTATTACCTACCTCCACCAAAACACCAGCAATCACTACCATCACTACCAACAATTAACAACCAGTAACAACAGCACCAATTACAGCCACGGCAATGATTGACAAACCACGTGTGTATTACCTACCTCCACCAAAACACCAGCAATCACTACCATCACTACCAACAATTAACAACCAGTAACAACAGCACCAATTACAGCCACGGCAATGATTGACAAACCACGTGTGTATTACCTACCTCCACCAAAACACCAGCAATCACTACCATCACTACCAACAATTAACAACCAATACAGTAACAACAGCACCAATTACAGCCACGGCAATGATTGACAAACCACGTGTGTTTTACCTACCTCCACCAAAACACCAGCAATCACTACCATCACTACCAACAATTAACAACCAGTAACAACAGCACCAATTACAGCCACGGCAATGATTGTACAAACCACGTGTGTATTACCTACCTCCACCAAAACACCAGCAATCACTACCATCACTACCAACAATTAACAACCAATACAGTAACAACAGCACCAATTACAGCCACGGCAATGATTGTACAAACCACGTGTGTATTACCTACCTCCACCAAAACACCAGCAATCACTACCATCACTACAGTAACACACAATTACGTGTGTATTACAACCAATACAAACAACATCACAGCACCCAGTAACAACAGCACCAATTACAGCCACGGCAATGATTGTACAAACCACGTGTGTATTACCTACCTCCACCAAAACACCAGCAATCACTACCATCACTACCAACAATTAACAACCAGTAACAACAGCACCAATTACAGCCACGGCAATGATTGTACAAACCACGTGTGTATTACCCAGGGTGTGGCATGGACTTTGAACACGGTAAAGACCACTGGACTAAGACTGGCACCGTGTTTGACAACCAGCCCACGTACGGTGACAACCCACGACATCGCAACCGTGAGTCCTCTCAACATGTAGGAAACTGGTGGATAGGTGGCTACGAGAATCGCCCCAGTTCCTCGATGAGTGCCGGCCAGGTTCAAGGCGATGGTCCCCAAGGCACACTGACGTCACCATCGTTCCTCGTATCCGGAAAAGACATCTCGTTTTTAATTGGTGGAGGCTGCGATGTGAACCTGGTTCGCGTGGAACTGTTAGTCGAGGGCCAAGTCGTACGGAAAGATACTGGAAAGTGTTTCGAGTCCATGGAGAGGCGGCACTGGAACGTGGCCGAGTACCAAGGAAAAATGGCGCAAGTTCGTGTCGTGGACAACAGCAGTGGAGGATGGGGACACATCAACTTTGACGACTTACGAGGGGATACTTGCATATAAGGTAGGTAGGAAAACTGCGGCCTAGTTCCAGGCTTTCACCGACAAGGGAGATTCTGATGACGTCACCGGAAATAAGACCTGGGACTAGGCTCGGAAAACTGGAGTAAAATAATGTCAAGGCAGAGATACAGATGTGCCTAAGTATGTATGGTGACAATATGAAGGACGGACACGCTGGGAAGTGTGACGTGTGGAGGATTTTGTGAAATTAAAGAGCATGCGAAAGTTTCAAGTTAGAGAAGAACGCGACTGAGAATAATAACTAAGGGTGCGTTCGATTGACTCTATTCCAGAATAGGAATACACGGAATAAACACTTGGATGGTTGTAACTAAGGGTGCGTTCGATTGACTCTATTCCAGAATAGGAATACACGGAATAAACACTTGAATGCTTTTATTTCAGCACATTTAAAATTCCAAACTGTTCCTTGTAACTTTATTATGATACAACAAGGAATCGTTTTATTTTACAGTGGACAGTAGCTGCGTGACAGCGATTTAGGGATGTTATTTTGTCTATTCCTATTCTGGAATAAGGTCAATCAAACGCACCCTAAGTTAAATGTTCGACGAAAGCGTGGAGAAAATTGAACCCTGAGAAATTTGCCAAAACACATGCAGGAAAAAGTTGAATCGCGCAGAAAATAAAAATGAAACACGCGTGGTCGGGCGATTTTGCCAAAGTGCAGGACAGTTTGCAATTTGCGAGAACTTGGAATGAATTTGAAGCAGGGAGACATTTGAGTTGGTGTCTGTGCGCCCACGATCCGACACCCTAACGGGCTGAAAACCGAGCCCTTGTACCCTAACTCTTGTACAATATCAATTATACGTTTTTGTTGCTCTCACTTTCAAGGGCTTGCCTGAAGGAAAGAAACAAGATCCAGCAGTAAATAGGAATCAAGGCTCGTTGTAAATCAGGTCGATTCAGTGATCGAATTCAAATAAAATGGTTGTGATGTGTGCCTGATGTATCGCTACTGTGATCTTTATTCTTTAGTATTTTAATTATTAAAATTATTAAGGACGCGCAGGCAAGTGTACGATTGTGAGGAATACCGAAACGCCAATATCGGCATGGAGGTCAATAATCGTTCACTCAGAAGGTCGAAACACCTTGCAGTTGCAGAGTTATTTTGCAGACAGACAGACAGACAGACAGACAGACAGACAGACAGACAGACAGACAGACAGACAGACAGACAGACAGACAGACAGACAGACAGACAGACAGACAGACAGACAGACAGACAGACAGACAGACAGACAGACAGACAGACAAAGACAGACAGACAGACAGACACAGACAGACAGACAACAGACAGAAACAACAGACAGACAGGACAGCAAAGACAGACAGACAGACAGATAGACAGACAGACAGACCTACAGACAGACAGACAGCCACAGACAGACAGACTGAAGACTGAATCTGACAGACTGAATCAGACGTTTAACGTTTTTTGAAATAGGTGTATACAAGCAGACTGATTGACAGCTAGACTAGCAGACATACAGGCAGACAGACAGACAGGACAGCAGATATACAGACAGGACAGATAGGCATACAATATACAGACAGACAATATACAGATCTGACATCTGTGACAGTTTAAGCAGTTTTTTGAAATAGGTGTAGGAAAGCAGACTGATATACAGACAGCAGTAGACTAGACAGACAGACAGACAGACAGACAGACAGACAGACAGGCAGACATAATACAGACAGGCAGGAAGGCAGACAGATATACAGACAGACAGTCATACAGACAGGCAGTCAGACAGTCAGACAGACAGACAGGCAGACATATATACAGACAGGCAGGAAGGCAGACAGATATATAAACAGTTATTTTTTATTTATTTTTATATACAGACAAGCAGGAAGGTAGACAGATATACAGACAGACAGACAGACAGTCATACAGACAGACAGGAAGTCAGACAGACAGACAGGCAAACTAATCTGACTCATCAGCTATTATGATTGATTGACTCATCAGCCATTATGATTGATTGACTCATCAGCCATTATGATTGTCACCGGACTCATCAGCCATTATCATTGTCACCATTCAACCATCTGTTGTATTGTTTCACACCCTATTGGTTGTCGAGCATCAAATACATATTTAGCAGAGTATTACAGTAAAACCACAAAACAGATACCTCATTAGTTATTTATATCTTCCAGTTACGTAGAACTAAAAATACTCTCAAAGTATCTATACATATACAGACCCGTTATTCCACACTCTGACAGTATCCGACGACTACATATCTACTTTAAAACGGTACTCAGAATGAACAACGGTTACTGGATCACTGTCGGTCTGTTGGTGGTTTATGGAGAACTTCGCATCTACAGAGGTACGAGAATATGTAAAACTCATCTAAAATAAAACTAAGGGGTGATTCGCTAAATATACACAAGCTAGACGTGATATATGTTGGTGGTAAGCTGTAATGTGTTTCCTTTTGCTAGGGCTTTGATTTTCGGATATTAGAATCAAACCTAAGCGATGCCACTCGATGATCAGTTGACGGATAGTCGATATGTATAAGCCTCGTAATCCTTATCTAACCACGAAGTAAAAGCGATAGAGTGTTAAAACTAGTCTATAACATTACTATGAGATCAAATAGCCTACAGACAACACTTTGGTTTTGCATTTGGAATACGAGTAAGAATTGAACAATCCTTGCATCCAAATCTATGGAACAGGACATCCATATTCTCAGGACACGGACAACTCAAGACGAAGCAAGAGGCGTGTTTACGTTTTCATGCACCGGCCTTTATACGAACTCACAGATTCTTTGATTTCTTTCTTTTCAATCCGAACTTTTATCAGTAACCAGTACCTAAATGTTTTTCTAAGAAAAACGAGGACTAAATTGATTGATTAAATTTAAAATCTTTAATTGATTTTCAGTTTACAAACTTAACTAATAATTTTGTTTTGATCCCAGTCTCTGCAGCCTCTTCGTGTATGAATAAGATTACGTCATGGCAAGGTACATTTCGGTCTCCTGGCTACAAATCAGGCTACCCCGCAGACATCGATTGCTATTGGTTGATTTCAGTAGACCAAGGAAACATCATCGAAATAGAGTTTGAAGATTTCTCGGTAAGATGTAATGACAAAATCGGAGCTTTCTTATTGATATCTTCTTTTTCAGATCGAAAAATTTCAAGTATTTAAAAATCGGGCGATATAATACGGTTTCCTTTGCCAAAGTTGATCTTCATGATATATTTTCACCTTTTCTTCAATTGAAAACTCAACTTAGACATAACTGAAATCCGGGTAGATTTGAGCGTGCATCAAAAAGAAGATATTCCAGGAATCCACAAATTAAAGTTGGGATAATTTGACGACAGTCTTATTCTGGAGTGTGGCGCTGATGTTGTAAGACTGGGTTGGCTGAATTAGTTACAAGTTTTTCGAGGTGTTTGCCCTCGATGAAAGACTAGTGGAAATATCACTGCAATGGATTCAACGTTCATTGGATAGGCTATACAGTTTTTACATTGGAGATAATATTGTCAACATTTATGAATTGCTGTGTCAATGGTTATAACACTCGTACCCAGTCTTTCAATGTATTTGCCGCTGACCAGAGTATTATACCAACCTTCTGCACTAGAAGCACGCTGATCTTTTTTACCTTCATTCAGGTCGAAAAATCGGAATATTGTCTGAAGGACTACGTCGAGATCCACGAAGGACCGACCATCGTCAACAACTCATCGCTTTCACACAGACTGTGTGGTTCTTCATTGACGCAAAAAGTGTTTCAGTCACGTGGTCACGTGGTGCTTGTACGCATGCGTACCGATGACACAGGAAGTAATCGTGGGTTTGAAGCCAGTCATCGAGGTAAGTTTGGTAAAACTGTTTTTTATCCAAGTTAGTCTGTGTAGCCAGGCCAGGCTCTCACAGGGAAGGGAGAGGGGGCAGAAGGGGGAAGGGGACAGAAGGAGGGGGGGGGGCAGAAGGGGGGAAGGGGACAGAAGGAGGAGGGGGAAGGGGACAGAATTGAAGGGGGAAGGGAACAGAAAGGGGAGGAGGACTGACTAATCAAAGAAATAATTTTCTGAATATTTCTCGAGTCAAGAATTCACATTTACTCGGCGGGCTGCCTGTGGCACGCCGTTACTCGGCGGGCTGCCTGTGGCACGCCGAGTTGAAAAACGGGCTTTCTCTTTATTTCTTATGGCCACAAATGGCCAACTGGGTACCAAGGCGCATGCGCTCTGTGCCGCTGAGGAAACCGAAGGCTCATTGCTGAAGCCCGCCGAGTTTTCAAATGAAAACGTAATGACATGTGTTTGGTATGTTTATAGAAATGATGCTATTTATATCTATTACTATTATCTAATTATTATTATTATTATTATTATTATTATTACGTCATAATCCACAGGACTGTGTCACGCGAACATGACGTCATCGCACGGTATCATTCGTTCCCCTGGATACCCAAGTCTTTACCAGGGACCAACGAACTGCAGTTGGTTGATTGACAGAGGGCCTGGTTACTATACCACTATTTCTGTCCATAAGTTCTTATTAAATAATCATACAGACTGTCAATCAAATCACATCAAGGTACTTGAATATGGACGCCCAGTTTAACCGGATAGACCGGTCTGTCTGATGATTGTAATAACGGAACGTACCTGTTATGTCTGATCTGGCGGTACTGAAAATCGAGATCTGATATCCGAAGGTATTCCTTTCGGTTGTGGCTGCTTGATTTGTGAGCGGACAGACAGACCGGTCAGCCGGTGACTTTATTATACCATAGAGTCGTTTTCGTACGAGTGGGAAAGTTACGGTACCGTGCTGTGCCATACTGAAAGAGTTTGATTGGATGAGATGTATCTGCACGCTTTTTGATTGGTTCAGAAAGGAAGCCATTTGAGTGTCACGGTACCATAGGTTTCCCACTCATACGAAAACAACTCTATTGTGGACCATGTCACTACCGCTTATTTACTCAGTCTTCAGTATGGAATCACTATGATGTGTGTTATTTGCAGATCTACGAAGTTGAGAAGGGCGATTCCGCTGTACTTACGATCTGTAGAGGTGCCAACGATTCTACAAATATCACAACAAAAGGAGCCATTCGAGTTACCATGGTATTAGATGAACACATGGCTGCTAGTCTACAAGCTAGCTATAATACTACAGGTAAGGTCTGGGGTCCTTCGTTACTCTCATTTCATTCCCTCCTATAGCTAGCCTTGTTTATAAGTTATGCCCATTTACTCTCTCTGTGATGATAATGTCCAAATTCACAGTTTTTTTGTGGTGTCAAAACTGCATAATTGTTCCAGTATTGTCATGGATTCCAAACACTAATAGCTGTTCTAATAATCGTTTTCAGATGTAGACGAATGCAGCAACAACACATTGAACGTTTTCCCCTGTGTTAAGACTGCAAAGTGTCACAATAACGATGGATCATTTATATGCACGTGTAACCAGGGTTACCAAGGCAACGGCCAACGCTGTTCAGGTATGTTTGGTGCAAACGTAATGAAGACCCTCCCCTCCCCTAGAACAAATTTTACAGTATACCAGCTATATAAGTCCAATTAGTTCTCATATAATAAACATTGCTAAAAGCTAAAAGTAGTTTTGTCTGTATGCCAGCCCTGGAGAGTAGTGAAGGCCATTCTCGTACCCAGAGCCCTCTCATCATTGGGAAAATTCGAGGGCTCTGGGTACGAGAACGAATTGAAAGCAAAAAGTATGTATGTATGTATGAATATTGGCATTTGTTTGTGTTGCAGATATAGACGAATGCTTCATCGATAAACACGACTGTCATGTCAATACAACTGTATGTGTCAACACGGTGGGTTCCTATCGATGTCCGTGTAAAGTAGGATACACAGGGACTGACAACAACTGTACTGGTAAGTCACCAACCACAGGGAGCCCATCAATGTTTTCTGATGCTAGAGCAAAAAGAGGAAAGAAATGAGTCTCTTGTGCTTGAGTCCTATTTAAGCCTATTTTGAACTGCGCAATAGCGGGAAGAGACAACAAGAGGAAGTCTAGTCGTGAGTGATTCCGCTAGTCCCAGTATTTCTCGGTATTTTTAACACAGGAACTCCACTTCATTTTGTTCCCTTGAAGGTCTACCACAGGTAGCCCAATTACGTCTAATCACCATTGTTCAAAGGACAGATTGACTCCCTGTGGAAGAATTGCGCAAAAATGAAAGTAATAATTTCCAACACTTGTGAATCTGCAAACAGCGGTTTGGTGTTTGTCAGCGGTTTGTTCTATTAAATTACAGATATCGATGAGTGTTCCCTGCCACAGCACAACTGTCATGCTAAAGCTGAATGTACAAATAATATTGGCTCCTTTTGGTGTAAATGTATGAATGGATACAGAGGGAGCGGTGTAAACTGCATTGGTGAGTAGATAAGTAGTATAAGGGGCTTGGAATGAACCAGTACCGGAAGTAATACCACAATGCAACGCAAAGTGACTAGGACCCAGGGCGGCTCCTCCAATGAACAACAGGAAACCCGTTAATGAGTTTGCGAGAAACGAGGACCATAGACTGCCAGTACTTCTAGGCACCATATCTTGCCTTTTAATGTTGATAGAACTGTATATTTTCTCATGCTGTGTTATCTTTCTGACAAATGTGGATACCTCAGTAGAATATGACACAACCATCCAGGAATCTTTACGTTTCAAGTCAATGTCGAATGTTGTGTTTCAGATGTGAATGAGTGTCTCGAGAGAATCCATGGTTGTCGTATAGGCGCCATATGTATTAACAGAGCGGGGTCTTACACCTGTCCCTGCAGAGATGGCTTCAATTACGATAAACAAACTGCTCGATGTATATCAGGTTAGTTTACAATGAGTATGACGGGTGCCTATGTCTAATGCCTTTCTCTCTCTACTCCTCTTCCCGGTCTACACTGGGGGAACACGCGAAAAGGATTGTGGTAAAAAAGCACAAGCCGCCATCTTTTCAGTACTGTCGATACTGGACGCGCCATTTTGTTTTCTATCAAATTTGAAACAGCGATGATCGTAAACTGAATACATTCATCGGCATGCGTGCATTGTGTTAACGTCAAATACTGTGTCTATCTTACAGATGCACTGACTTTAGAACCACCCTTAGAAACAGATACATCGTTATCGCCGATGGTTATCGGTGGCATTGCGATGGGAATAGTCCTCTTCCTAACTATTGCTGGTATTGGTGGATTTTATTATTACAGATGGAGGAAGGGTCAGTGTTGCTTTATTTCTTAAAGGGGCCGACCCACCCACAGTGCTTTGCGTGCTTCTATTATTGTTTACATTGAATGACTTTTTTTTAATAACATATTCTTATTATTTTGTGACTGCGATATCTCGATGTGTTGTAGTCTTAGTCTTACTATTTCGAGCAGAAAAGTGGAAATTATTATTAATTCCTTCCAAAATCACTCTCTTGACGAAAAGAACTGCTTGATACAGAGATTAAAAACAGAAACAACAAGTAATGTTCGTTGGCACTATAAAACCAACGATGTTTCAGATTGACACGGATTGAATACAACTGTCATAAAACTCTTGAATTTCGATGGCATACAAAATGGCGGACACGCGCGCAAAGCAGTTTGGGTGGGTCGGCTCCTTTAAGTTCACTAGTATCGATTTTCTTAAGAAAAGATTCAGGCCTTGCGGACAGTTGTCCAACTCATTAATGATTAACTCATCATTTTCTCATTAACTCATCATCATCTCATTAACTCATCATTATCTCAACTATTTGGAGAAATTCAAAGCTAAAGTTTTTATGCTAATTAAAATATCTGCGAACTTTAAGATTTAATCTATTCGATATTGTTTTCACATTACTCGTCGTACTGAAGTCCTAATTTGTCCAAAATGACGTCACATGGGTATCTACGTAATATCTATTTATAGTTCGATGTTCTTATTCCATTTTAGGAAGCCTCAGCTCGTATGCTTCTGAAGGCGATGACGTAACGTATTACCATACTGATAACGTTGCATCACGTGACTACGAGTTCCATAACCTCAGCTTTCATACTATGGAAAACAACCCTAAAAGATATCCTGATCACGCGCCTGCGTACAGCAACCACCGTCACTACGACATGCATGGACATACACATGCGCATGCGCATATTGGGGAAAATACCAGCCATCGACTTGACTGTGACCTTGACCTTGACCAAATGCAATCGGTAGAGGTTTGATAGGCACCACAGCAAATCAGATCGTTCGTTATATACTAGGTATTCTTGCATCCAATCAAATTGAGTGTTGCATATCAGGTATATTTGCAGCCAATCAGATTGATCGTTATATACTAGGGTATTCTCGCATCCAATCAAATTGAGTGTTGCATTGATATCAGGTTTATTTGCAGCCAACCGATCGATCGTTATATACTAGGCCGTGAGTCTTGCATCCAATCAAATTGAGTGTTGCATCAGTGATGTTGCATATCAGAGGTATTTGCAGCCAATCCGATCGATCGTTATATACTAGGTATTCTTGCATCCAATCAAATTGAGTGTTACATTAGTGATGTTGCATATCAGAGGTATTTGCAGCCAATCCGATCGATTGTTATTAGGTATTCTTGCATCCAATCAAACTAAGTTTTGCATCAGTGATGTTGCATATCAGAGTATTTGCAACATCCGATCGATCGTTATCTACTTGTATTCTTGCATCCAAATGGATGATCCAATCAAATTGAGCGTTGCATCATATGTTGCATATCAGGGGTATTTTCAGCCAATCCGATCGATCGTTATATACTAGGTATTCTTGCAGCCAATCAGATCTACTTTTGCATGTCAGTGAGTTTCAACAAATGTATCTATCAAATGATTGAAGCGATGCAAAACCATGATCAGACCTCTCGTTGTATATCAAATATTTCATGCAACCATGATTAGACCTCTCGTTGTATATCAGATATTTCATGCAACCATGATCAGACCTCTCGTTGTATATCAAATATTTCATGCAACCATGATTAGACCTCTCGTTGTATATCAAATATTTCATGCAACCAATTAGACCTCTCGTTGCATATCAAATATTTCATGCAACCAATCAGACCTCTCGTTGCATATCAAATATTTCATGCAACCAATCAGACTTCTCGTTGCATATCAAATATTCCATGCAACCAATCAGACCTCTCGTTGCATATCAAATATTCCATGCAACCAATCAGACCTCTCGTTGCATATCAAATATTCCATGCAACCAATCAGACCTCTCGTTGCATATCAAATATTCCATGCAACCAATCAGACCTCTAGGCTTTTAAGGGTGTATTCAAAATTTTATTTTTCAGTCGCGTTTGCCGTTACGGGCCGATTTTCTAACAGTGGTTTTTCATAATATTGTCCTCCTGTTCGCTCAAAAATCGTACGATTTCCACGAAACTTCAGATTCTTGTAAATAGATTGTCATAATTTTGTCTGTCGGGTTTAAAAAAAATCTCGACTGCAATTTGCGCGGCCTAAAAACTGACCATAAAAATAAGGCCGCCCAACTTGCAGTAGAGAGATTTTCTTTAAACCCGGCAGACAAAATTATGACAATCTATTTAACAAGAATCTGAAGTTTCATGGAAATCGTACGATTTTTGAGCGAACAGGAGGACAATATTATGAAAAACCACTGTTAGAAAATCGGCTCGTAACGGCAAACGCGACTGAAAAATAAAATTTTGAATACACCCTTAAAAGCCTAGATGTTTGAATTATTACATGTGTTAAATGCAGAAATATCCGAGTGATTTTGACGCGATACGAGCGAGTTAAAAAATCACAAAACGGGGATCGCAATTATGTTGGAGTCACCTAAATGCTAAATATACGTCAGGGTTAAGTTATTCTTAGCGGGCCGTCCCTCTTGCAACATTGTCCCTTTATTGAGAGTCTTCCATGATATCATGTTGATTCGGAACCATCGAAAATATCATCAATATCGAGACGAACAGCACCGCCACAAAACAGCAAAGAAAGAAGCGATCGATGATATGAGCAGCCAGGATCCACTCGAAGCGATCTGCTTCTGTCTTGTCCTGCTCATCTTGGTTGTCGCCGAGTTTCCTTAGCCCCTCGACGACGTGGTCTTGACGATGAATGATCGCTCCCAAGAAACTTAGGTATTTGTCTCTCACGGCGCATCCTTTGGGTTGTCTGATGTTGCGTTCCATTGAATTGTCCATTTGCACGTCCACGGTGTATACGCTTTCGTCGTCTCCGAACACGGTACTCGGCGAGACGAACATGCTCCCTGGTCGTGAAGACCCTGCCAAGGATTTCGTGGCTGCTGTCTTCGATTCGCAGATCTTACAGCTAGCCATAGAAGTCTTCTTGTTCAAGAAGGTAGAGACGTTTGATTCGGTGTTGGCACGCGTGCCTAGTCGTCGTTCCATCATAAAGTTTCTAAGCTGGTTTGCTGGGACAGCTGGAGATGGTGTGGTTGTCTCATTGTTTGGGGCCTCAGGTTCTTTTTGTTTGATCGCCGTTATTCCTAGGAGTTTTCCAAGGCGCTCGTTGATGTAGTAACGCATCCAGAACGGCATTTCGTTAAATTCTGGGTTTGTGTGGTAACACTGCAGAACGAAGCAAGTAGCCACCAAGGCAAGGCCAACCTGAACGAAAACGAGTGATAAAAAACTCAGATAAATGTTGATCAGATGAACGGGTTTATGAGTGATTGTCGCATATCGAAATGAATGAAGAATCTTCTGAGAAATGGGAGCGCAGTTGAGGACGCGACTGGGCGGTGTGGCCATGTTGTCCTTTCCATTGGACATATAGACCGCTTGTATACTAGCTATTGCCCATTAATATAGAGGACAGAAATGTAAAACATTTTCTCGATCACGAGAATTGAGAATTTTTCTCGTGAGAAGCGATTGATTTCACAATTCCGTCTCGCAGACTGCTAGAAGTATGTAGAAGGTGTAGGGTCTATCTCTGGAAATAAGCACGAGAGTATGACGCAAGCGCCGTCTGAAAATCGACTCGGACAAACTGAAAGATCTAAACAGAATTGTAACGGCCGGAGAAGAACGAAATATAGAACTGCAATAAATCAAGTATAAGTCTTCTACTTACCTCAACTATCGAACACGTAATAAAGACACTTATCAGAGGAACGACTTCAGATGTTGGTGGTAAAATATCAGCTACAATCAACATGAAGACCGTCAAAGCCAAGAGGTTCGTGATGACAAGAGAGATGCGCTCACCAGACTCTGTACTTACGATGAAAGACAGCGAAGAAAGAACTGTGGAGAGAAAAGGCGTTTGTTCTCTAAGAGGAAGGGAGAGGAGAGGTGGGGAGAGGGAGAGAGGGAGAGGAGAGGTGGGGAGAGGAAGGGAGAGGAGAGGAAGGGAGAGGAGAGGTGGGGAGAGGAAGGGAGGGAAAGAAGAGGTGGGGAGAGGAAGGGAGGGAGAGGAGAGGTGGGGAGAGGAAGGAAGGGAGAGGAGAGGTGGGGAGAGGAAGGAAGGGAGAGGAGAGGTGGGGAGAGGAAGAGAGGGAGAGGAGAGGTGGGGAGAGGAAGGAAGGGAGAGGAGAGGTGGGGAGAGGAAGAGAGGGAGAGGAGAGGTGGGGAGAGGAAGAGAGGGAGAGGAGAGGTGGGGAGAGGAAGGGAGGGAGAGGAGAGGTGGGGAGAGGGAGAGAGGGAGAGGAGAGGTGGGGAGAGGAAGGGAGGGAGAGGAGAGGTGGAGAGAGGAAGGGAGGGAGAGGAGAGGTGGGGAGAGGAAGGAAGAGAGAGGAGAGGTGGGGAGAGGAAGAGAGGGAGAGGAGAGGTGGGGAGAGGAAGGGAGGGAGAGGAGAGGTGGGGAGAGGAAGGGAGGGAGGGAGAGGAGAGGTGGGGAGAAGAAGAAGAGAGCAAGATAGAGGGAGGGATAGAAGAAGGGAAATCCTATCTAGCTAGTTTCTTTCTCTGCCTTCCCCCAGCTTCCCCCCTTGTTCGCCGTATTTATTCTTCACATAAGAATCTCTCCTATTCGGCTCATTTCCAATAGATCACCTAAACCATTGTCAATACATATACAAAAGGACACTCTGGACTCTCTTGGAGCCCATGCAGATCATGCATTTATACCTGAGACGAATACAAAATAGAGCAAACCTGTTATCATAAGACACGGTACGAGCAGATTCACCCAGTAGTACATCGTCCTTCGTCTGATATGCAGAGTACATGTTACGTCGGTGAAGGGATGCGGACAACAGACGTATTTCTTCTCGTTACGTTTGCATGGAAATCCAATCAAATCCCACTCGCCGTTTGTCCTGTAGTCCTTCAAATTGGCTGAGGGATCCTCAGAAGCGACGTCCACAGACCCTGCGTCGTACGTCCACGAGCCAAACTTCAGAGAACATGCCTAAATAAGATCGATGGTTTTAGATTGTCTTTTTTTTCACAATGATAGTCGGTAAGTTTGCAATAAACCGTCAATCATGGATATAAATATGTCTAATTGCTGGGTTGCAATCAATCCCTGGAGATCTATAATTAAGTACAAAGACACAGAGGCCATGCTGGTGGTACAAACAAGAGAAGCTTAAGGTGCGGACACACGGTGCAACATTGCGCGCAATATTGCTGGCAATTATGCTGCAGCGTGTGTCCACCCCTGCAACTGATTGCTCGCAATTGACTAGCGCGCGCTAATACGACGTGATTTGTTGCTCGCAATGTTGCAGAAGTAGGACTCGAATCTACTTCTGCAACATTGCGCGCAACATGTTGCAGGGGTGGACACACGCTGCAACAATACATGTTGCAGGGAATGTTGCACGATATGTTGCACCGTGTGCATGTCCGCACCTTAATGAAGAATGCTTTGTTATCGGGATCCAACATGGCCGCCATGACGTCACGTGCATCGGGTGGTCGCGTAGCAAGGCACATTAAGTAAGAATCCTTTGCGAATCGAAATCAGTACTACTCACATCTACAAACGTTTTGACACGTTAACGACAAAGCAGGTAACAGCTCCATTTTGACGCGTTGCGAACTCCGCTCTGTTCTAGAGTTTCTACGAGGAATACTCATGGTTTATGCACCGCGCAAAGGATTGTTGGGAAATGCACTATTCCGCCGCCATCTTTTCTGGTGGATTTCAGCAAAAAATAGCGTCGACACAATTAGAAATAGAAATTAATATCCTAAAGGAGTTAGCAATACCTGTTGATCAAAAGGGAAGTATTTGACGTTGATCTTACACGAGGTTGTGAGAATCGTAGGCGTCATCCACTTGTTCGTCCCCGTATTTTTCACCGAGATCTTGGCTTTAAATCCATCGAGTCCTCCAGTGGCTCCACTATCAGCACTACATCACGACAGAACACAACAAACACTGCGTCAGAATGTACCTCGCGTATGGGCATAGAATCGATGGAGCCACGTGGTACAGACACACGGCACAATATCAGTGCTAGGAGTGTATAGGATTGTAATGAATGAATGAATGAAATGAATGAATGAACAACTTTGTTAATGTGTCTAGTCTCGTAGCAGTCCACAGGTAGACCACTAATTGGGGACACCTAATATACGCTCTCGATATCAAGTATAAATACATACAAGCATAAAGAGGTGAAACTTTAGTACTACCTGACTGAGCGCGCGCTTATTACATAAACTCATTCCCAGTCACTACCGAGCTATTTGCAGAGAATCATGCGAAGCACGAACTGTCCGTCCTTCCCATAGACCTTTGCGAGCAACTTCGCAAATCTACCAGGCGTTCCATGCGAGAAATAGACGATGGCGTCATCACTTACTTGTTATAGAGGTAAATGTCTGGTTTCCACAATTCAGAAGGATCCAGATTCACCTGCGTGATATTTCCATATTCACTGATATTCCACGCCAACAACGGGTTTTCCCAGATCTTGCAAGGAACAATAACAGACGTTGTTTGAGAAGATGGCCTTTAAGTGGGTTTACATTAGCGAGTTACAAGCACAAGAGACTTTAATGACCCTTAGATTCGTTCTCGTATGAGTGGGAAACCTACGGTACCGTGGCACTCAAATGGCTTCCTTTCTGAACCTTAAAAAGCGAGCAGATAAACCTATGGTACCGTGACACTCAAGTGGCTTCTTTTCTGAAACAATCTAAAAGCGTGCAGATGCATCTCATCCAATCAAACTCTTTCAATACGGCAAGGCGCGGTGTGGTAACTTTTCCACTCGTACGAAAACGACTCTATTTAATTGGTAGACTATGGAAGCGTAAGCGACCCAAGGCAATCAAAAGCGCAAGTAAAAAATCTGATCATTGGATCGTGTGCTTGCCATTGGTTACTTCAGGTGTGATGTCATGTGATGTTGCGCCATGCAGCCAGACATGTATGATAGAGAATTAGAAATAACAGCTTCCGACGTACCTGTCTGATATATAGACTTAGCTTTAAGATCTCAAATTTTTCAATCTGCAAAGAAACACATCTGTTAAGTCCACGATGCAAACTTATTGCTCGATTGCAGTAGCGCAAGTTTGCGCCTGTCTTCCGTTTACAAGCTGGATTCGCAAAATCATCAGTTTTATTGATTGAAAACAACTTTATTTGTAGAAACGGTGTCAATAGGGCGGAACTATAAATACTCATATTAATTAAAGTGCAACCACAGGCAAACCACAGTGATAAAGTGGCATTTGCACTAAAAAATACCGAATAAAACGTGTTTTAATACATTTTAGCCCGAGTAAATGCACCATTGTTCCCCACCCTCCCTCACTGAGTCGGAATAGGTCAACCGGAGGACGTATATTATTATTGTAATAATATACGTCCTCCGGTTGACCTATTCCGACTCAGTGAGGGAGGGTGGGGAACAATGGTGCATTTACTCGGGCTAAAATGTATTAAAACACGTTTTATTCGGTATTTTTTAGTGCAAATGTCACTTTATCACTGTGGTTTGCCTGTGGTGCAACTAATCCCTATGAGATTGTTTTAAAAATCTATTCAATATATGCTGAATAGTTGGTGGGTTCAGTATTTTGTGATTTGAACCTTGCGTTTAATTATGAGTTATAGAGGTTTGAAATCTCAATATGCAAATTTGATGACGTCTACTAAGGAATCATTTATTATACAAAAACGCCCTTGTGCTCATTATTGACATTTGAAAACTTACATAATATTTTCACAATCTTTATAAATTACTTTGTAACTTTTTTGCCCATTTCAAAAAATAAGTTCTTATTGAAAAAGTCTAAATAAGTTATGGCAAATTCCTTAGTAGACGTCATCAAATTTGCATATTGAATAGATTTTTAAAACAATCTCATAGGGGTTAGTTGCACTTTAACCCCCTAAAGTTAAACACCATGACCTATTTCTAAAAACGTTGTCCTCAAACATTGTCACGTGCTTGTTTGCATATCACACTTCGTTCCATAGAAAATACGTCTGATTTAAATAATTTGCCAACACAAAACCAGCATTCACTTCGGTCTTGGCTTGACGCTTGTTGCTATGAACGCGACAACGTTTTTTGAAATAGGTGTATCTATAAATTAATACATGATGTGATTTAACTTGCAAAACTAATAGAACGAAGACGTTCTTGTCAAAGCAGTGAAACACAAAGTGCAGCGTGATGGTTTCTTTCTATTTCCAATGGAAAGCGAAGCCAAAAGAATGCTTAAAAAGTAGACTCGTCCTCGTCGCTGCCTCGTTATCGTTCCCAGTGTGCATGCGTAACTAGCTCGCTAATTATCATTAATTACTTACCACGTCAATGATCTGGTTTAGAGTGAGGCCCAACTTGACTGTGACGTTGTGTTCTTTCTTGATAACTGGGCGTAACTTCTTGTTGTAGCTACCAAGTACGTCTTGCAGTAGTCTTGCCTCGTCGTAATCGACCCCTTTAGCATGGTATGCAATGCAACAGAAACGAAAATTAAAACCTGGATTTCACTAGCCGGATTTATAGACTAGCAACGCAAGCATAAGCAGTACAAACACAAGAAGCCGTATGTCACTGTGAAAACGGGCCCGACTCGAGCATAAGCGTAAGCACATGAGGCCTTGTGTCACTCTTGTATCCCGATCCTTTTTGGTCTTCGAGGAAACAGGTTTGACTGGAAACATGAGCCGCAATGCTGAGATGATATCAGAAAAGCGAAAAACATTTACCTGTCAGATTATTTCTTGAAGAAACAGTAGCGATGAGAAAACTCGAAAATACGAAGACACTCGAAAGCACCCAAGAACATGCATCGTGTTAATCACATGAGTACATTCCTCAGCTCGCTGTAGCCTAAACTAAACATAGCCTGTTAGTATAAAGTAAGTATATTAAACTTAGATGATGATGATGATGATGATGATGATGATGATGATGATGATGATGATGATGATGATGATGATGATGATGATGATGATGATGATGATGATGATGATGATGATGATGATGATGATAAAATATTTAAATTAAATATTTTATTTCAAGAGGGTAATAATAATAATAATAATGATAATAATAATAATAATTTAATACTTCTATGGAGAAAATTCGCATATGGATATGATAAAATGCGCTTCAAAAAAATAAATAATAAAATGAATAATAATCATGCGCAGTATATATAAAATTAGTAGCTAGTGTGAAACACTAAAAATAATAAAATGAATGATAATCATGCGCAGTATATATAAAATTAGTAGCTAGTGTGAAACACTAAAAATAATAAAATGAATGATAATCATGCGCAGTATATATAAAATTAGTAGCTAGTGTGAAACACTAAAAATAATAAAATGAATAATAATCATGCGCAGTATATATAAAATTAGTAGCTAGTGTGAAACACTAAAAATAATAAAATGAATAATAATCATGCGCAGTATATATAAAATTAGTAGCTAGTGTGAAACACTAAAAATAATAAAATGAATAATAATCATGCGCAGTATATATAAAATTAGTAGCTAGTGTGAAACACTAAAAATAATAAAATGAATAATAATCATGCGCAGTATATATAAAATTAGTAGCTAGTGTGAAACACTAAAAATAATAAAATGAATAATAATCATGCGCACTATATATAAAATTAGTAGCTAGTGTGAAACACTAAAAATAATAAAATGAATAATAATCATGCGCACTATATATAAAATTAGTAGCTAGTGTGAAACACTAAAAATAATAAAATGAATAATAATCATGCGCACTATATATAAAAATTAGTAGCTAGTGTGAAACACTAAAAATAATAAAATGAATAATAATCATGCGCAGTATATATAAAATTAGTAGCTAGTGTGAAACACTAAATAAAAATATAAAATGAATAATAATCATGCGCAGTATATATAAAATTAGTAGCTAGTGTGAAACACTAAAAATAATAAAATGAATAATAATCATGCGCAGTATATATAAAATTAGTAGTGTGAAACACTAAAAATAATAAAATGAATAATAATCATGCGCAGTATATATAAAATTAGTAGTGTGAAACACTAAAAATAATAAAATGAATAATAATCATGCGCAGTATATATAAAATTAGTAGCTAGTGTGAAATACTAAAAATAATAAAATGAATAATAATCATGCGCACTATATATAAAATTAGTAGCTAGTGTGAAACACTAAAAATAATAAAATGAATAATAATCATGCGCAGTATATATAAAATTAGTAGTGTGAAACACTTCTAATAAACTTCGGTGGGACTCAACTAACTTATTAACTGTTTTCAGAAACGTTGTCCTAATGTACACCTACAGACACCTGCACGAGCGCATCGAAGAGCACAGAGGCATGTCTTCCAGCATCGGCAAACACTATAGGATCCATCATGACATTGTCCCAAGAGACATTAATAATAACTTTAAGATCTTTAAAAAAGTGCAAGAGTAAATTTGATTGTTTAATTACTCTATGAAATGCTTTTAATTAGAGAAAGACGACCTACTCTTAATGTACAATCTGATTCCCTAAGGGCCAAACTATTTACTTAGTGCTATGCTAATTTACTGTTATACTCTTAATTGATGACACTGACTTTCAACTCATTTCGCTTGATAATGGTGCCTAGTCGACACCGAAACGTCGCCATAATTTCCTTTATATTTATAACATTATGTACATCTAAATCGTTACTTATAAGTAATTGAAAGAGTAAATAATAAAATGCCAAAAGGAACAATTTGTTATTAAATACAATTCTATAGAAACAATTGAAACATGATCGTCCGCCTTCGTGGCTTCCATTCACACGCTAAACATGTTTAGTTAAACCCAGTTTTTCTATAGTCTATAAAGAAAATGTATCAAGTATTTTAAAAGCGTAAAACTACCTGGAATTTATACTAGAGGGCCACAAGTTTATCAGTCTGAGACTGTTTAGTGTCACCCTCATAAAATAAAGTCTTTTGATTTGATTTGATTTGATTTGTGCAAGATAAAGGGCAGTTTTCAAACACCCCGTTTTGCACCAAAGGTTATACATCGTTTGTAGATAATGTTCCAAACATGTTTTGCTATAACCACTTATAGAGTGCAAACAATATATCCGTGAAACAGTACTAACTATTTAGTACTAAATAGCACTGATGAAACAATAGAAAACAATAGAGATAGCATTATTTAGTACTGATTTAGTAATAGTACTATTTCACGGTTATATTGTTTGCACTCTAACATGTTGTTTTTTTAATTAAAGTCTCGGTGTGATTGCCAATGGGGCAGTAGAAACCGAGTGTTGTCCTGTGTTCATATGCATTCTGTCGGTCAGTTCAACTTTGCATCCTTTTCGAAACCCAAATTAGAATTTCTAGCTAGACGCAGTATCAATTCAGATTGAGATTACTGACAAATTAAAGATGCAGTGAGTTCTAATCCGAAGATCTGTTGATTCAGGATAATAAATGAAGCCGGCTCTTAATTAGCCAGTGTAACTGAGCTACCATTAGTCAACTTAAGTAAAGCACTGCTTCGCTACACTTGTTGCTAATTTTGTAATATAATTCTGTTGCAGTGAACATGTATAGTGAAAATATGAACACAACCATCCGAAGCACCTGACTATAGGATACAATTGAATGTATGAAGAACATCGATCATTTTCTATGACTCTTTTAAGTATGGGAATAGCAAGGTTAACAAATGAACATTACGGCCAATAGAGACGAATAATTCTTCCTTTGTAATGTTGCGGTTTCAAATCCGGCGAACAAAACTGTTCTCTGCTCAGATATATACAGTACACCCACCTTCTGATGCGACTTTATACCATCCCCAAGCCTCTTCAAACAGTTTACCTTTAATACATATATTCGTTCTTGAGTATTAAACAAATATCTAGATATTTTACCTTTCATATTAGCTTATTTGTAGCCTTATCAAAGACGGCAAGGTTTAATATTTACAAACCTGAATGTACAATCTGCTGAATTTCCAGGCGTTTTGGAGTTACTACGTTGTCCACTTCGCACGGTTTCAATCACAGATGATATTCTGTTCCCAACATTGTATGTCAACCATGATTCACCCGTTCTGTGACCCTAAGAATTGAAGCGAGATAAAACAGCAAAACCGTTGTTTATTGGTCCACGTGCAGGGAGTCATGCCATGCTAACAAGGCAGGCATTACGCCTCTCACAAAAAGAAAATCTGTTTTCAATATCGAGAAAAGAAACTAAGAAAAGATCGCTGATTTAATGCTGACGTGGTGAATTTGTGCAAACTGAAATCAAACGTCGTGTTGGATTTTCCCTTTGTCCTTTTAATAGACAAACTGTAGTTGGATTAGTAGTATGGCTTACTGGAGGTCGGTCTGACAGCTCGGCCATCACCCGATATTTTTGGTTCGTTTTGAATGTTTTTTCAACTTATTGCGAAAATATAGCAGTACGTACTTTATCGTCATTACTTTCGAGCCAATTAATTATCTTAAAATATAGCCATTTATGTCTTGATACTACAGTATTTAATGAATAATATTTCGTCTGAGAATGTATAGCATGTCAAGTTCAGCGAGTTGATCCGCCAGCTGTCCACAGGCAACCCAACAACATATTTATACGCGCGCGTCTTTTTGATGATTTTCCTGTGGTAGAGTATTATATTGGGCTCCCTGTGTATTTCCGCAAGAAATGTCAGCTCGTTCATTTACAATATGTCGTTCTAAAGTATTGATTTATTCCTCGTAACAATCGCTCATTCCTTGAATTCAATTTGATGTGATGTTTTAAAACAATAGATATCTCGTAGAAACTTCCTCCTTCCTTCATTATTTCTCCGATCCACTGTCCTCACTTCCTTCCCTCCTCTCCTCCCTTCCTTCCCTCCTCTCCTCCCTTCATTCCCTCCTCTCCTCCCTTCCTTCCCCCCTCTCCTCCCTTCCTTCCTCTCTCCTCCCTCCCTCCTCTCCCTTCCTTCCCTCCTCTCCTCCTCCTCCTTCCTCCTCCTCCTCCCTTCCTCCCTTCCTCCTCTCCTCCTTCCTTCCTCCCTCCTCCTCCCTTCCTTCCCTCCTCTCCTCCCTTCCTTCCTTCCCTCCTCTCCTCCCTTCCTTCCTCCCTCCTCTCCTCCTTCTTCCTTCCCTCCTCTCCTCCCTTCCTTCCTTCGCTTCTCTCCTCCATTCCTTCCTTCCCTCCTGTCTTCCCTTCCTTCCTTCTCTCCTCTCCTCCCTTCCTTCCTTTCCTCTTCTCCTCCCAATTCCTCCAACATTAATTTCATTTAGCAAACGTCTAACTTTGTCTTAACCGTTTGAGTTTAATGTAACAATTTCCAAACATTAAGAAAGTTCTATGAATCAGACATAATTTAAGAGAGACTAGTCAAAAGCACTGAGACCTGATTCACACTGTACTACAGAAATAAGTACAAACATCGGTGCGATACCCAAGCGGACCGGCCGGGTTTTTAGTTTGGATCACATTAACTACGCTTGGGTATCGCACTGATTGCTTGTACTTATATCACCAGTACAAACACTACAGACACATACATTTGGACTTACGTAGATTTTCACCCACGCCAGAGATCCGCTAGTACAAACATACAGACCGCTAGATTTACTTAGATTTTCACCCACGCCAGAGATCCACTAGTACAAACACTACAGACACATACATTTGGACTTACGGAGATTTTCACCCACGCCAGAGATCCGCTAGTACAAACACTACAGACACATACATTTGGACTTACGGAGATTTTCACCCACGCCAGAGATCCGCTAGTACAAACACTACAGACACATACATTTGGACTTACGGAGATTTTCACCCACGCCAGAGATCCGCTAGTACAAACACTACAGATACATTTGGACTTACGGAGATTTTCACCCACGCCAGAGATCCGCTAGTACAAACACTACAGACACATACATTTGGACTTACGGAGATTTTCACCCACGCCAGAGATCCGCTAGTACAAACACTACAGACACATACATTTGGACTTACGGAGAATTGCACCCATGCCAGAGGACCACTAGTACGAACACTACAGACACATACGTTTGGACTTACGGAGATTTTCAGATTTTACAAGCTATGGTATATCAATTATAAAAAGGTTTTGGTATAGAGAGACGGACGAGTAGAGTTTGCATACAAAAAGATTGAAGGAATAAACGGTAGACAAGATTTCCACAAGCACATCACAACTGAGTCATCTCTGATGGGTTTGTCGATGCCGCGTTTGAAGCGATTCCTGAGTCTGTTGCAACGTCATCCATCTTGACATCTTGCTGCTGCTCTGTGGCGTCACTAGGCAAACTGTCTGTAGATTGGTTCTCGTTGTCCAAGCTGGATTCCCTTGAGTTCTTTTCTTTCAGTCCCAGTAACACCTCAACGTTAACGTGGTCATCTGGCAGCCACGTTGTATGTAACTTGTGAAGGCTGACTGTCTTATGCTCAGGTACTGGTCCTGTGGTATCGTCGTCAGTACTCACGCCTTGGATGTCTCTAGGCTGCGGTTCATTGGATGATAGCTGACTGTCACAGGCCACATTGCACATTTCAGTGCTGCTTGAAGGCGTTGCTTTAGGTTTAGTAGGCATTCCAAGGTTTAAGGTGCGCTTAATCAGAGCATACACATCAGGGATTGTTCCACCGGGTACAACATCCTTGCTATCGACAGGAGATGGTTCGTGCTCGACCTGCTTATAGATTTCTTTACCGCTGTTGCTGTCCGTCGAGTTGCCATCAAATGAACTGATGCTTGAGGTGGGCAGAATGCCCCTCTTGAATGATGACACACTTGATTTATCAGCATTGACTTGTTGATGATCTTTCTTGCAGTCATCCTTTGAAGCCAATGAAGAAGCAAAGCTGGTGACTGAGGTGCCCTTCAAATTGGATAGAATACTTGAGATCGTCTAGAAAATCAAGTGACAAAAATATAAACATTAACAAACTAATTCAACCATTGATGCAACCATTCAAGTATACCATCCAACATCCAACCAACCATCCAACCATCCAACCATCCAACCATCCAACCATCCAACCATCCAACCATCCAACCATCCAACCATCCAACCATCCAACCATCCAACCATCCAACCATCCAACCATCCAACCATCCAACCATCCAACCATCCAACCATCCAACCATCCAACCATCCAACCATCCAACCATCCAACCACCCAACCACCCAACCACCCAACCACCCAACCATCCAACCAACCAACCATCCAACCATCCAACCATCCAACCACCATCCAACCATCCAACCATCCAACCATCCAACCATCCAACCATCCAACCATCCAACCATCCAACCATCCAACCATCCAACCATCCAACCATCCAACCATCCAACCATCCAACCATCCAACCATCCAACCATCCAACCATCCAACCATACAACCATACCAACAACCATACAACCATACAACCATACAACCATACAACCAACCATACAACCATACAACCATACAACCATACAACCATACAACCATACAACCATACAACCATCCAACCATCCAACCATCCAACCATCCAACCATCCAACCATCCAACCATACAACCATACAACCATACAACCATACAACCATACAACCATACAACCATACAACCATACAACCATACAACCATACAACCATACAACCATACAACCATACAACCATACAACCATACAACCATACAACCATACAACCATACAACCATACAACCATACAACCATACAACCATACAAACAATGAACAGATGTGGTTCTTGTCCTTACTTACCCAGTGGCTCGATGCAGTGGATAGGTTGTCCTGACTGTTGTTGCTTTCATCATCATCATCATCGCTGCTGTGTTCTGTCTGTTGATATTTCTTCTCAATCGCAGGTACATTGACTTTTTCCTGGCTTGCAAAACCAGACAAACGCTTTCCAATAGATGACATATCGCTGTTGGTTCTGGTGCTAAAAGCACAGTCAATGTCCCGAATAGATAGTTGGCTCTCAAATGAGAGTTGTTTTGACGAGTAGGAATTTGATCTTTGGGAAGAAAAGCTCACAAGAGACTCTGTAGATGCAGATTGGCGAACTTTGGAACTAGTGAGTGAGTCTTTGGCAGCTGAGCCCAGTCCACCAAAACCATCTACATGCACAACAGTGTCTCTGAGTATTTCAATCTTCATCTCAGGTTTTTTGTGATTCTGCGTCTTCTTCGACGTCCACGTCCATGGGAAACATTTGGTTTTGCGGTCGGCTGGTCCTTCCTCCTTCTTTCTATCGGCATGTTTTTCTTCGCCGCGGGAGGATAGACTCAGCGTACCATCACTCGTTGGTCGTGACTGGACTGGTACTAGTTCCTTATTGGTTGTCGAAGTTGAGTGACGTGGATCGTGATTGGTTCTATTAAAGTACATTTCATCAATGGCTTCATTTTCTTTGAAGGCTTCACGTTGTGGCTCTTTAACGCTCGGTAGGTATGCTAAAGAGAAAGAGTAGATATACACAAAATAATATTTAAAATACAATGGACATTAATTTGTGACCAAAGATGGCCATTACATTCCAAATATGGATTCTTTTTATGACATCATATCAATAATTACACAGTAGAATATGTTCCAACGAATTGACATTCTAATTGCACATATCTACGTCATATCCTAACTCTAATTGGTTGCTTAATTATGACGTCAGGTCCTAAGTGCTTGAGTTTATTGATGACGTCATGCCTACATTATGGATTCATTGATGACGTCACATACACCGCCATCTTTTTATAAGAATTTTGAATAGAAAAAATTATAACTAAATAGTTTTCTAAATATCTAAAATCCTTTTTTTGCGCAAATATGTTAGGTCTTAAAACTAAGCAAAATATTGTTTCTAAAATGATTGTATTAAGAATATTGTCGTAATTAGAGACTATTAAACAGTCAAAAACTACCTACGTTCTTCGTCATTAACGGATGGATTCCTCCATATGCAGAAGAAGCCAGCATTGACGAAAGAACTCAAACGCCTGGCCACTCGTCCATGTGGACGTGACTCCTTCTTTCGATTACGTCTTGCTTCACGATATCGATACATTTCTGCAACAAACAAGTTTAGATTAGTCACGTGACCGACGCGCGCCAACAAATCGTGCGCGTTTTAAAAACTAGAAAGAGCAAAGAATACCAAGTGACTTGCCTTATTATCAAGATATCCCAGACAAGTCCATGATGCCAAGCGGTATTTCAAAAGGTTTGAACGATTTAAACAGTTTAGTTTGTACACTTTTAGTTGCTTACAAAAATATGCAGCTGCTCCACTCAGAGTGCAGAGAAAACTCATAATGAGATAATTAGTTAATTGGCTTTTGACTCGGTTTAATTGTAACAATTAGTGACAATTGGGGTGCTTACCATTTACCCGGAAAAACCGGAAATTCCGGTTGAAGAAAAAAGGTATGCATGTGTCTTTCCGATCGGAAATTTCCGGAAAACTCGGCCTAATGGTACGCGCGTCTACGGAAAAACCGAAAAGAAACCGAGTTTTCTGGAACTTTCCGATCGGAATGACACATACCATTTGTTTTCCAACCGGAATTTCCGGTTTTGCCTGGTAAATGGTAAGCACCCTTGGTCATGGATGAATTGTGTATTAATGTAAAAACTACTGAATTATGATTTATCGTTATTTATTACCAGCACAAAGTACGCGTAACATGCAGTGATCAGTATCCGTGCGTAACGAACTGATACTGTCAACGTAACAAATGTATTTTCTGTATCCGTAGATTGTTCATTATATTGTGGTTCCACTGCATTACATTTTTTTGATCAGAGAACTTTCTAAATTAATTACGTATTACAATCTTATTTGATAATGAAATAATGAAAGCGTTAGTCCTTAATTTAGATTGCAAACTAAAGTACGCGTAAAAAGAGCGTTCATATTTGTGGGGTAAACACATGCGTAGTCGCGCAAATCGTCGCGCAATGTTTACGTTTACTTCACGTCGGGTTACAATTGGTTTTGCTTGTCAGTAATCCCGTTAGGGGGTACTCGCCATAGCTTAAGCTAGAGGTGTGTCAACTGGACCTCTGGAACAACAAACAGCATTTATAAACTCGGGTGTTCAACAGGAAGCCCGAGTAAACTGGGGCCGCTAGTCATGCAAGAGGGACTGGGCGACCTGTGTTTTTAATTTCGCGATCGCAAAGGCTGATGGGATAAAGGTGGTCGGCAGCCATCTTGAAGCATTCCACGAGGCCGGAGAGAACGGGAAAACTTTGTTATTTAACGTGGTGCTGTTGGAATAAACGACTATGCCCAGCTCACAGCCACTGCCGCCCAAGGAGAATGCTCTTTTCAAAAAGATACTGGTGAGAAATGGGCTGTAAACGTTTGGGTTTGCTTGTAAAATCCCGGCAACATGCTTGATGAGTTGGTCGGTGTCTTGCATTTGAACAAGGAATGTTGTATTTAGTCAGTTGTCGGTTTTGCTTGCCGTTTACAGAGATGCTACGAGCAGAAGCAGTACAAGAATGGCCTCAAGTACGCCAAGCAGATTCTCACGAATCCAAAGTATTGCGAACACGGAGGTGAGTGCAGAAATACAACTCAAATTCATGCCCAAAATCGAGATCAGTTGTGAAATTGGGTCGTAGTTCATCACGTGCACTGGCTTCGGCACTTGCTTGATTGACGTTTTGTGTTATGTGTTGTTTTTGTATCCTGTTCAGAAACCCTGGCCATGAAAGGCTTGACCCTAAACTGTCTGGGACGTAAGGACGAAGCCTACGATCATGTTCGGAGAGGTTTGAAAAGTGATCTGAAAAGTCATGTTTGTATCCTTGCCCTTGGACAGTAGACACGCAATATTGATCTTATAATAATATCTTATTATTGCGTTCTTCTTACTGGTATTGTTTATAAGGAGCAATAGCAAATACAGGCTGTATTGAATTGAATTTGCATTGATTACAACTTACTTTTGCTAATTAAAGTAATTTGTACATTTAATTGACATCTACTGTACGTACATTACTGCATTCATAAATGGTCTAACGTCATACCTAATCAATTAAGATCTAGATATTTGCATGCAAAGGTAAAGTATAGTTTGACAATGAGAATGTTTTTTTCTCTTGCCAACTTCCCTGTCACCTATATGTCAAACATCTCATCAGCAATCACCCGCGCTGTTGTGGAGAAGGTGGTCATTTATGGGAGCTGGTCACTTAATGGAGGTATTTACCTGGACTTCATCATTTCAGTAAGGAATAATCAAGACCGGAATTAATAAATGACTGCCTTAGAAGCGTTGGTTGCTCAAAAAAACATTCAACTTTATTATATTTGTACAGAACATTTTATTTTAAAGGGGTCAGTCCAAGAACAACGTAACAAAATCTAAATTCTCCTCTGAGTTTCAAAGGAGAATATGAATTTTCATCACAAGTCACATACAATGTTCTTGTATGGATACCTTTAATTTTTTTGTGATTAGCTGTAATTTACCCAGTCACGCCCCATACAGAGGTGCGAATACCAGCATTTGCACTACGTACATGTACAGTAAAGGACTTTTTACATCACAAATAAATATGAAACAGACCATGTATATGCATTCCATTGTAGGTCGATAGGCACCTATTATCCCAGAACCAATAAAAATGGTGCTGGTAAAAATAGGATCCATAGTGTTTACATGCTGGATTATATCAGAACCAACTTTTTATTTGAGCAGTTCCATATTTTGTGTAAACTTAATTTACATGTCAAGTGTCACAGGCCTTATTGGCTTTAGTGGAAACTTGGAAAGAAGGTGTTGGTATTTTATAGCAGATTTTTAGGTTTGTAAAACAATGCGTAGTATTCCTTGACAGAGATACTAATATAGGCTGGCACGTGTATGGCTTGCTACAACGGTCTGACAGAAAATATGACGAGGCAATCAAGTGTTATAGGAATGCATTGAAATGGGAAAAGGCAAGTGTTATTATTATTAGTATATTATTATTATTGTTATGTGTACTTTTGATATCTGACAAACTGTTGTTTAGATGTTCACTGTTTGTAAATGCATTGATGTTACATTGACTTTGTAATGTTAATTTGCCAACCATGATTACGATAGCTCTTCACAAGTTGCTTTATTTCATCAGCCAATCGATCTCTGGTTGGCACATTACTTAACAATGGCTTACGTCATGGCGAACATCACCATACACACCTATCAATCATTTTATTTGTAAAGACAATAGGCCCATTTAAAACAAGTGAAATATGTGTTCTTTCTCATTTCAGGAAAATATTCAAATTCTTAGAGATTTGTCACTTCTACAAATTCAAATGAGAGATCTTGATGGATATAGGGTAGGTATTAATCTCACTAATGAGGGTTTATCATGTAATTTCAAAACTCATACCTGACAAAAAAATGATTATCATAGCTGGAAAGAGCTCGTTGAAATTAGTAAAAATGTGAAGTTTGGAAAAGATCGCTTCACAAATTGCGAAGATATGAATTTTCAAAAATCGCAATTTTATATGAAAACCTTTGGAAATTTACGCTTGGAGCAACTCTTGCCTACCAACAAAGGTTTTCATACAAAATTTTGATTTTTGAAAATTACATGATAAACCCTCATTGTGTCAAAGATAGTCTATTTTTGTGGCCCCAAAGTGCATACACGTAGGTTATTACTAAACCTTTAAGCCAAATACCTTAAATACTCTACTTGACATGTACTGTACTTCGCTGAGCTCACTCATTAGATATTTTCAACACTCAAAGATAAAATTCATATTTCTGCGTGCCCATGTAATATCCTCTATTTACTTTTATATTCTATATTTTTATATTTTGTAAGAAGCATATCTAGAGACTTTCGTTTATAATGCGTTTTTAAGAAATACATTATTATTGACCCGACACTAATTATTATAACTTGTATGGTATAAGACTGTGCACAGTCTACAATTCAAGGGCTCCCTGCAAGAACTGAGTAAGTGACTCGTGATCAAAATCTAAATTCTCCTCGAGATTCTTTGAATTTCAAAGGAGAATTTGGGTTTTGATCACAAGTCACTTACTCCATTCTTGCAGGGAGCCCTTCAATTCAATATCTAAATTGCATTAATTTTTGTTTTTAGGAAACAAGGTATCAACTTCTAGTCCTACGTCCAGGCCAGAGAGCATCGTGGATCGGCTATGCTATTTCGTACCATCTTTTGAAAGACTACGACATGGCTTTTAAAATTCTAGAAGAATACAGAAAGACTCTCAATGTAAGATTCTCATTAAGTAGATGATTGGATGTCTCAAACAATGTACAGTCAGGGTTATTAGTACATTGTAGAGTGTGGAATTCCACCTGTTGCCAGCTTGTACTGAGAACCATGTACAGTTGTTTGCCGAGTCGTTTTCGTACGAGTGAGAAACCTACGGTACCATGACACTCAAATGGCTTCCTTTCTGAACCAATCAAGAAGCATGCAGATGCATCTCATCCAATCAAGACTCTTTCAATAAGGCAAGGCGCGGTGCGGTAACTTTCCCACTCATACAAAAATGACTCTGTGCCACTTGTTGGTAGTTTTGCCCTATATACTGCACCTCACCTAGGAACAAGGCCCGGTTTTAGGACATTGTATAACCTGTCGAAAGTGGGTTACGCTTCACCATGGTTAATTATAGCTATTCTTTTTTGATTTATTTTTTAACCCTGGGTTTTAACCTACTTTCGAAAATTACAACTTCACCAAGCATGTGGGACTTCTTGAATGGGTAGCCAGCAATAAGGTTGCCATGGCTACCACCTCACTGGTTGCTAGGATACTGCATCTTAGATCATCAATGCAGAGACCAATATTCTATTCCTTGGTTGAGTTTAATGTGGCTTCTTATTACAGATGTCACCATCAAAAGTGGACATTGAGCACAGCGAACTTCTTCTTTATGAAAATATGGTTCTAAGGGAATCTGGGCAGTTGAATGAAGCTCTGAAATACTTAGATGATAATGAACAGCTGATCTGTGATAAGTTATCTCTAAAAGAACTGAAAGGTATACATTTTATAATATTGCTGTACACATAGTAAAACTCAAAAGACACGAAAGACACATAATTTACTCAGGGCTAGCCTTATTCTTCAACATTATTTTGCTAAATAAAATTGTATAGTTGAATAATAAAGACAGTAGCCTTTGCTGTGAAATTTGTCCTCGGAAACTGGATGCTCCTCTAAGCCACATATTTGTCCGTGAAACTGTGTGAAACTGTACATATTTGTTTATCTGAGCATCCAGCTTCCTTGCAAATGACTAAATATTACAGCAGCATGTAGTCTTGCACGTCTCTGGTAGTGTTGATGATGCTGGTTGCACCCACTTCCCTGACAAGTTAGAATATAGATGTTCCCAGACTGTGCCTTCTGATTATATGGGGGGGGGGGGGGGGGGGGCAG
This sequence comes from Actinostola sp. cb2023, assembly GCA_033675265.1. Classification (NCBI taxonomy): domain Eukaryota; kingdom Metazoa; phylum Cnidaria; class Anthozoa; order Actiniaria; family Actinostolidae; genus Actinostola; species Actinostola sp. cb2023. The sequence goes on from JAUJYZ010000510.1 coordinate 90,573, forward strand.
TTGCCCCCCCTAGAAAGGCAAAAAAGATAGCAAAAAGGATTGAGAACTGTACTATTTTTATTTATTTTTTGCTGTTATATACGTACTGTCCCCCCTGTAAACTCTATTGTTTATAAATGTAGATGTATCTTCCTGGTAAGCTCTTCCTAGCCACATTTTTTACTAAATAACTTGTGTTGTTTAGGAGAATTATTGATGGAATTAGGCGACTTTAAGCAAGCAGAAGAAATTTACAGAGATTTGGTCAAGAGAAATCCTGAAAATCACCATTATTATAAGCAACTAGAGATGACGCTGAAATTGGGTGAGACAAATAAAATGAGTGGATTCATGTTCTTCATAGCATAATATATATATACAGTCATTCTCAAAAACGTTGTCCAGATGAAAAGACTACAATACCACAATAAAGTCACGTGATTCATTATGTTTTCAATTTCTGCGCGTGGAACTGCAAGTTGATACCAGCGGCATTACATTCATTTCTCACAATGCCGTGTACTTTTGCATCTCAAATTGAAATTCCATGCGAGGAAATTGAATACATAATGTGACCTTATTGTGGTATTGTAGTCTTTTCATCTGGACAACTGTATATACCATTCATTAGTTACATGTACATGTAGTTTGAAAAATAATAATAACTGAAGGGCAATGAGGTACAGTGAGTGATAGCTAGTAGTACGGTAGTCCACATTGTGACCAAAATTTGGAAAATAAAATAAGCACCCCCTTCAAATAAGGGCCCCCTTCAAATAATGGTCCCACTTCAAATAAGGGCCCCCTTCAAATAATGGTTCCACTTCAAATAAGGGCCCCCTTCAAATAAGGGCCCCACTTCAAATATGGGCCCACTTCAAATATGGGCCCACTTCAAATAAGGGCCCCCATTTGAATTAGTGACCCCCTTGTGACTGAGGAAAGTGGACAAGCTGGACACTAATTCCGGCATTTACAGTACATTTAGAAGTTAAATAAATGCTGCTATAGTGTGTAACTAATTGATGCTATATCGTTTGTTTTTGTACCTTTAGATCTAGACAACTCAGATGATAGGCTCAACATGTATCTTGGCTATTCTGCTCTATATCCTAAAGCAACTACTCCTAAAAGATTGCCTCTCAACTTTACAGAAGGTGATGGTTTAAGATTTTTTTATGTTCTGTTTATTTGTCATGCATTTCTCACATGAGCCTCTGGCTTGGATCTATTCATGAATGTCTCGTCGTCAAACAGTTTGATTGCCGTTGGATTCAATTTATTTGCACTACGCTCAAACTACACTCAGTCTGCGTTTAACGTAAACAAAAGACTGTATAACAAAGGCGAAACTCCACTCGGACTCCACTCAGACTCCACTCAGACTCCACTCAGACTCCATGCAAAACAACGTTAACATACTTCTAAGCAGTAATGTATAAGGGTGTTTAGGCTGTTCACTGCATTGCTTGCTGAACCTCCATCCTTACAAGCGATAAGTTAAATAAATAAAATGTATTGAAAATATGGCATGTACATATGCATGCTTTAAATTGCCTGTGGCACATACATGTACTATGTACTTATTGGCTGTGTGGGAGGGCCGGATGGGAAAATATTTGGCTCGAGGTCATGGCCGCCATGCTGAATGACCAAGAGCCAAATATTTTCCCGTCTGGCCTGACCTAACTCAGTAAATAAGCATTTTATATCACCCACCCAACCCTCTTTTTCCAAATGTACATGTAGGCGAAACATTTGGAAATCTGCTTGACAAATATATGAGACCGGCATTGCATAAAGGAGTCCCACCATTGTTTAACGATCTCAGAGCTTTGTATTCAAGTAAAGAAAAGGTTTGTAGCATGTTGTGACATTTCCTTTTGTAAGTTCATTAACTAAAAAACAACAAACATTGTTGACATTTTTAGGGCAAAATTGTTGGCGAAACTGCATTTCAGTATCTTGAAAACCTCGAAAAATATGGAACATTTACTGGAAAAGGTAGGTGTGAATACATTTAATGTAAGATGTGAGAATTGAATGCTTTCCCCAGATTGAGAATTAGTGAATTTGTATTAAGTTTTAAGTTGAAGGTGTTGCTTTTCAGATGGAGAAAAAGAACCGCCCACGGCCACGTTATGGACTTTGTACTTTATCGCTCAACACTTTGATCATATAGGAGATACGATAAAAGCCATGGAATACATAGACCTTGCAATTGAACATACACCAACTCTTATAGAATGCTATATGGTTAAAGCCAGAATATCTAAGGTACATCACAATACTGAAATTGCAGTCAGGTTTATGATTCATTATGATGGTGTTTAAAAAGGGGGGTTGTGATCACGCTTCCATTTTTTCGTAAATTCACAACTAAAAAGAATCATTTAAGCCATTTCACGCACATCTTTCTTGCAGATTCACAGACAACGGTTTCATCTTTTGTTTATGAAGGGTTTTTGTGGCTACTATCTCCATAATTATATGGAGATGTAGCCACTATGCCATCGAGTTGTAAGTCCGTCCGTAAGTAGTCCAATATTCGGATAGTGTTCGAATCGCACAGTGATCGGGATTCTTCGATCGACACCGAAGGCCTCATGTCCGCTCGATGTTTCTTCGATGGACTTTTGTATTTTCGTGATTATCGAGTTTATTGGCAATAATTTTTGTGACTATCGAGTTTATCGGCGACAACATCATCACTCGACGACGTGTTTCGAATTGTCGTAATCTCTCGTCTGGTTGTCGACTTGTTATCGATTGAAACGTTATGCCTACGTTTCTTCCATGTGCTTTATTCACGCGTTGGTTGAAGGTAACTTATTAAAGTTTTCACTCTATATTTACTATGATTTTGTGCAATTTTGCACCATTAACCAGGCACACCAGGCACAGCTTTCCATCACTGGGGCAACTGTTTGTTCATAAATAATTTTTCAGGATTTTTGACGGTCTCAGTGGAGATTTTCCAGCGGATAGACGAGCACTTCAAAGTGTCTGTTTGGCGGCCATGGTCGAGTGATTCCAACACCTCGAGTGGCAATCTACTAACTTTCCTTCGTGATTCGGAAAACAAATAAACCAAGCAATGGCTTTATATCCAATCAAACACTCCTGCTCGCTTATAAACTTAGCCTGTGAACAGGCTCTCCAAGGGGATGTGGAAGGGGAGAGGGAAGGAAAGGGAGGTTCGAATTTAAATAGCAAACTGATATTTTAAGCTTTTTCTTCCCATGCAATGAAATCTTACAAGAACTGCATGTACTGAACAATATTGTGTTGTACCATATTATAGAGCCACATGCATGCATTGCAGGCCTATTTTTCACGATTCACGTGGCATTTTTGGGCCAAATCACGCGTTACATGTAACCCCTTTGCTATCCTGTTTAAACAGTATTTCAAACATCGCAACATTTTGTTTTGATACTGATGAAGGCCATTGATAATTTTATTGTCTGAAACATTTATTTACAAAACTGAAAGTCAGAGACGAACACCGTAATAATGACTGTGTCCATGAATTTACATGGGTGTACATGTACAGTACCGGTCAGAATAAAGCGAACAACGCACACGAAACGCAAACGCAAAAAAAACGCAGCCCAAACGCAGTAACGCGTTTATTTAAACGCGTTTGCAAACGCGTATTTCTTAAACGCGTATTTCTTTGTTACTCAATTTCTATAGGTATTGTTTTCTTTTGTGAAGTGAAACAGAAGAACCTCTCACGCACGGCAAACATAATAAAGACTGTAAACCGAAACCAAGTTTATCGGACCGTATATTTAGCATGTCATTTGGGTCACAGAATGTTTGAATAATAATAATAATAATAATAACTTTATTAACGTGTCGTGTTTTTTGAAAGTTTACTTCGCTTCAATAAAACACTTCAATTCTGTTTCTCAACTTATAAGCTCTAATTTAAGCTAAGTTTGATAGTTCCTTGTTACGTAGAACCCGAGATATGAATACAAATATACTGCTTGATCGACCGCCGTGACAAACATGAACGATCGATAATTAGCGTCTTTTGGCGTCAAACATTTGAACTCTGAATACACTTCAAAAGTTAACTTCGCATCAATAAAACGCCCCAATTCTGTTTCTCAACTTATAAGCTCTAATTTAAGCTAAGTTTGATAGTTCCTTATTACATAGAACCCGAGATATGAATACAAATAAACTGCTTGATCGACCGCCGTGACAGACATGAACGATCGATTAGCGTGTTTTGGCGTCACGCATTTGAACTCTGAATACACTTCAAAAGTTTACTTCGCATCAATAAAACGCCTCAATTCTGTTTCTCAACTTATAAGCTCTAATTTAAGCTAAGTTTGATAGTTCCTTGTTACGTAGAACACATTTTGAACTCTGAATACACTTTAGTAATTCGAAAGTTTACATGTACTTCGCATCAATAAGCTTCAAGGCAAAAAAAAATATGTTTGGTGATTAGTTGGCCGATTAGTTTTTAATAACCTGTATTGTGTCGGTCTTTACTGATATTTTCAGTCAAACGCGTTTGCCAAATACGTAAACGCAAACGCGCATACGCGTTTTTTTCAAACGCGCATACGCGTTTTTTTCAAACGCGCAAAATTAACGCGTTTTTTGGTTCGCTTTATTCTGACCGGTACTGTATACATGTGCAGTCAACTCTCACCTTACTGACGCCTTGCTATTGTGGATATCCCGCTATTACGGACAAGAGCTTGATTCCCAGTCAGCTAAAGTTACAGCGAGTTCACTGGAAATAACTCTTGATATTGTGGACTTGTGTTATTACAGACAGCAAATCCAAGCCCTGGGGTGTCTGTTTTAATGAGAGTTGGAGATAGATACAATGTAGATGGTGTGGTTTGAGAGTTGGCAATACATGTACATGTAGATTGCATTTGTGTTGTTTCCCATTCCTTTGCAGAATGCAGGGGATATATGTAAAGCTGCAGAGTTAATGGATGACGCTAGAGCTTTAGACACAGCAGACCGATATGTCAACTGCAAATGTGCTAAGTATCAACTGCAAGCAAATCAAATAGAAAAGGCTGAAGAGACGTGTGCTATGTTCACTAGGGTAAGAACAGATACATGTAGTTGCATGGTTTGTACAATCTAGAAGGGCATGAATTTCACCAGTTATCTTGAACATTTCTTGCATCTGGCGGAGTCCTTCAAAAGTACAGTGGAAACTCTATAATAGGGACACCGAAGGGCCAGAAAAAAAGTGTCCATAATATAGAGGTGTTTGTAATATAGAGGCTATTTTTACAAAGAATGTATGGTGATGATTTTGCCGGGACCTAAATATCTGTCCATAAGATAGAGGTTTCTGTAATTGACCAATCTTAAAATACATATAATTGAACTTAGCCTCGCATTCAGGAGTAGTTTGTTTTGTTATTCTAATTTTTCCTTTTGATTTGTATCTTGGAAGTGAGGCTAAGCTGAATTTCAAGTATTTTTAAGATTGGTCAATATAGATGTGTCCATATATAGATGTGTCCATATATAGATGTGTCCATATATAGATGTGTCCATATATAGATGTGTCCATATATAGATGTGTCCATATATAGATGTGTCCATATAGATGTGTCCATAAGGAGAGGTTCCACTGTACTTGATCTTTTATGAGTCTTGAGAAGTTACTTTCCTGGTTAAAATGTATATTGAGGCAGCTGGGCTTATTGGAAATATCAGGGTTGGACTGCCACATGCTTTTTCTGCAAGGAACTCTTTGATCACAAGGTTTATATACTCAGGTTACTCGTGACTTCTTGAAAAGTCGTTCTTGAAAATTGACATTTTTTCCTTGATTTTTCTTCTTGTGACTTTGCACGAACCATGTACATGTATGTACAAATGTAGTTGTAATGAAAAGGGTCAGTGAAATAACAATCTGATATAAGTGACCTCTGAAATCTAAAGGAGAATTTTGATCACAAGTCACTCGCTAGGTTTTTGAGTAGTCGGCTATAGTGAACAAATAGCTGGCACAGTATTTGGGGTGAAAAGATACCAGGAATGCCATCTTTTTCTTCGGGACACATGAAGTTGGTCAAGTGATGTGGTTGACAACTTATTTTGACAACATTAGTGTTTTCAGCAAGCCCTCGATCCTTAACTTTTATTAGTCAATCAGGTCTGTAAGATTAAGTGTCTGTAAAAATCCATGGCACTGTCACGGCAGATTCATTTGATATCTTAAACCGTCACGGTCACAGCACATCTTTGCCGTAAGTTTTGCACAGTCCTACGGAATATACTCTAATGAGGTTTAAACAAGGCTAGAGTTGACTGTATTATATATCATGGATCCTCATATACATGTTGGATTATTTTAGGATGGATTTCAAGCTGCAGAAAATCTGAATGAAATGCAGTGTATGTGGTACCAGACAGAATGCGGCTATGCCTACCAGAGGCTAGGCAAATTTGGAGAGGCTTTGAAGAAAGCACACGAGATAGAAAAACATTTTGAGGAAATCACGGAGGATCAGTTTGACTTCCATACGTACTGCATGAGAAAAATGACCCTCTGTGCTTACGTCAAGTAAGGAAACACTTTTAATCATAGCAAGTACTGCAATTTGTGGTATTTCTAATACATGTACTTTACAAGAACTAATAATAATAATAACTTTGTATAGCAGAGCACATGTGCTCCACTAATTGGGGACACAACGAAAACATACACTGTCAATAAATAATAATAGTAATGATATAAATGTATGGTAATCCTAAATAACGATGCATGGTAATAGCCGATTTTCAATATACACCTACAATGTATTTCAAATAACGTTGTCGCGTTCAAAGCAACAAGCGTCAAGCCAAGACCGAAGTGCATGCTGGTCTTGTGTTGGCAAATTATTTAAATCAGACCTATTTTCTATGGAACGAAATGTGATATGCAAACAAGCACGTGGAAATGTTCACATTTTGTAATTAGTCCTTATAGAAACAATTGTGATTTAAATAATTGCCAACACAAAACCAGCATTCACTTCAGTCTTGGCTTGACGCTTGTTGCTTTGAACGCGACAACGATATTTGAAATAGGTGTATACTTCACTAGTTGCATACAATAGTTTCAGAGCGATGCTCTAGGGAATAATGCTCACTGATTCGTGAAAAGATAATATAATAAATTTAATTATTCCCGGGAGCCTCGCACTGAAACCTTTGTCTGTGACAAGTAGAACATATATCGAAAGTGGTCTATTATGTTTTTTTTTTTTAGGTTGTTACGATTAGAGGATGTTTTACGAAGTCATAAATTTTATTTCAAGGCTGCAAAGATGGCAATTGAGGTACGGAAACAGTGGACAGTAATTTGAATAATTAGTAATAATTAATAATGACGTTTTATCAATATTTGTACCTCCAGTGTTACTTACGGTTACACGACAAACCTCTGACAGAAAGTGATCAAGATGATGACCTGAACAATAGCAATCTCTCAGCTAAGGAACTTAAAAAATTGAGAAGCAAACAAAGACGTGCAGAGAAAAAGGCACAGGTCCAAGAAAACATCAAAGGTATGTTGTGTACAGTGTCATGTATAAAGGTACAACATGCATGGTAGTGTAAACTCGTCACCAGTAGATGAACATTGGGATTATAGGTGCTGCAAGGTTGCTGTGCTGGTGCCGCATGTCCAAGCACATCGAGGAGATAACCATGGCAACTCTGCCACAGTTCAAATAGACCACCTTGGGACACAATTTAGTGGCTGTTGTGCAAGGGAACCATGATATAATAATAGTAATATTGTGCTTCATCATGTAGCAAATGAAATGAAGGAAAACAAAGATGCTGAGAAGAAAACCGATTCCGGCAAGGATTCAGGACCTGACCCAGATGCTCTAGCAAGGGTAAGCATATGGCATTTTAGTGTCAAGAAAAATGAGTTGTAAAATTGTAATCTGTGCTATTTCTAGGTATTTTTTTGTGTCCTAAACATTGTGGATTCTCTTCAAACAGGTATCTGACCCTCTAGAACAAGCTCTCAAGTTTTTGAAACCCTTGCAGAACTTAACGTCCTACCAAATCGAAACCCATTTGATGGCTTTTGAAATATATTACCGAAAAGGTAGAGTACATAATAATAATTTATTTATTATGCTAGTACTAATACTTTCAATTTGGGTGTCACAAGTGAGGGACTGACCTCAAGGAGGTAACCATGGTAACCATGCCACAGTCCACCCCCTGGCACCCGTCACAGTGATTTAGCAGTTACTCAGTGGAATAACACAAATAGGTACTTACTTGCGTAAGACTTACACCATCACATGGGAGAGTAGGGTGGCCATGGGATAAATTGATCTGTAATGATCAGCTGCTTAGCTATGAGGGGGGGGGGGGGGGGGGGGGGGGGGTACTCAGGGGGTATCAGTGACGGGGAGGTGCGAATGAGGCCAAACTTTTTAACCCCCAAAAAGAAAAGTCCATTATGCAAAAACAAGACCCCAAAAAAGTCCAACGGCCCAAAATCGTAACCCCAAAAAAGTCCAATTTTTCTCCGCATAATATCGAAAACGGTAGGATATCATTTTTATCAACCCCAAGAAAAGTCCTTGCCAAAATCTTTATATAAAAAAAAGTCCACCAGAAAATTGATAACCCCAAAAAAGTCCCAAGCCTCGAATTTCAAACCCCAAAAAGATCTTCGCACCTCCCCGTCACTGATACCCCTGAGTACCCCTCCTGGGGCTATGAGATTCTCGATTTGCTCCAGCATTTGTTGATCCACCCATGCTGCGGGTACCTTGATTTTAACCTTGCCTAAATTATATTTAGCCTCATAAAATAATATCCCCATTAATGATGAAGTACAGACTGTTTTACACTATGATGTGGTCATATTTCTAATTACACAATTATTTTCAGGCAAGCTTTTACTGATGTTACAATCGATAAAGAGAGCCCTACATATTAATCCTGACAATCCTAAGCTACACGAGTGTATAATCAGATTTTCTAAAAAAGGTGAGAGAAACAATAAACAATTTAGGGCGGTTCACACTGTAGGACTTGCGACAGGACCCTGACAAAAATATAGCTTCCTTTCACTATAACTATACACTTGAAGAACTATGACTTGCTAGAGACAGACATACATGTACATGTGATCGACTTCCCAGTAATTACCAGTCACTGTGGCAGTTCTAGCTGGGTTCAATAAACTTCCAAAATGATCGCTCAGTTTGAAGAATTGACTCACTTAAACGAGAGAAAATACTCTGCAACTTATCCTACGTTATGACATAAATAATTATTGATTGATTGAAAGCTGCAAGCAATTTGGTCAAAACTATCTCGAACCCCTAAGTTTGCTAAGCTGTGCCTTTGTTGGAAATGTGTTGTTTTGAACCATCCAATACTGGTTACATTAATAAAATTAAATGGATCATTTGCTACTTTTGCAAATTGATCTGTTTAAAATGTGTGTCTGAAGCCAGTATCGCCAGAAGAGCTGCTTGAGAACTGGGAATGCTATTTTCAACTAAAATATATTGTTGCAAACTCCTTCACAATGATCACCCTTCTACAATGTACACTGTATACTATTCCTATCCTAACTGCTTTAGTGACAGATGCCAAGGGACTTAAAGAGCCAGTTGCCTTGGTAATCAAACAAGAGCTCAATAGTATCATTGGTAACCAAGATATTACACAATTTAACCATAAATTTATTGAAAAAGGAAGTAATTCAGTACTCGTGAGATTAGCAGGTGAGCAACAACATTGTACCTGTGCGACGTCTTAGAGGTGTTCTTGAAGCTAAGACATTTAAACATTAATCATCCCAACTCCCAACTCCCAATTCTCTTCCCCTTCAAAGAAAAACAAATTAAAATGTACATCCAGTGCCTCTCCCCTTTTACTAGTATAGTTCTCATACCACTTAGCTTCCTCAATAAATATTGGTTATTGCCAAAAGGCTGATTTAGATGGTACAACTTTTGCCTACAACCATCGCATACAACTAGCTTACAGCATGACTTAGGAGTCGTAAGTGGGTGGTATGGTTGATTTACACGGTACAACTTTTGCCTACAACCATCGCATACAACTAGCTTACAGCATGTGGATGGTATGGTTGATTTACACGGTACAACTTTTGCCTACAACCATCGCATAAAACTACATGTAGCTTACAGCATGACTTAGGAGTCGTAAGTGGGTGGTATGGTTGATTTACACGGTACAACTTTTGCCTACAACCATCGCATACAACTAGCTTACAGCATGACTTAGGAGTCGTAAGTGGGTGGTATGGTTGATTTACACGGTACAACTTTTGCCTACAATCATCGCATACAACTAGCTTACAGCATGACTTAGGAGTCGTAAGTGGATGGTATGGTTGATTTACACGGTACAACTTTTGCCTACAACCATCGCATAAAACTACATGTAGCTTACAGCATGACTTAGGAGTCGTAAGTGGGTGGTATGGTTGATTTACACGGTACAACTTTTGCCTACAACCATCGCATACAACTAGCTTACAGCATGAGTTAGGAGTCGTAAGTAAGTGGTAGGGTTGATTTACACGGTACAACTTTTGCCTACAACCATCGCATACAACTAGCTTACAGCATGAGTTAGGAGTCGTAAGTAAGTGGTAGGGTTGATTTACACGGTACAACTTTTGCCTACAACCATCGCATACAACTAGCTTACAGCATGAGTTAGGAGTCGTAAGTAAGTGGTAGGGTTGATTTACACGGTACAACTTTTGCCTACAACCATCGCATACAACTAGCTTACAGCATGACTTAGGAGTCGTAAGTGGGTGGTATGGTTGATTTACACAACTGTGAGCAAGTTGTATGCGATGGTTGTAGGCAAAAGTTGTACTGTGTAAATCAGCCTAAACACATCAGCAAATGAATGATATCTTGTCCAGTCAGTATTTATACGGTATCAGATGAGTTCGAAACAGGTATAAAATACATGTTCAGGTCTAGTGTTTACATGCATATGTGCTATCGGTAAATGTTTTATATCTAGTCTGGTGACAAAGCACTACACATGGGTTAGGGTATGTGTATACACAACTGTTGCAGCACCATTCAATGGTTAAAGGATACTGTATATCTATAACACTGTAAAAAGAGTACTCATCTTTACTGACGTTTTGAGCCTTAGCCCTTCGTTTGAGTAAGAGGGAGTGTAAAGCACATTCCCTCTTACTGTGATGAAGGGCTAAGACTAAGGCAGTAAAGTTGAATTTTCATTATATACATGTACTGTACCGACAGTACTCGCTAGTTTTCATTTATGTTCCAGTACCAATTAATGTGTAGCTAATGTTACTGTGTACACAACCTTATTGTTTTGCTACTATTGTGGTCTAGGTGGTAAGATGATGTATTTTCTGGATTCAAGTTGTAAAGATGAAGCATTGACTTTGACAACAGATTTATCAGATAACCTCATCGACAGAAATTTAAAGGTAAGAACAACAGTTTGTAAGTAAAATGACAGAATGTGAACTCACACAGTAATAATGCTAGTACAGAATAAACTGATTAATTAATGATTGGTACACGATGTGCAAACACTCTGCCCTCTACATCCTATCAAGCAGAGTACGATACTTTTCGAAAAATTCAGCATCGGTAATTCAACTGACGAACATTCCTCACCAGACTGGAAATGACGTTTGGTCATCAAAATATTGCATTATTGAGATCTCATAGGAAATTTCATGTCAATAAGGTGTTTTCCTTTTGAGTTATCGAAGTTTTAGTCCATCTATGCTCATTATGATTAAGTGCTTTGTATCATGAAAATTAGTAGGGTGAGGGGTTTCATTAATTTTAAAAGTAGCTGTACAAGATGCTCAAAGTAGCCGTATACTCAATGAATTTTTATAGATCTGTGCGATCATACACTGACAAAAGTAGCCGCCGGAGAAATGGTAAATAACCGCCGGAGCTCCGGCAGTAACCAGCTTCTATTAGAGAGATTTAGCAAACACGACGCGACGTGAAAGAGGACGGCGCGCGCGCTGACGAATAACTGAAACGACCGTTGGCGTCCTCAACGTCATGAAGAGGACGTGAAAACAAGTGAAATGGCGTCGTGAACTTGACGTCGCGACGTTGTCACGGTAGTCACGCAATGACCAAATGTGATATATTCGTCATCTACGTCGTGTTCTCAAGTCGCGTCGTGTTTGCTAAATCTCTCTAATGAAACCCCTGGGTGACCAGTGATAATTAACTAAAATGTTCAAACATTTACTTTCAAACAGCTCACTAACAAAGTGGGTTATTAGGCCAACAATTTTCCAAATTATTTTTTTCAAGATCTTAATTTCAAATTTCCAATAAAATGGTTGGATACTTTTGTTTGACTTTGGTGAAATCTTGAAAGCAATAGCAGCAATATTAAATGGTTGATAGCTGTAACTGACACATGCAATATTGCATGTTTGTATATTGTCAATTCTAGAACTGCACTAAAGTCTTCAACGCAATAATGGAAGGAGAATTCGGCAAATGTGAAGCAGTAGCTCTGAAATTCCGCAGTTGTTGTCAGCAGCTCTTCAGTTTATCAACCCTTTTTATTGGAGAGGATAATGTCCCAAATGTCAATGGACTAGAAAAGCTGACAGAGGAAGAACCAGGATGTGATGGAGAAGCATGAGAGAACCAATAAATTCAAACAAGAACTAACTCGATCAATTTGGAATTACATGTAAAGAACATCAACACCAAGGGTCTTTTGTGTTGTCCAGCTGTGACAGTTTCAGCAGCTTGGCCCGACCCGAGTGCACTGCCAAAGTTGTATTCTCGAATATTCTGTACAGAAGAATGTTATGGACAAACTTGATGAAGTTTGGAGTTGTTTTGTCAAAAGCATGAATTTGCCTTTGAGAACAATATTGTTCCTCCATTGGATTTTGGGCAAAATGCTGTGAATAGCTCACACCATCATCGTTGTTCCCAGCGCCCCCTCATCTATGCAAATTGAGGCCCTGGTCAGACACAAACTGCTGGTTGAATTATAAAGAATGTATATGGGCAAATTAATCGGTTTTAATTTGGAAAGGAAAATTTACATTGATGTACTTCAATATTTTACGCTCATTAAATATCTCCAAACTGGAGATTGTCACACTTCTTTTAGTACAATGTTTGTACAATATGGATGATAAATCATAGTGAATTCTCCTTCCCTGCTCATCGCTAACAGCATCCAAGAGGATAGTTTAGTTAGCTGTTTCGCCACCACTTTCCTTGATCAGAAGCGATTGGTAATATGTAAATGATTAACAAGAAATGAATTCTATAGCCAATCAGACTCTCTCATTGTTTGTGTGCGGATCCAGGAAACAATGCGACTGTTTTCCGAATGACTTTTTTGATCCGGCCGTTTTTCTACTTTGAAAATTTTGACCATTTCCAAAAAAATGGTGTAAAGCAGTCTGGATCCACGCCTGTGGTTTGTGTCCAACCAAGGACTCTGGCTTTTGTAGATGAGGGTGCACTGGGAACGAGGATAGTCAAACAACAAGCTAAAGCAAAGGACATTTATGTTGATTGAATAATAGAAGGAAGGACTATTATGACCAGAATGGTTGTACCGCTAATAGAGTTTTTAGAATATTTACTGTGCACAATTTACATGTAGGTCAAACCTTTGGAAATCTTCATAGTCATTTGTAGTTCATCAATTTGTGGTCTGCCTTTGTCTTTCCACATTGGTGTGCCCGTTTGTTGAAAAGACAAATACTAGTAGCTACATGTTACTATTTCACCTTCATTGAAATTAAACAGACTACGAAATGATTTCCCCCCATAGAAATTAGTTGGCATTGTCTATCTGTGAAAGAATTTTAATAGCAAAATATCAAGGCAGAACTTTACACAAACTCAATAAACTGCAGTTTTTGTGGTGTGTAAATATTGTTGATTGTGTGAAAAGGCGGTGTCAATTAGAGATACTGTATTTCCTCGATTAAGCGCCCTGGGTGCTTATTTCAAATTTTGTGGCCAAGGGGGGCGCTTAAACGAGGGAGGGCGCTTAATATAAAAACGTGACTTGAACTCGGAAACATAACTTCAATATAATACTACATATAGGAACATGCCGTAACTTTGTAATAAAACACAAGTAACTTGTATGCCATAGTCTGTAATCTCTTACTGTACCATATTTCTTGGGGGAGGGGAGGGGGCATTTATTTCAAATTTTGAGGGCAAGGGGCCGGGCGCTTAATCGAGGGAGGGCGCTTAATTGAGGGTGAGCGCTTAATCGAGGAAATACGTTAGATATGAATTTTATTGGTATACTTTGGTTTTCCAACCTTAGGCAACTGTTACTCTTGGGGGGTCAATACTTTTGGGTGGTCGCTACTTTCGGGGTGCTAAAATCATTACCTTTTAGGAGCCATACCGAACGCATGTACCTTAAATAACATTGTGTACAGTATTAACAAACAACAAATATTCACAGGATCTAGAACATATTTTGTTATGACTATTGCTTTTGTTACATTTTCTTATCAGTGTAGCAGTAAATGTTCTGGTTCTTTTACGTGCTGTTTGCTAATGTTAGCAAGCATCAATTTTTACTGTTTCTTTTGGTGGGTCGCTACTTTCAGGGGGGTCGCTACATTCGGAACTTTATGGTAGTCAGTAATAAATCCACAGTAAGGGACTTGCACCAAGAGGTCATGCAATCCCACCACATTTAAATGAAGCAGCAGTGTCAAAATTAATTAACTCAAGAATTGAAAAGAGCAACTTCATTAAAAATAAGTATATATAAGTATAAATCAGATTCTCTACTTTCTCATAGCATATGCTTTAATTTGCACCTTGGGGGGTAATACAAAAGAAAATGGGAGCTTTCTGTCAACCATTTGTTCTGGGCAATCCCTAGTTCAAATTCAGTTTCTTGACCATGCTTGTAAATAGCCAGCTGGTTCGCCTCCTCGCCAGTTGGGTTTCTTAAAAAAATATTTCATTTCAGTTTCATTTTCAGCACATTTGAAAAGTTACGTTATGTTGAATTTGCGCTATATAAATAAATGTTATTAATGTATTATTATTATTATGCAACACCATTTTCTTTTGTATTACCCCCAAAGGTGCTATAAGAAACTAGGGATAGTTTAAAAAAAATGAAAATGACTTCCTGGAGGTATAAGTATGGGTTAAAAAATGTAGTGTCCAGCATTTAGATAGATTGCCACTAGAGGTAAAAACCATGAGTGTTTCACCACCTTAGAGGCCTTTCATTGTTTTACCTCACTTGGTAGTGAAATATTAATAAATTTATCCACTGAGGGGTTATCCAACAGATAGAGAGCATCCACTTTTTGTAGATAGTGCTATCCTTCAAATAAATTCAGTATTCATTGCATAACCAGCTACTTTCATTATCCTTTGAATTCAGGCAGTTTAGCATGCAGAACAGGTGTTCTTAGTGGGGACTGAGGACCAGGGACAAATGGGGCTGGAGAGGAGAGGGAGGAGAGAGAATATTTTCTACTATATAGTTATCACACATAGTCACTATTTATGTTACATTTCTAAATATAAGGATATTTTCCTGTTTGTTATTACTCGGGCCCTTCCGAAGGAAGCCCGAGTTAGAAAATACACTTTCTTTTTTTTTTAATTATTATTATTTTTTTCCTGGTGATGGAATGAAGAAGCTAAGGCGCGTTTGCTTTTTTTGAAGAAAATGAAACGACATCTTTCAGAGTGGGCCCACACGAATAGCCGTATGCTTTTGTCTGTGAAATGAGCGTGTTTAAAGCCCGTGTTTTATCGGCTGTTGTATGACGCCGTTCCACGAAGTCGAACTCATATCCAAAAATGAATTGAAAAGCAAATGAACATGACCTCGCTATGCATTTTTTGTTATAAATGAAAACGACATCTTTCAGAGTGGGCCCACACGAATAGCCGTATGCTTTTGTCTGTGAAATGAGAGCATGTTTAAAGCGCGTGTTTTATCGGCTGTTGTATGACGCCGTTCCACGAATTCGAACTCATATCCAAAAATGAATTGAGACAAAGGCGATCGAGCAAGGTCAATGTTCGAAAATCCGTGTTCTTTTCAGTAAGATGACAGTTGTAAAGTGATCCTTATCTGAGTCATACATCTATTACGCGACCTAATTTTAGAACCGTTGCGTAGAGCTATTTAAAACCGAATTTCCACCCTCAAAACAGGTCAGTGAACGGCAAAAATACAATCGAAATCAAAACGTCCTTAGATTTTAGGGATCTATTGCAGAAGAAGACGCTCAATGACGAGGGAGACTTGTGTCTGACTCATAGATAAAGATCTCCGCGGACTCTTGAAGGTACACTGTGGTACGTATTTAAACGTATTTGAGGTCACATCTTAAATCTAACAGAAGCAGTTAATTGTGTTAATGCTGTTCAAAATAGTATTTTTGTATGTCAAAGAGAGAGTTATAATGGAGTGCATGTACCGTCGTTATCACCGTATTTTTATCTATGCTATACATAGTCTCCCTCGTCACGCAACTGTCAGTCATAGTGTACGCTCATTGAGCGTCTTGTTTTATTACGATTACCTATTCTTGTAATACTTTATATTATTATTATTTATAGGGATATTTTAATGGGTGGGGTAGATAGGTGTCTCCAATTAGTTTCTTGTAAAACTAGAAAACATGACACGTTAATAAAGTTATTATTATTATTAAGGGAAATGAATGCAAACTATCCAATCGGGAATATCGTCTGTCCACAAATGGCATATTGAAAAGCAACAATGCTTGACGTTTCCCCATCTCCCCCCAACCAGGAATGTCTGCAATGCAGGCTAGCCAGTTGGGCATCAGTGTCTTGTCTGTAAGTGGCTGAGAGGTCAATAGGTTGATGGTTTTGTATTGGTAGACAGGAATGTTTATACCACTGTTAGCAACATGTTCTTGGCATGCGATTCTATATTAATATTTGTTGAGTACACCATCTTTTAATGTTTCCATCTTAGGATACTCAGGGGCCCAGGGGGAAAGGAGAAATATTATTAATGGGCTTGTGTCACATGACACCAAAGACAAACGAAAATATCATAACTGGAAAGAGCATGCTAAATTAAAACTTCATAAAGTGGAAAGTTTGAAGAGAAGTAAGTAAATAGGGCAATAGTTACAGGCCTAGCATTCAAACTTTTTTATATGGAAATGTATGTTGGAAGGCAACAGCTTGCTCTCCAAGCAAAAAACCCATACAAATCCTTGTCAAGGCAGGAAACTTTGAAAGCCTTTAACTTTTTTGCTTTGTCTTATTTGCTCAATTCTTTTGAAATTTTCAACTTTTACTAATTTTAGTATGCTCTTTCAAGTTATGATATTTTTGTTTGTCTTCAGGGAAAATTTGAAACGTCGCATGTCAGATGACACAAGCCCATTGTATTTGTACTATAAACACCAAAGTCTGTACTAACAACACACTGGTTCACTGCATTTCAATTTATTTAAAAAATGAAACAGTGCATGCATTTAATGTTGCCTGGCAACTTCAAACTTATTAGTGCCTGTTGCACGGTCTGTGATTGCTATAGTCTGCATATTGTTTGCATACATGCCAATCATCGATACACTTGTATCAAGTGTATCCGACTGGGAATTACATGTATGTGATTACATTGCATATCCATACATGCAGTGGAGATAGTTTAGAAATATTTATCATATTTACAATTTTGACCACAGGGAGCCCATGCAGCTAAACGTTTGTGCTGTCATAATCGTGAGGAATTTCATTTAATGTGACAATATTTGACAAACAAATTGTTTAGCTTGGGATCCCTGTGTTATAACGTCAAATTCGGCAGTCGCCGTTTTAGCTCCTTGGCACTGGTGAAGCGAACAGATTGACTTATTCTCGGTCTAATGATATCCATGAAAAAAATACTCGATTCTGATTGGCTTAGAGCAGTGCAGTTGAAAAGTGCAGTGCAAATTACTTTTTTTCATGAATATTATTAATTGGTAATCATACGAGTTCTCGTTCAATTTGGAATAATTTGCACTCGTGTATTTTTCAAAGAGCTCAAATTGCACTCGCCATTTTGAAACTCTTTGAAAAACCCACTCGTGCAAATTATTTCCAAATTGAACTTGAAACCATATGATTACCTCTACAAATTTCACAGAAATAAATATTCAACTCGATTCTTAATAATAACAAGAGCATTCCATTAAAAAAACCTTATGTACAACGCTAGCCTGATTTTCAGACGGCACGGAGTGTGGTCAGCGGTCGACTTCTGAAAATCAGGCTAGTACAACGCATCCAAAAGTACATTTTAACAATTTTGGAGTTGTTTCCGTATGAGTTGGAAACCCGGTACCGTGAGTCCGTGACACTCAAATGGCTTCCTTTCTGAACCAATCAAAGAGCGTGCAGATGGCAAGGCGCGGTAACGTTCCCGCTCATACTTACGAAAACGACTCTGTGAATAAAACGTCTCGGAGTTACAGAATAACTATAAAATGATCATTGTGCAACAGTAGCTCCCTATTTCTTATTATTAGATAAACGCAGTGGCCTCCTGTTTGATTTCTTCAAATATTCCTTCTTTTTGATCTCCTTGCATATTTCTTTGTCCTTCTCGAACACCAGTCTAGTAGAAGCTGTCGATCTGTTTATTGTACGCTGTCTCTTGGGTTTCAACTCACTTGGAATCTTCTTTGGTGGAGAGTTGTCAACGGTAAATGCCACGGAACTTGCTTTCCGTGTGGTATCACTTACTGTTGGTTCCTTTTCCTTCAGCGATGGTTTTGTTTCTTTGTCTTTAGATATTTCAGACTTTAAGGCTATGTTACCTTTGCTTTTCTTCGTTGGAGGTGTTATATCGATGCTGAAGGCCACGTTTCCTGAGCCACCCTTTTGCTTGGCTGTATCTTTGGACACATTCTCGCTTGATTTGGAGCGCAGTGAGTTAAACTTCGAGGTCATCTTGTCGGCTAATCTCTTGGACTTGCTACGTTTCAAGTGTCCTTCTGATTTGGAATTGGGTTGTGCTTTGCGTAGTTTAGAATCAGTTGGTCCATTCGTGCCAGCTTCTTCTGATTTTCTCTTTTGTTTTGTTCTGTAGCCAGACTCAGAGATGCTGCTGATAAGCGTTCTGTTCTTGCTGTCGTCGGGACGAGTTTGTGTTTCAATGGGGTACGACGTCTTCATGTGAGGCTTGCAAATAGTATTCCGTCTTTCCAGCTCTGCAATCCTCTCCCACTCATAACCATAATGGAATGGCTCATCCGTGTCTTTAACCAATCCATCTCCAACAACGAAGAAAGCAGCGCTAGCAGTTGTGCGCCTCATAGGGGGTGTGTTGCCTTTAATATATATTGCACTTTGACGACGGTTGGCGGCAGTACGTCCACCGATGGTGCTCCGTAAACTAGATCTGGAGAAGCTATTCAGTGAAGAAGATGATTTCGTAAAGTCTTCTGAGTTCGTAGAGGACAGAGATGTTGAACTGCCACCGCTGCCCAGTTCGTCTATTTTCATCAACGGTTCGTCATCTGTGGAGGAGCTCTCGTCCAAGAAATCCTTGACATTTTCCACTGGCATGACTTTCTCAAGGTTGATGAGCATTTGCTTCCTCGACTCCTTCACGTCATCAGATTGACTCTGAATCTTTTGGAGTGTATGTTTTTGTTCTCTCAATGTTCGGTCAGCATGCTTGATTTGAGCTTCTAGGGAATTCACCTGGGTCCCAATACGGCGATTAATGGTCCTTTCCTCTTGAAGATGTTCTTCCAGCTCTGTGTTTTCTTGCTCCAGCTTGTCGATGTGTTCGGTCATGCTTTTCAACTCTTCTTCATCTCGGATAACTGACTGTTCTTTTTCTTTCAGTATCTTGCACTCGTCCTCAAGTTCAGTCACCTTATTATTCATTTCGCGCTCTTTATTCTTCCAATTTTCTTCGGACTTTTCCAGTTTTGAAACGACTTTGTCTCTTTCTTCAGTCGTAGCTTCTAAGGAGCTTTGCAAGTTTTTCACATGAGCAGTACCCTCTTCACCATTTACTTGCAGATCTTTAATCTCGGACTCTAACTCCTTTTTCGCCTCTTCAACCTTAACTTTCATCTCTTGAGCTTCCTTTTCGTTCTCGTCTATAATTGCTTCTATTTGATTCTTCAATTCCTTGATTTCTTTTACATGTTGTTCTTGATTATTCGATTGCTTCTCAAGTTCTTTCTGGTATTCCGCCTTAGCATCTTCCTTCTCTTTGTCAAAATCGCTTGTTATTTTCTCGATTTCCTCTTTGTGATTTTGAACTTCTTGTTGAAGTTCAGCAGCTTCTTTCGCCTTTTCACGAATTTGTTCCTCCATCTTCTTCTTAAGGGTATTTTTCTCAGTCTCAAATTCACTCCTCATCGTCTCTAATTCTTCTAGCCTGGACTTGTCTTTCGCTTCAAGTTCTTGGCTTCTTTCTAGGAGCGTCTTCTCCTTTTCATCCAATGCTTGAGCAAGTTTGCACCCTTTGCTCTCCGACTGTTGCAGTCTTTCCTGGAGTTCATTCACCATCTTTTCCCTCACATCCAACTTTTCTTTCAGTTCATTACTGTTGACCCTCTCGTTGGCAAGATTTCCAATAAACCCACGAATCTCCTCTCGAAGCTTCTTCTCTTCGATGCCAGCTCGGTCCTCTTTCTCTTGTGCAAGACGACGTAATTCCATCATCTCAGCCAAATGCTTCTGTGAGTTTTCAAACACCTCACATCTCAAGGCTATGTTGTCCTCCAATGCAGCGCCCAGTTTTCTTCCAGTTGCTGCGGTCGGCCTCGAAAGCTTCTTCCAAAGCACCGTTCCTTCTCGAGGCGTCCTCGAATATCTTCTTCTGTTTGTCCTTCGAGTCTTCTCTCACTTTGTCCAACTCTAATTCTAAAGAATTTACCTTGGACTTTTCGGTTGCCACGTTCTGTTCAAGCTCTTCAATCGAATTTTGGAATACTTCGATGTTGTCAGCTGCGACCTACAATGAAAAACAAATTTATTTTGTTGCGTACATTGCCTGAGAGTGAATGAGCTACATTCGAAAAAGTACAGTTTCATGGAAAAATCGTTGCACCATGGAACAGCATCCATGAAATCTTTGCACACAAGACTCATCAAATGGTTTGACCCAACCGTGTGATACATGTATCATACTGTTCTGACGGCGAAGTATACAGTTGAGTTTTTGATGCACATTAAAACAATCTAGATATCAGTCTGAAACCTTACCTTCAAGCCATGGCAAGCCTTGTCTAACTGGTCGTTGGCGTCTTTCTTCTCTTTTTTGTGGTTCTTCCTTTCTTCTTGAAAAGCAATCAACATCTCCTGTACTGCTTTAGTATGCTCAGCTCTCATTTGCTCCTTCTGGAACGATAACGCCTCTATTTTCTCGCGTCCGTTGCTCATTTCTTTAGCTAATTGTTTCTCAAGTTCATTTCTCTCACGGGTGATTCCAAGGAGTCTATCTTCAGTGGCGTCCATTTCTTGCTTTAACTTGGTAAAACTCTGTGTCAATTCTTCCAGGCTTTTGACTCCGTTAGCTATTTCTTGCTTGGACGCTTCATCTCTTTTGGTCATTTCGCCGTTGAGGTTTTTCAAACTTTCTTCATTTTGATCTTTCAGTTGAGCTATTTCTTGCTTGGACGCTTCATCTCTCTTGGTCATTTCGGCGTTGAGGTTTTTCAAACTTTCTTCATTTTGATCTTTCAGTTGAGCTATTTCTTGCTTGGACGCTTCATCTCTCTTGGTCATTTCGGCGTTGAGGTTTTTCAAACTTTCTTCATTTTGATCTTTCAGTTGAGTTTTTATTTCTTGCTTGGACGCTTCATCTCTCTTGGTCATTTCGGCGTTGAGGTTTTTCAAACTTTCTTCATTTTGATCTTTCAGTTGAGCTATTTCTTGCTTGGACGCTTCATCTCTCTTGGTCATTTCGCCGTTGAAGTTTTTCAAGCTTTCTTCATTTTGATCTTTCAGTTGAGCTATTTCTTGCTTGGACGCTTCATCTCTTTTGGTCATTTCGCCGTTGAGGTTTTTCAAACTTTCTTCATTTTGATCTTTCAGTTGAGCTATTTCTTGGTTGGACGCTTCATCTCTCTTGGTCATTTCGGCGTTGAGGTTTTTCAAACTTTCTTCATTTTGATCTTTCAGTTGAGCTATTTCTTGCTTGGACGCTTCATCTCTCTTGGTCATTTCGGCGTTGAGGTTTTTCAAACTTTCTTCATTTTGATCTTTCAGTTGAGCTATTTCTTGCTTGGACGCTTCATCTCTCTTGGTCATTTCGCCGTTGAAGTTTTTCAAGCTTTCTTCATTTTGATCTTTCAGTTGAGCTATTTTCTTGCTTGGACGCTTCATCTCTCTTGGTCATTTCGGCGTTGAGGTTTTTCAAGCTTTCTTCATTTTGATCTTTCAGTTGAGCTATTTCTTGCTTGGACGCTTCACCTCTCTTGGTCATTTCGGCGTTAAGGTTTTTCAAACTTTCTTCATTTTGATCTTTTAGTTGAACTATTTCTTGCTTGGACGTTTCATCTCTCTTGGTCATTTCGGCGTTGAGGTTTTTCAAACTTTCTTCATTTTGATCTATCAGTTGAGCTATTTCTTGCTTGGACGCTTCATCTCTCTTGGTCATTTCGCCGTTGAGGTTTTTCAAGCTTTCTTCATTTTGATCTTTCAGTTGAACTATTTCTTGGTTGGACGCTTCATCTCTCTTGGTCATTTCGGCGTTGAGGTTTTTCAAGCTTTCTTCATTTTGATCTTTCAGTTGAACTATTTCTTGGTTGGACGCTTCATCTCTCTTGGTCATTTCGGCGTTGAGGTTTTTCAAACTTTCTTCATTTTGATCTTTCAGTTGAACTATTTCTTGCTTGGACGCTTCATCTCTCTTGGTCATTTCGGCGTTGAGGTTTTTTCAAGCTTTCTTCATTTTGATCTTTCAGTTGAGCTATTTCTTGCTTGGACGCTTCATCTCTCTTGGTCATTTCGGCGTTGAGGTTTTTCAAGCTTTCTTCATTTTGATCTTTCAGTTGAGCTATTTCTTGCTTGGACGCTTCATCTCTCTTGGTCATTTCGGCGTTGAGGTTTTTCAAGCTTTCTTCATTTTGATCTTTCAGTTGAACTATTTCTTGCTTGGACGCTTCATCTCTCTTGGTCATTTCGCGTTGAGGTTTTTCAAACTTTCTTCATTTTGATCTTTCAGTTGAACTATTTCTTGCTTGGACGCTTCATCTCTCTTGGTCATTTCGGCGTTGAGGTTTTTCAAACTTTCTTCATTTTGATCTTTCAGTTGAGCTATTTCTTGCTTGGACGCTTCATCTCTTTTGGTCATTTCGGCGTTGAGGTTTTTCAAACTTTCTTCATTTTGATCTTTCAGTTGAGCTATTTCTTGCTTGGACGCTTCATCTCTCTTGGTCATTTCGCCGTTAAGGTTTTTCAAGCTTTCTTCATTTTGATCTATCAGTTGAGCTATTTCTTGCTTGGACGCTTCATCTCTCTTGGTCATTTCGCCGTTGAGGTTTTTCAAACTTTCTTCATTTTGATCTTTCAGTTGAACTATTTCTTGCTTGGACGCTTCATCTCTCTTGGTCATTTCGCCGTTGAGGTTTTTCAAACTTTCTTCATATTGATCTTTCAGTTGAGCTATTTCTTGCTTGGCTATTTAGAATCGAAGAGAAAATATTGAAACTCAATGTGGAAATGAATAACAGAAGTGCGGTAGTCACACGGTGCAATCGAAGGTGTACACCAGATTCTTTTTTTCTGATTTGCTAAAGGCAGATTTTGCGCATCTTGTCCAAAACGGATTCTAATTCAGTCAGCTATATTGTGCGCACTTGCATATCTCTTTTAGCAATATTGCGCGTAATCTTGCACCGAGAAAGAAGTCATCGATACACCTAACTTACATATCAACAGCTGCAACAAATGGAAGCTGAGGATGCATTCTTTAACGTGGGATAATACAAAATAACAAGTTGGAAAAACGCGCGCTCGTCATACCTTGGAATGTCATTGGAAATTCGTTGGAAATTGAACTTGCAACTGACTGCCAAACCTTGGAAATTCTCTGGAAATGTCCAAAACCTTGGATATTGAAATGTCTAACAAATTTCCAATGAATTTCAAAGGTTTGAAGAGAGCACGCTTTTTCAAGTGTAAACGGCTTTATTTAACAAGGGTGTCAACAAACAGCTACCAAGCTGATATACTATGGTTATCATTATATACCTTCTTGCCTTTGAGATCTCCACAACTCAGTGGTCTCTAACACAGCATTTAAGGCCTGTATGAAATCACAAAACGGAAGCTATAATGGCTGAAATGTCTGGGTTGTTATTGGATTCAGTCACACCCACCTCATCCCTCTCTGTTAAAGCTTCATCCATCTGCATTTCACTCCTTTGCAGAGCAGTTTGAAGTTCAATAGTTTCAAACTCCAAATGTTGGGTTTGCTCTCTGAATCGCCCACACCTAGCTTTGATAACTTTCATTTCTTCAACCTACAATGAACAAATTAAATGTGGCTAAATGTAATTTATGCGAAGTTAAAATTAAGACAATGCTGGCCAGCAGCCTTCATCACACGTGACAATTACAGGGCACCCCTGAGGGTTTTCAGGGGTGAGATGGACTGTGCCGTGACTGGTCGCTCTGGCGAGTTTGTTGCCTGTTTGGCTGGTACTTTGGGGGTAGGGACCTTCCACTTCTCCCACCCTGAATCAGCTTTGCATGCTACTGTTTTAAGAATCAAGGTTATAGTCAGGCGGATCTGATCAAAATTTAAATTAATTCTCCTCAAGATTCTTTGAATTTCGAATGCTGGAGAATGTGGGATTTGATCACAAGTCATTTACTCTTCAATTGTATAAACTTATTTGATTATTTTTACCTGTTTCTCAAACATATCTTTTTGCTTGAGAAAACTCTCTGTTTTTTCTTCTATATTTGCATTCTGTTTGAAATCTTCCAGTTCAAACACACGCTGTTTCAGTCTAATAAAATAAAATGAATATATCATATCATCTGGGCCCTGTTACATGTGCACTTTTCCGTGCAACTTGCCTCGCAAAAAAATGTTGCAAGTTGCAACCGTCATGTCACACGCCAATTTTTTGTTGCAATCAGCTTCGAAAAAAACCCCAGGTCGGTCCTACAGAACGATTTTCTCAGGCTATCGATTACTTGTTTTCATGCGTAGCCACGCAAGTTGCACAAACCATGTCCTACGTAAACATTTTCGTGCAACTTGTAGAAATTTGCTGCAGAAAGTAGAAACCAAATCAACTTCTCGTGCAACTTGCAAAAATCAAAATCAAGTTACACGATAAAAACTTGCAACATTTTTTTGCGAGGCAAGTTGCACGAAAAAAAGTGCGTGTGCATTAAACAGGGTCAAACAGGGCCTTAAATCCACTGAAATAGTAATATTATTACTTCCTTTGCAAAAAACACCTACTTGATAATTTCTCTGTCGGCTTTTTCGTAGTCGTTTTTAAAATGCTGTAATGACTCAAGTTCATCAATAACCCTCTTAAGCTGGACAAGTTCTTTCTGTAAGTCCCTAACTTTAACACCTAGAATTTACAAAAAGAAGAAAATAAACTTTCCAATCCTTTTTGAGGTCTTGACAATTCAAATTTCAAAAATTACCTGAGTACAGGAAAGTTTTGTGATTATTTTTAAAAACTCCCAAAAATTTGTGCAAAAAGTAAGTGGTCACACATATCATCAGCCTATGATAATTAAAATACTGCTCTTTTTCTGCTCTGTTTCTAATGCTGTAGTTAATGCATGGCTGCCAAAATTTAAGTGCAAAATTTAAGTGTCATGAAATATGAGTGATCCAAATTTGTGAAATTACTGTGCCATGAAAATTTCATGTAATAAGGTCATTTTAACCTACCTTTAGCATCAATATCTTTATTCTTTTCCGCAAGTTCATCTTCTAAATTAGCTTGCAGATGGTGCTGTGCATTAAGATCCATCTCAAGCTTCTTCACCTGTTGGTGAAGCTTGTTTGCTATGAACTGTACAACGATTAAATGAAATACCTTTATTTGTGATATAATTACAATATGGTGCAGTTGTCTGTAATTTGAAGACTTTGGCTTGTTAAATAGTCATGAACTGCAAGAGTTCGAACTGTGCGCAATGCATACTGAGCCTGCATGACATGACAAATTTAAGCTCTTGCAGAGTCAGTCTGTCTACAATACAGTGATTCTGGTGAATGCTAGATTTGTCTCTGGCAATTTCTTTGGCTGCATGCTCAAACACCTGTGCAAGTACGTACTGTATGGCATGGCTGCATGTGTGATTTTTAGCACACAATTTGCAATGAAACAAAGTTACATTGCTTGAGATTGAGCACAGGGCATTCTCGTTGATAAAATCATTTTCAAATACAGTACTAGTTGACGCCTACAACTCTGGTTACATTATCCAGCAAAGTTTACAGTGCGACTACTGTACCTGGTTCTGTTTATTTTTCATCGAGAACCGATCACAATTCACTGAAAAAAAGCCATACAAGCGGAGTTCTAGACTTCCAGTACGCGCAATGCATTGTGAGATTATTACAAAGGAAAAGTGAGCATCAAGTGAGCAAAAACATAGCTTGGGCTCCCTGTGTCTAGAATGGTGTTCACTTTTCTTTGTAATAATCTCATAATATATTAAGTGTGCTACTGAAAGTCGGATGCTTGTTTTCAAAATTTGTGTACATTCAGCCAATCAGGAGAGGAATTCTCGTTAAAACTGGCCCCATTCAAGCCACGCCTACATCTCTGGTTTAGTGTACACACATGTACCTTCCTTTATTACCTGGTTCTGTTTGTTTTTCATCTGAGGTGACAACATAAGAGTCATGAACGGAGAATTGGAGTATACTGTCTCCGATGGTGAGTTTGCTACTGGTGGCAAAAACAATGGTGACGAATGCTACCAAATTCTTGGCTATCCTTAAATTTGCTACCCTTCAAGGTTTCTATAAAGGGAATGTAAAATATAGGACATTAGGATCTGGGAATTGGAAAAAAAGAAAATTTGAAAAAGAAAATTTGGCAAATAGAAATTCTACAAGATCTACATGAAATAGGTGTATACCAATGATCAATGATAGACGTCAACATGGATGGCGCGCACACTGATGAATAATGTTCAAAACGACCATTGACGTCCGTGACAGCAATCAGTACGATGTGAAAACAGGTGAAATGCCGTCGTAGATTGCCGTCATGGACGTCAACGGTTGTTTTGAACATTATTCATCAGTGTGTGCGCCGTCCGTGCTGACCAAAATGTTTCTCTAATCTTTCCAATTTGTGACTTTCATCATCTCAAATGGGTTATCTCATACTATGGTCATTACATTCAATGTGCTTTATGGGTTAGCGCCTATGTACATTGTATCTGGTACGTCCCTGCAACAACACCCACTATGGTCTACGTTCATCAAGCGCCTACTGTGTTCAAGTTCCTCCCATAAAGTCCCTGAAAACCCTTGCTGATAGATCATTCACTGCATCAGCAGCAAAACTGTGCAACAATCTCCTGTTTGATCTAAGAAGTTGCAAATCATTGACTTACATGTAATTCGAAACTTAAAACTCACTTATTTCAGAAGGCATACAAGTTCTTATTTATTACTTTTACATTCAAATTTTACCTTATATTTCACTTAAATTGTGAAGCGCATTTGAACATTTTTATGCTAATTTGCGCTATATAAAAATATAAATGCTGACTTTATTATTATTATTCATTACATTTGTAAGTGTACAGTACATGTACAGAAGTAAATAAATGCAGACAGTGGCAAAGGAAGAAGGAAATAATGCTTCTTTCATTTATATATACAGCAGTTTGAATTGTATCTCAGTTATAGGTGTTTCTTGTACCTGTTTCTTGAAGAAGTTTTGTAAAATATTTCGCATTTAATCCATCCTTATTGCATACGATGGTTTCTATGATTGCCTTCAAATGGTACTGAATGTTGTCTTCTAGTTCGTGTATTTGTTTAATGAAGTAAGGCACATTGTTTCCTTGAACAGCTCCACATAGAAGTAGACATATAAGCTTGAAGAGTTAACAGAAAAATGACTTTCAATAGGATTAAGCATTTTTCAAACAGTCCTGACATAGAAATCATAAAAAAATTATTGTTACCTTTCCAATTTCCAGTTCATCACCTATAGCCACAAGTTTACTTGAAATGGCTGTATCCATGCTATGGTAGATCCCTATGGGATACAATCATGTAGATGTTATGAAAAAGGAAAAGATTAGCATAGAGACAATCTATCATACAGATTACATGATTGTACATGTATAGTCTCCCTCGCAGCCGCAGTTTGGGTTGTCATGCAGCGTTGCGAGTCATCACGCAGCGTTGCGTGATGACCTGAACTGCCGCTGCGAGGGAGACTAACATACATGGCCAAGGATATGGTTTGAAATGCAACCAGTCTGATAAACATTTTCTTACACTATTGGTGGATTGCATGTGACATAATGGTGGTGCCTGATAGCATTCCTCATCAGTTTCTCTTTTTGTACCACCAACATGGCCGCTATGCCTTTGTACTTTAAATCTCCAGGGATTGATTGCAACGCAATAGCAAAATATCCCAGTTACTCTGATTGACAGTGGTCCTCCTTGCTCTATTGTCTCATTGGGTAAGATCCCAGTGAACATGACCGTGATGGCCCTACACCACAGGCAGCCCAACCATTGCTTCTGAGGCTACTAAATACTAAATAAAAAGATA
Organism: Actinostola sp. cb2023; assembly: GCA_033675265.1. Classification (NCBI taxonomy): domain Eukaryota; kingdom Metazoa; phylum Cnidaria; class Anthozoa; order Actiniaria; family Actinostolidae; genus Actinostola; species Actinostola sp. cb2023. The sequence continues at coordinate 119,356 of JAUJYZ010000510.1, forward strand.
TTTGAATCTTTTTTGGATTGGTTTCCTGTGGTAGAGCACTCACCCGCAATACATATTATATGTTGGGTTCCCTGTGCATAGAAATGTATGATGTCGGGCTCCCTGTGCACGTCACTGAAAGACGCACCCGCACAAGTGCACAGTAGTGAAATATGCACTTTTTGCAGGCGCGTCTTGCAGGATGCACACAGGGAGCCCAACATTATACATTACTCAACACAGGGAACCCAATATAATATATAAGTATTATATTGTGCGCGTGCACGCGGCTCTACCACAGGAAACCCATAAAAATACTCCAATATCTTTTTATTTATAATTTAGCAGCTTCAGAAGCAATGGTTAGGCTGCCTATGCCTACACTAGTACAGTACGTAGTCCATGTTATTTACAGGTTCACATGCATCTTACCTTCAAGATATTTTATGATGTAGGATATTTTCTCTTCAATTGTTCCAGGATATAGAATTGCAATATTGTTGTCCTTGTCACTATGAATGGCACAAACAATTCACTCAGTGGGCTACTATGTACTCGAGGGATATTTTATATAGAATTACAATATTGTTGTCCTTGTCACTATGAATGACACAAACAATTCACTCAGTGGGCTACTATATATGTACTCGAGGGATATTTTATATAGAATTACAATATTGTTGTCCTTGTCACTATGAATGACACAAACAATTCACTCAGTGGGCTACTATGTACTCGAGGGATATTTTATATAGAATTACAATATTGTTGTCCTTGTCACTATGAATGACACAAACAATTCACTCAGTGGGCTACTATGTACTCGAGGGATATTTTATATAGAATTACAATATTGTTGTCCTTGTCACTATGAATGACACAAACAATTCACTCAGTGGGCTACTATGTACTCGAGGGATATTTTATATAGAATTGCAATATTGTTGTCCTTGTCACTATGAATGGCACAAACAATTCACTCAGTGGGCTACTATGTACTCGAGGGATATTTTATATAGAATTACAATATTGTTGTCCTTGTCACTATGAATGGCACAAACAATTCACTCAGTGGGCTACTATGTACTCGAGGGATATTTTATATAGAATTACAATATTGTTGTCCTTGTCACTATGAATGACACAAACAATTCACTCAGTGGGCTACTATGTACTTGAGGGATATTTTATATAGAATTACAATATTGTTGTCCTTGTCACTATGAATGACACAAACAATTCACTCAGTGGGCTACTATGTACTCGAGGGATATTTTATATAGAATTTCAATATTGTTGTCCTTGTCACTATGAATGACACAAACAATTCACTCAGTGGGCTACTATGTACTCGAGGGATATTTTATATAGAATTACAATATTGTTGTCCTTGTCACTATGAATGGCACAAACAATTCACTCAGTGGGCTACTATGTACTCGAGGGATATTTTATATAGAATTACAATATTGTTGTCCTTGTCACTATGAATGACACAAACAAATAATCATTAGCAGTACTCGGTGGGCTTATACTTTTATATACTCGAGGGCTAGACTTTGTAAATGACTGAATCTATATATAAAGTACTTTAAGGATTTTAGTGTTTTTATAATTTACTTTAAATACTTACATCAAATGCAGTACTTTTACAAGAATGTCTGCATTTTTCTCTGAAGTTGAGAATTCCTTGAGACATCGTACTTCACTCCCAGAAACAGAATTAACCTGTAATATTAATGTATTTGTAACAAATTATTGTAAGCTTAAATAATCGAATGCCGGTCATCTCGCCCTCTATAATAATATTAGTCTTATTAGTCATCTCGCTCGATCGCCCCATGCCATCTTGCCCCCAATATGTCATGTCGCCCCAACCATGTCGCCCCATACAAACTAACCTGAGTATTACTCAGGTTACATACAAACTAACAAGAATGATATCATATATTAATTGTTTAATACTTTGACTGTGTAAATAAGACAAAGTATTCAAGAAATGCAAATCTCGTCAACGGGGAGGAAATTAGGCAGGGCCATTAGTTTTCTGGCGAAGTTGTAGGTGCAGTGGTCTTCCTGGTATTGGATCTGCAGGCCTAGCTGGTCACATCGAACACCTTTCTGCATGCCTTCCACTCCGCTTTTTCATAGTCAGCAACTACAGTCTGTATACAGCAGGCGGTGCAGGTAGAACTTTGTTGATGGCTTCCAGAACATTTCAATAGTCTTTCATCATTGGTACTTGCTTTGCAAGACGTTGATAGTGAACATTTGGGCGAATGGATGGCGGCACAACTTGAAGGTACCATTGATGTACCAGGTCTTTGCAGATGCTAGGTGTTGTTATTAGCTGTTCGTCACTGGCAAACACGATGTGGTGTGTTGATTCTTTACTTTTACGTCACCACGAAGGAACTGTGGCGGTATGTGGCTCTCGTCCAGGGTGAAGTCTAGGTCTGTTGGATCTTTTGGTCTCAGTTTTTGGCGAAGTTGATTTGCAGCTGTACTGAACAGATGTTTTCTACTTTTGGTAGGCTCTGGCAGGGTTCATTGGTCAAATCGCTACTCAGAACTCGGTTCACGTAGTTTCGCGTGGTATGTCCTCTTATTTACCACGGTTGGCGTCATCGAATCGTCAAAATTGTTGTGGATTCACGAGGCATAGCCGAGTGGATCCACTTAACAATTTTGATGATGAGATACCTTACCTTGATACCTTAGGGACGCACCATTAGAAATGTGAAGGGGGGGGGGGGGGGGGGGGGGGGGGGGGGGGGGTAGGACTTTTTCGACAGGCAGGTTATTTTTTTCCAAACTTCTCTGCATGCAAATTTTTTTTTCATTGTTTAAAGCTTAGCAAGATTTATTATAATACCGTTAGGTCTTATAAATCGCAATAGCGGAGTTTGATATGGACATGGTTTTAACAACTATCTATTAAAATAGATAGTTAGTTTACCTCATAAATTCTCCTGCTGACGCACCACGCACGTAAAATAAAATTTCATAATTTTCAGATCTCCTCTCTTGGATATATATCAGAAGGTGATGGAAAGCAGGGGCGTAGCGTGCTTTTTCCCCAATGTACACACATAGCAACGAACGCCAAAGGCGTGAGCTTCTAGGGGGGTGAGGGGGCACGTCCCCCCTTAAAATTTAGAAATCTAGAGCCTTGGAAATAACATTTTCTTCGTTTTCCAGCGGACTTTCTCGCTACATAAATACATAGTAAAATGCATTTATCACTCATTTCTTTTGGGGGGGGGGGGGGGGGGGGATTTATGTAAAGGTTATATAAAGGATTTAAGATTGTTAAGGTTGTTTAAATGACTTATGCATAGGTTATCAGGGCAGTACACAGCACAGGGGCAGGGGGGGGGGGGGGGGATGGCAGTTGCCCCCCCTAGCAAGGCGAAACAGATACCAAAAAGTACTGTGACTATTTTCATTTATTTTTTTGCTGTTAAATATGTAGTTGCCCCCCTTAAATTTTGGGTTATGTATATACGGCCCTGGTTATGTACGGCCCTGGTTATGTATGGCCCTGGTTATGTATGGCCCTGGTTATGTATGGCCCTGGTTATGTAAAGGATGTGTAAGGAATTTATGTAAAGGTTATCTAAAGGACTTATGTAAACGGGTTATATACCGCTACCGTTATATATATCGCTAATAGCGATAAAACAACCCGAGGCGAAGCCAGTTTTTTGGTATTTTTTTTTGTTTGAGACTGTACTAACTACAATAATAATTATTATTATACATACCTACAATAACTGACTGCAAGGGGAAATTTATTGGGCACACAAAAATAATCTGATGAGCGGTGAAGGCGTGAGCTCGTAGGGGGATGCGGGAGCATGCTCCCCGAAAAATTTTGATGTATAAGTTCTCCAAAATAGCATTTTATATTGCCATTTGTATAATGTATTCTCTTACTCCATCTTTACTCCATCCACAATGCATGATTTTTTTTTCTGGTAACATTGACATGCATGATATTTTTTTTAGAAATATTTCTTTGCAGAAACATTTCTAATGGTGCGTCCCTTATACAAGTCTCAATAATGCAGAAGCAATAACTTATTAACATTCTATTTCTTAATTTCTAATCCAAAACTCGCTCGAAAACGAGTTCAAACTGTTTAAGGTGGCTCCATATAGCAAGACCATGGAACTTGAATCATTTTTATTTTGATGACGTCATGCGCAGGCGATCTTTTTTGAAAAGAAACTCCAAAACTACACGGTAAAATCTTTTCATAAATTTACAATTTTTCTGTAATACAAAGCTACAATAATTACATAATATGAAAAAAATTGGTACTACAGATTTTTCTTTATTTTGCAAAATCGATCCTGGTAGTGCGGAATGTTTCAGTTCTTTGTCAAATGAAAGGTGAAGTGTAGAATTTTCATAATAAAGAGTATTAAAAAGATTCACCGTGTGTTTTTACTGATTTTATGAGAAAAATGACCTTTGTTAAAGCTGGCATGGCGTTGCTATGGTAGCATTTCGAGTGATCATTTTCATATAAAACGATTCCTCAACTCATGATCTGTCATATGGTTGGCTGAACGGGTGTCACATTATACATCTGTATTAGCTATAAGACGCTTTTTACATTTGGTATAAAGGCCCTTAAAACTATATGGAGCCTCCTAAATTCCCTTAATTAGTGACAGTTTATAGCAACGAAGGGACCAACAACAAAGCATAAATGAAGTGCTTCACTTCAACGATACACTTATAAACACATACATGGGATACACTAACAGTATAAAGGGCATCTAATACTATGGAGCGAGATGGTACATGTAACTTATATAAGCTAAAACTACAATGTAAATCCCAGTGAATTTCCAAAATGAACCATAAAATCATTGCAAGTTGAAATCAAAGGACATCAGGTAGTTCTTACCCACTGTAGAAGTGCATCAGCTCTGTCTTGATTCATCTTTGGAGTTTTGAGACAACGATAATCAACTTTTCCAGACTGTCAATAGCAACGGTCATTTGACAATCGAACAACAAATTTGTTGAACGCAGACGTTCGAAGACTTGATCGCCCAATCAAACCGCAGAAATCAAAACCTGGATGGTATAACTTGGAGATAGAACCCAGCCAAAAAGAATCGCAAGCTTCTAGGCCTCGAGTTGACGGAAAGAAAGTCTGAAACGAAACTCGAAGTGTTGTTTGAAGTTTGAAGTTTGGCGGTTATTCGGGATCTCCCATGAGCCTTTGCGATATAAGCCAATGCTTAGCAGCCTGGCCTCCACCTTCGACGTCTCTCATTTCCTGTCGCGAGAACTTGCAACAAGAAGTGACTTTTTGGGCTGAGAAACTGCACTAGATCTCCAACTAGAGCCAAGATAGCTTGTCGCAGAAGAACTGAGGTTATATTTTGGACTTCCAGATCAAGGTAGCTCGATGGGCTGTTGTTTTAGTGGCGATAAAGACGATGAAAACCAGGTTAGTTGGCGAGTTCTCTTGTACATTTATGTCATGTGACTGTCACGCTGGCCAAGTTTTTCTTTCCCATCTTTGGCTCAGCTTATTATAGCATATTTTATCATTTTGTTGTTGAATAATTAGTGGTTATCTTTGATATTCGTCAAATTCGCTTGAAAGGAAATGTAGTTTTTGCTACTTTTTAAAATTACATTTGTACATTGTGAAATGAGAAGTTTAAGTTGTGCTTTTTATTTATTTCAAACGCAATATTTCTAAACTTGAACTACTTTCCATACAATGCTACATGTAGATCATTAAGGTCACTAACTTACCAATAGTTCAGATAGTTGGCTTTAAACTGCCAACAGCTTCATACATGTAATGTACTACAATGTACATGTACATACATGTACATACATTTGTCTAGACAAAGCTTTCAATTTCTGGATTAACTATGAATGACCCTACTTGATTTTTAAGCAAAATTGTACTCCATTCCCCAAAAATATGATCAGCCATCAAAGATATTTGAGCTACTTAGTGCATATTTTTAGTAATGTTTTTTTGTGTGCAATAGGGTACTGTCAATGAGAGAACATCTCTCCTGTCAGGTGACCAGTCTGCACCCATACCTAATAACCTTAGAGGAGGGTAAGTATGTATTGGGCTCCTGTACATAGCCCTAATCTGAGGGGCGAGAGTCAATGGGGGGAGGGGAGATGCAACTTTATGGTTTTTTTTCAAGCGCACAGTACTTATCCGAATCCTTCAATTTGATTGGTTCGTTGAGCAGGCCATATTTTCCTATCTCTGCCCTAGGTCCACGGTATCCATTTTGTAAGTGCTAAATCGATCAATTATGATAAATTTTTTGTCGAGGGAAAAAAGTTATTTACCAACTTTAGGTCGGTCATTATAGTGAAAAACTGTGCCCCATACACTTTCAAGACCTTGGGCACAGTTTTTCACTATATGGACCTCCCAGTCGGTAAATAACCTACCGGTATATGTATTCTCTGATGCATGCTCAATAACATCCCTTTTGTCACATGTGTTTTGGTATTTCAGAGAGGATGGCGTACATAGTGGATCAACTCCATTGTCGAAAACGGATGAGCAGTCAATGTTGAGTAGAATATTACACCAAACAGCAAAGTGAGTAGTCTATGTAACCTACATAGTGTCAATTAAAGCATACTGTACCAATGCTCAACTCTGTGGAAGAGCTTCTGGTTGTAAGTTATAGATGTTGAGATCATTTTTCATGTTGTACATGTTTTTCAATATTTGCAGCAAAGTGATAGATGTACAGTCTACAGAACCACATAGTTTAGAGAGGACAGAATACATGGAAAGATCAAGATTATATTTGTAAGTGTTTGTGATGCAAGATTACAGTCATTTAATTATTATATGGCACAAGCTGTACTCTGGTAAAATCATGCGATCTGATTGGTTGTTTAGCGGGCACAATTCTCCCATAATACCCGTGGGCAATTACAGATTTTTCGTCACAACAATGCCATATAATAAACAACTTAATAACCACACTTGCTCAATCAGTACAGGAAAATATCAGACCTCGGTCTTTTTTGTACATACCTCGCATTTATATGGCTTGGTCGAAAGACCTCAGCCTGATATTTTCCTGTACTGACCTCGCGCTCGGTTATTAAGTAATTAATAGTAAGTCTTGGGAAACATGGCCAGCAATTATTCAGGGATTATTCAATCCATTAGGAAATCAAGAAGGCAAAAGTTGTCATATAGGAATATTATGGTCTTGTGTAGGATCGAGATCTAACACATCATAATTATTTGTTTGTATCTGGAATATCTTATTTAATTAGTCAGAGCATTATATAACTATTATATATTATTATTATTATCAGATCAAAGATGTCCAATTTAAATATCGCACATGTACCAAAAGGCAAGCAACTGCCACATGGTGTTAATATTCCCAATGCAGTGTTAGCAGCTGATCCTATTTCAAAAGCAGATATCAATTTGGTAAGTTACCACAGTTGAACCCAACTATACTCATTCATATAGGCATGCCCCACAAGTAGTGGAAGACATTGTGTTTGGTTCCTACGTACAGTGTACATGTATGTGTATTGTATAATCCATTAATTAATGTTTCTTTAATATTATTGTAAATTCAAGTAGCTGTTAAAAATGAATTTAAACAATTTATTGAATTAGGTAAAAGGTAAAGCCATTTTGGGCCCATGTGACCCAAGTGGCCAGTTCTAAACTCCAGTTTCTGTAGCATGACGTGACTACGAGTATTCCTACTCCCTCTGGACTAGATGCTAATCAATTGCAGATTACCCCCAGTATTTACACAAATGAACTCCCCTAGATCCACCACAGTCACTGGCAACCACATACAGTCAACTCTCTCGTAAGTGGACACCCTCGGGAATTGAAAAAAGTGTCCGTTAGTAGAGCTGTCCGCTTATGAGAACTATTCCCGTAAGCGGACACCAAAGAAAAATAGGGTGGATGTCCGCTTACGGGAGAGTTAATTACGTTTTAATCGGTAGAGAAAAATAGCAACTGAACCGTACACCTTGCTTCCCCGTGGACAAATGGAGATTTGACAAAACTGATCCCCACTGTTCTGTTGCTCTGTAAAAGGTCATATTTTTGTTGATTTATTGCAAATTAAAGACAAATTCCATTGCCGAAAGTCCATTATTAAATGGTGTGTCCGCTTAGGAGAGAGCGTAAACAAAAGAAACATCCAATTTTCATTTTCAAAAGTGTCCACGTCCGCTTACGAGAGAGTGTCCGCTTACGGGAATGTGTAAATACAGAGTTTGACTGGGAGGTAAAACGGGGATTTGAAAAGGTGTCCGTAAGTAGAGCTGTCCGCTTACGAGAGTGTCAGTTAGCGGAGAGTTGACTGTATAACCATAGCCACCCATGCATTATTGCAATGCGACAATACATCATCAGGGTTCTCAGGATAAGCCGGCAAATGGCAGAATACCACCGTCTGTCAAGATTAAAGTAGCCGTCTGTCCTGGCTATGAAATGTACCTTTACTGTATGTGAACTTCTACTAAAATGTTGCCATTAAACACTTGTTCAAAGTTCTGGACCAGATACCGACGCATGCAGGCCTTACTAACTTGTACTCGTTAGTTTCCATTTATGTTTAAAAATCAACTGAACAAACATCAACAGCAATCAGTGAAAAAAATCAACAAAAAAAACAAACAAAAAAAAAACCCCCAGCAATCAGTGGTACTGACGAGAGTGTCACTAACATGTATGCATTGTATTTGTAGGCTATATCTGCATCTAAAGGAGCACAAGCAGCATTATCAGGGTTTCACATAGAGCACAAGGAGCCTCTTGTTGTAGCTTTTGGCTCAACGTAGTTCAAACAAAAATTATTAACATAATATTAGGAATAATTAATAAATAATTAAACGACTTCATCAAAGAAAGCATTTGTCACGGGACAAACGGCAGTGATCCAGTTTGGCAGTAATTCTCTCAGCTCCACAGAGGATGTTTGACCTAGCATCTTTGTAATGGAAAAGTTGAGAGCAAAGTGAATCATGTCAGATCCTGTGCACATGCTTTAATAATCAGTCTTGTGAGAGTATGGACCGGCGCTATTCGTGCCATTTCGATGCTAATAATTTAGTCACCTTTGCAGCCGTTCTTTGTGTCAGTCTGACGCTACACTGTAAGAACGGCTGCAAAGGTGACTAGATGCTTTAATAAGACTGGTTTCATTTTTGGATAGAGAAACTTACGATACAAATTGCGGCCATGTTGGTGGGAGAAACAAAAAGCTAATGAGGAATGCTTGGTTATCGGGCACCAACATGGCCACCATGATGTCACTTACAAACAAGCAATAGTTTGCCCTCTCAATAAGAGGTTTTTCACAGCGGCCATCTTGAAGGGCAAGAACAGGGATTTTTACATAAGAAATTATAGATTTCTATTGCCAAGAGAGGGTAAAGATTCTTTTGTCTTGTCCTGCAAGCATTGCTGCCATGAATAAAGCTAAATATGCATGCATGTGACTATAAGATTATGTTGGCAAAGCTACATGTATGTCAAATACTCTCACCATAATCAATTGTGAAAGTTTTCTTTATTCGCTGTTGTTGTAAACAAATTTATTTTTTTCCAAGCTTATACATGTCTTGCAATATTATTGCAGTATCTTTGGCCCAGGGGGGAGGTATTCAGGCCCAGGGGGAGATACTCGGGTATAAGAATGATTGGGGCATGCAAAGCCTTTTTGTTGGACTGTTTTGGGGGTCAGAATTTTATGTAGGACATTTGGGTAGCATGTTTTTACCAATTTTTTTTTTTTTGGGGGGGGGGGGGGGTAAAGGTTGGGGAGTTGGTATATCACCTTTATATGACTTTTTGGGATTACATCATTGACCATAGGACACACTCTTGTACCTGAGCATCCTCCCCTTGGGATCTTTGGCTATACTTGCTGCATTGCCGACTTTCATATCGAGCAGGGACTGGGTACGAGTCCCTAAATTGTGATAATCAATACGCAAGACACACATAGCCAGACAGAGCACATCGAGTTAAGCAAAATCCCAAAGTTTGGTGTCAGGGTCAACATTGAACGACTTAATACAGCCAATCAAAAATGATCTGAATTTACAAAGAAATGTATGGATTGCCGGACAACTGTTTGTAAATTCTAGCATATTTGAATGGCTGTAAGCAGGAGCCCATAAGTAGGAGCCTCCATCTACCATACTGGGTTTGTGAGACGACCTGTGACCGGATCAGGCTATTTTTAGAACACCTTTTCCCGCGAAATAATCATCAACCAATAGCAATCCCCCATGGGAATTAAACAGCCAATCAGCATCAATGAGATAGATGATTTGTGTTTATTTGTGATATATGAACAAAATAGCTGGCGAAGAAATTGGCGAAATTGAAGACACTGAAAGTGAAGAGAGCGAAAATGATAGTGATAGTTACAGTGACTCTTTTGCAGAGTTTAGTACTTCATCCGAATACATCTACGGATGGAGGCTCCTACTTATGGGCTCGTGCTGTAAGTTGTTCAATATTGACTCGATTAACCCCAAACTTTGGGATTTTGCTTAACTCGATATGCTCTGTCTGGCTATGTGGGTCTTGCGTGTTGATTACCACAATTTAGGGATTTGTACCCAGTCTCTCACGATCTGAAACCCGGCAATGGTGCAATAGAGTGGGAAACTACAAACACCTAGAATCAAAATTTACTCTCAGATAAGAATAATAACCATAAATATCACAAGTGAGAACTTCATAATGGTACATGTAGGTCTGGTCCTCACTAGCGACATGAGCACAAGCAACATATACAGACTTGGTGATGCATTGCTCATTAACGGTGCTTGTCTTTTGTCACACCTATTGCATAAATGGTGTCCTGAGTCTGTGTATGTTGCTTGTGCTTATGTCACTAGTGAGGACCAGGCTATTCAATGTATGAACAGTACACAGCTCTGCATAGCAGGGTTGCAAATCTAGTTTGCTATAGTCCAATTAGCTTTATTCTAATAATAACTTCATACAAATCATACAGCTAGTAGCTTTAGGCTTCACTCGACTCCAACTCCAATAAATTACAGACCGAATGCAATAATGGCATCTAATTTAAATTGCCATTCTGGACTGACTAGCCTCTCGTACAGGTGAAAATGCTTTAAATTTTGTGTTTCCACATGAACACGAGGCTAGTCAGTCCAGAACAATGGCAATTCAAATTGGTTGCCATTATTGCATTGGTCTATACAGTTTACATTTTCTGTACTAAGTTCCTAAGCAAACTTAGTGTCCTTACCTGAACTAAGAGATAGGATCACCTGTGACCACACCCAAACTACAAAAGGTAGGAAATATAAAATATCCATTCAATGGCAGCATACTACTTGCTTGCTCAAACATTAATTATAGAATGTGTTACTTTCTTTCGTATACTTGTGATTACTACAATACTTCGTAATGGTTTTGCATAAAATAATAAAAATGTGTGACATTGTCTACAGGTGCTGATCCACTTATAGTGCATTCTCGTACCTAGAGCTCCTCAGTCGGAACTTGACCTGGAGAGGAAGGGATAGCTATATCTTGCTTTCATTGTCCATCTCCCCTCCATTACCATTGATGATTGACCGACAGTTTTAGTAGCGGTCAATATATTGATCTTCAGTATAAAAGGTTTTATAACAATTGAGTGTAATCTCGCAATCTGAATCAGCCATGATCAATAATAATAATATTTAATCTTTAGGGATATTTATTTAAGTTTCTTTTCTGAGATCGTGCAGGGCGTTGGCTTTCTTAAGTGAGCTGGGAGGGATAGCCAGCCAATAAGAGTACAGACAATGTGCGCAATTTGTCAAATAGGACAAAACAAATGTGGAAACTGAGGACCCGTTTCCATGGACACCTCAAACGCAAACGTTTTCATGCATGCATTTGTATGTCTCGTCCATACGGCGACCATATCGTTTTCACCCAAAACACAAACTTCTGAAAGCACTAGATCCATAAATAGAAGACTTCTAAATCGTATCCGTTTGCCATTGGACGGTCGAAAACACAACCCTTTGAAAACGCGCTCCAAGGTAAGAGACTTGAAGACAAAACGCTTATCTTTAGCCTTCCTCGTGCGGACGGTCAACGCACTAAAATAGTTTCGCGTGCTCAATCTGTGACAACGTAGTTAAATAAACTACCTACCTACCTATGCATACGCGTTTTTACTGAAGGTCAACGGTATATACGTTTTCTATTTTTGTCATCGAAATTTCCGCTATCCAAACGAAAACGCTGATGCGCACTGAAAATTATCCACATTATCTTTGCTTTGAAGTATTAAAAAGACCAATGACCTAAATTTAGATCAGTTGTGACGTCATGGTTTTCGAGAAGAGACGTTTTCGCTGTCCACGCAGACGAGAAAACGGCGCTTTCAAAAATCTTCACTTTGCTAAGCGTTTCGAAAAGTTCCGTTTTCGATGATCGCTTTCATCGTTTCATGCATGCAGTCGACCAGTTCACAAGGGCGTCGAGGAGGCGTGCCAGTGCGCCTGCGTGCATTCTACCATTCGTCACACGCAATTAGCACTTTCATTCATTTCCTTGCACGTGGCTATGTTTACACGTCAAAACTGACCAACAACCACCTTGAGCGCTCTTTCGTTCCAAAACCAAGCGTCCATGCAACACTACGTTGCTTGAACTGTGACATGTCTTCTCCTCAAACTCCCAAGACTCCAACAACACCAACATCTCCTAGTTATCCCAGGATGTCACCTGGGAAGCTGAAAATCTTCTTCCAGGATCTGCACCGGGATTCCCGCCACAAACTTGGCAACCAGCGAGCTCGCGTGGCTCACTTCTTTGGCAGTTGCACGAATCGACGCAAGAGAAACGATCTCGAAGCATCTCCTATCTTGGAACTGGCCGACAATGAACTCAAAGAGGCCAACTACGGCGCGACTGGGAGCTTTGAGAACGAAGTCTGTGAAACTGCTATGAGTGCAACGAGAAGAGCTGGCCAATATGGTGCAACGCAGTGTGGACAGCAGGCAAGTCCTTGATTGGTCTACACAGTAACAAGTCCAGGATATCAAGCACGTCTAGGAGGCAAGCTTGAAAGTAACTTTACTGATAAGCGTTAATAGAGAAAATTGTGTTAAATCTGATATACTGTTATATGTGTAACCGCAATGGTCCTCACAGACAGTGACGTCATTCTACCGTCTCGATATTTACTATGACGTCATATTGTGTTTTCTGACATCATCTGACGTAACATAACCTGCGTGTTATATTAAATTGTTCAAACTTAGTATAAATATCTAGCTGCTTTTTGTACAAACTTCGTTCTAGCAGGGAGTCGAAGAGGTTATTGCCATGCACCCTCAGTCACGTACACGTCTTTGTTTCTTGGGACCGGATCAGCTTGGTGGGAAGTTAGCGTTGGTGTGAGAAAAGAATCACATGTCGTTATTATATTTCACTGCAGTTCACGGACATTATCTCTTTTTACTTATCTTTCCTTTTTTGACAAACATTGCGTCTTGGTCTTACGGATGGAAAAACAACAACGAATGAAAACTTATCAAGAAATCCCCAGCTTTCCTATTTCCATATTTGGGCATTGTACTTACCATATTTGGAATCCTGATAATTTTTTGGGCCGGTGGAATGGAACCACAGTTACCCGGCCATTTTAAATTCGCGCAAACCCAGCCAACGACATAGTTTTATTTAATCGGATTTTGTTTCTACACTTTAGCCACTTTAGAAACGAGTAAAGGACTGGGAACGAGTTTTTAGAATTAATCTAATTAAGAAATGATCCCCATCACAAGAAAGAGCATATCAGAATTAGTAACTGCAGACATTCAAAAACGGCAAAAAATGCAAAGAAATGCATGAATGTTTACAGGGGACACCATACATTTCTTTGAAAATTTTGCGATGTTTGGAAAGCTGTTACTCATTCAATATCTAACTAAACCTAACAAAACTTTGAAAACTTAGTAATTCTGATATGCTCACTTGAAATGGACTCTATTCTTTATAGCCGTAGTTTTTGTATTAGCGATCTAGCTGTCATGTTGGCAATGTGCGTACTTATACCACATTGAAAAGATGAAGGAATTGTGACAGATAATACAAAAACTTCAAAAAGAACGGCTATAAAGAATAGAGTCCATTTCAAGATTAAAAGACGCATTTGCTCAGGCTTAGCCTCAATTCAGTGTAAATTATTCACAAATACCAACGAGAACGCGAAAAAGTGTTGACATTCAACAATAGAAACCATTTTTAATTGCACGGGTTATTCTCTGGATTGAGGCTAAGCCTGAGCAAACGCGTCTTTTGTCAAGGAGTACAGCGGTGTCTAAACAAACTCGAAACGGGAGTATTAGATTAATTCTAAAAACCCGTTCCCAGTCCTTTACTCGTTTCTAAAGTGGATAATAGCCTGAAGTTCTGAAAATCTAATGGGCGTGGCGTTGGGATCGACTTTGCTATAGCGACGTTATGACTAGTCTGTTCGGCACGTGACGCAAGTTCTTATGTTTGCGTCGCGAGTGAAAACCCCGGGGGAGGTATCTCATATATATACGCTATATAGGTATGTGCCCCCGAATAGGGTATTGCTTTTGAACCTCCAGATCCTTAAAGATGGGATTAAAAATCCACTTTGCGTAACAGCCAGCGTATGTATTTCTGATATTAGTGATTTCCAAATCCTTGGAAAGGGTGGATCAGGGTTTCGACATCCCGGTGGCACACCCCTATCCTAAATTTCCGGGAGTACCCCCCACCCCCGGGGTGAAATCCAAGCTTAATCTAGTCATGATGGTAGTCTCCCTCGCATCCTTTTTTAGTTCCGTCACGTAGCGCTCTTGGCCCACAAACCGCGTTTGTGGGCCGAGAGCGTTACGTGACGGAACTAAAAACGACTGCTTATATAGATTTTGCCATAATCCTTTGTGGATCGGACTCCCATACACGAGGTGACGATGCTCGTAGTACGTGTTAGGGTCGTTTGAAATCCACGATTTGGTACGGCTTTAATAGGTGGTCTCACATTTAAAGTACCACCCAGACGGTACCTTTTAGGGTGTCAGCAAATGAAATGAGTTGCAGATTTTAATCATATTTCGACCCTCTAACATTTGTTTTGCGAAGCTTCAGATCGAGGTATCACAAATTAACCGCAATTGCAAAGGAATTAATATACGGTACCTACTGTTTATTGTTAGTAAACTTAGTTGGTACCTCGATCTAGCTCTTAGAGTGCAATTTAGAAAAGCGTGAAAACTAACTAAATCTAAATAGTACTAATTTGTTAAAAATCCTTTGTTTTCTATTGTTTAATTATCACTATTTAGTCACTAATCTTTCACGCTTTTCTAAGTTGCACTCTAGGGGTGAAAAATATTACGTGTCACGCCCACTTGGAATAGACTGGTACCTAAGGGGTCATTTACAAAATGTTCGAATATTCCCGTCATGCATTTCAGTATGCGAGTCCCCCCCCCTCCCCTCCCTCCCCTACCCCCGGCAGCGTGTCTCACTCGGTAACAATCGGTAACGAACTCAAGACTTTTATTTGTTTATTATCAGACTTATAATAGCTTTCACAAAATTTACACCCCAAATCACAATATATATTAGATATTCGTATAAATATCACATGGTTTTAGAATCCCACTGGTATCAGACTAAATAATGACATGACGAGCTGTGTCTATATGAAACGTCCAGGACGAGTATAACACCAAGTATGTCGAAAACGAAAAAAAAGCGTCGAGGGCCGGGACACATCTGGTTTTCAGCAGGAAGGCAAGTGTCTATAAAGAGAGAATGATTTTGTCAGTTGTTTGGGATATTATTAAATTATTATTATTATTATTACCAAAGCCAATACTAAGCTGTGTAACTATGTTACGGATGAGGGAGAGAGTGAGGAATGGAGGGAACAATCCTCCAGCCAAAGTTCAGGGCGGGATCCAGGAATAATTTTTTAGGGGGTTGGGTTCAAGCTTCAGTACTAAATACAAAATTTACTTCAAATCTGTGGCAAAACTAGATTCTGGGATAAAAAAATCAATTGAACCTAGGTATGTCAGGGGGGGGGGGGGGGGGGGGTCCGCTTTACCTAATATTCGATGGACCAAACCTCTACTCTCGTACCCCATTATTTCTCCGTAAATCAAGGGTGTGAGGTCAAGAATAGCTAAGTCAGGCACCTCTCACGTGGTCTGGTTCACAACACTCGGAAATACGTATAAGATGAGATATGCAAGTTGAATCGCGCCACTACCCTTGCGTATCATCGCTAGATCATGCTTGTTGTTATTTTATTTCACCAGTGTGAACCTTTATATCACCAGGTCTTGGAGGCCCACTTAGGCTACGTCCACACGCGTGGTTACGCGTTTTCGACCGTCCACGCGGTACGAACAATTTCCGTTCTCAATAGTCTCCACTTGGAAGAACTTTTAAAAGTTTGTTTCAGGTGAAAATAATATCATCGTCGTCGTTGCGTTTTCAAAACCAATTCACTTTGACATATTAGAAATGTAAAATTGTTACCTCTCAAACATTTCCTTGGCTTCTGTCAGTTTGTATCGCAAAAGAAATGCAACGATCACCTCAGAAACCTGTATCGATGAAAAATAACACGTGCATTAAAAGACTTTTCCAGAATAAGTAGTACACCAACATCGGCTTATTTGATGTCTACTGGGAAATTAATAGTCGCGACGTTCGTCTCGACGGTAACACAGACAGTTACAGGGGCACAATCTGGTCAACATGTCAGTCAAAGTGGGGGTGGGAAGGATGAACGGAGAAGATGGGGGGGGGGGGGGGGGGGGGGGGGGGGGGGGAGAGGGGAGATGGGTGGGAGATGGGGGGGGGGGGGGGGGGATGGAGGGGGTAGGAGAAGCTGCAGTTTGTAGTACTAACCTTGTCTGGGGCATCTTCGTGCACGCAATGTCCACATCGAGAAAGAACTTGCATTTCAAACTTTCCTGTTGTCAAAAACAAAAAAAACTTCATGAAAATGTGCTCCATTCGTTCTTGGTCGCTTGGATGTCTATTTTTGCTACAAATTTCCATTGCTGTTCGCAGATTTCTAGAAGTGAATGCACGGCCATATATCGGCTGTATTTTCAGAATTTCCAAATAAGGCACAGGAAGCCCAACACAGTTCAATAGAGGGTGGGGCAGCCTGTGCTGTTCGAAAGCTTACCTTGCATTTGTCCAATGGTCAGTTCTCGGTCTAAACGATCTATGCCTGTGGAAAACAATACAAATTGACTGTACGATTTTGTGTTTCTCTGAAATGTTCATAGTCGCTTTCTTCCTTTGACAGAACTAGATCTTTGATAGAACCTACCTGCAAGTAAGAGAAGCTTTGGTGCTCGACAGGATAAGAAAAGCTTGGACATGTCCACAAACCATCCTATGAACACAAATTAAAATCAATATGAGCTAACTGTATACATGTATATACACCTATTCCAAAAATCATTATCCCTGCCGAAAGCAACAAGCTGACGACCGCAAAGGGCATTGGGACTTTCTCCTTATTCATTGATTCATCCGTAGACATTTTGACGACATGCATTTTCCAATGGCCGAATAGTTCCAAATGATTGCTATTCAACGCTCGTAGGGATAACTTCTCAAGTACCATGGATAAATAAATTAATTAGGAGATTCCCAAAGTCCTTTGCGGTCATCAGCTTCTTGCTTGTTGCTTTCGGCCTGGACAACGTTATTTGGAATAGGTGTATATATAACAGCCTCCAGCTGATATGTCTTGGTGTATACCCATCCATAGGCAAACCAACTATTTCTTCTGGGAATAGAGTAACTACAGTCAACTCTCCTTGCGACCACTCTTGTAAGCCAGCAACCAGCCTCTGTTTCAGCATGTGGTCGCTTATGAGAGCCCATTCTCGTAAGCGACCGGCTATAGTTATAACCACTTTTTTGACTTCCTGAGTTGGTTGCTTACAAGAGGACTGTATAGAGTAACTTGTCACATGCGCACATATTTTTGAAGCTCTTGCAGCAGAGTCATTCTGTACCCGACTTGTCACTCGCTGGCTCGCTGTAACCCTGTTGCGTCGTCAAAGCGACCAGTCGTCAGAGCGCTGTTTCACCGCTGAGAGCGGGTACTGTGGAAGAGTCTCGCTACGTATGTGTTTACGTTGGTTTGAATATTCCCATGTTACACTCGTTTAAAATCCCTTCGACGTTCATCACCGGTTCTTCTCTGGCTCTGTTGCGATAAAGGCTGGACGATAAATACATGTTCTTGAACCTTCCTGTCTTCCGCTTTGTTATTGTTTCTCTTGAATTATAAAAATACTCCTTTGAATACTCAAAGCGAGTACCTGAGTTGGTCTGTAGCTTACACTTTTTGACTGTATTGTTAGATCTCCCTTTACGAATTTATGTCTACACACTCAATGTCACTCATGCCATTGATTTATTATTCAACTGAAAAGGTATATAGTTTTTGAAAATAATATTGTATGAAATTACCAACCGTCGCTGTCATTCGCTTCGTTCGCTTTGCAAGTTTGAATCTTTGTTTATCTCATGGTCCAATCAAATACGATCATTCATTGTGATTTCAACACAATGAAAATAAAATTTTGGGTATCCCCGCGACGAACCAAATGAGGAGTCTGTGAATGGCAGCAGAGTGTGACAATAATATTGGGTTCCCTGTGGATCAAGTCTGTGTGCTCTACCACAGGAAGCCCATCAAAAAGATGCATAGAATAATCAAATGTGCTGCCTGTGAGCCAAGGCGTAGAGGTAATAGATATGGTGTATATATGTATGCAAATTTAGGAATGAAAGGTACTGTATAGACCGAATGCAATAATTGCGTCCAATTTCAATTGCCATTGTTCTGGACTGACTAGCCTCTCATACAGGTGGGAATGCTTTTGTGTAAATCCACATGAATACGAGGTTAGTCAGTCCAGAACAATGGCAATTGAAATTAGACAGCAGTATTGCATTCGGTCTATAGAGGGTTTGCACGATCACATGCTGGCAGCCATGACAGGGGGCACGAACAATTAAATCATTTTACATGAGAAAGAATTCAATTCCTTAGGGGAAAGGTACTCCTTTATCCTATCATGGCTGCCTGGTGCCGGTGGCACGTGATTGTGCAAGTTACCCTCTATTGTTTCCTCACCTTCCCAGAATTGCTCAGTTTTTGATAAGTCTATCCTCCACTTCCAGCACTAAAAAGGAATATTGAAACATTCTCAATAACTCTACTTGACAGCAAGACAGGGTGTTTGAGAGTTTTTAGACTTAGTGTTGGTTGGAACAAGGAGAATTAGTTTTCTTTTTCTTCCAATAACTATAAATATCATTCCACTTTTTCCATCAGCTCTGTTTTCAAAACATACTACACCTAAACTTGTTCAGCAGGCACTCCTTGTTTAGGTTTCAGGGAAATTCCCTGACCGAATAAATGGCAACTTTTCAAACTATTAGGGGTGTCAAATGGTCCTGGAAAAAAGTCAGTCTCGCAAAATTTCGGTCAAATTTTGTGGGTCTCGAAGTCTCGTTTTTCGCAAAATGCTGTCTGTCTCGAATTTTGAAAACAAAGGAAATTGGTGAAAAAGCGTCTCGGGCTCGCAAAAATATGCCTTGTCTCGGAGTCTTGCAAAGTCTCGCCTTGACTATTTGATACCCCTACTATTATTTTAAAAACTGCAGCAGCTATGCCTAGGGATTCAGGCTTTGTTTTCATAGCCATTTATACGAGTCATTCACAACTTTCTTAAGTCACAGCTTAGTGAAGCTGCACTTATTTTCTCTCGTAACTTGTAAAACTCCAATGTCATCATCCCAGAAATTCCAGATTCCAAGACACATGACATCCCCCACAAAAGTTGAGATTTTGAGATCCAGGAAACTTTTGTGAGATTAGTACAATTGCTCAGGACTATTTGCCACCCTTCAAAGGAATTCCTTTACCTCCTGTGAAGGTGGAGTACTACTATCAGCTGACTCTTGTTTTCCTTGAGTATCTTCACCTTCCTGTTCTTCTTCAATAATCATTGTGTTTAATTGTGTAGTTTCATCTGGGTTATTGCTTCCTTCGCTATCATCTTCACACCTAACAGTAAAACAAGGTTAAGATGACAACGTAAATAAATAAACTAAAATTAGATCAAAGTTTTAATAACACATACTTTTTAAGTTGTCCAACCATTGATATTCTTGCCGACTCTACACTGTGAATTTGACCACTTCTTACGCTGGAAAGAATCGAAGAAAGAATGTGAGAAAAAACATGAATAAGTTTGTGATTTTATAACACCTGAAATTACAAGTAAAATAATAATGAATAATAATAAATAATAATAATAAAAAATAAATAAAAATAAATAAATAATAATAATAATAATAAATAATAATAAAAAATAATAATAATAGTAAAATGTTTGTATGTGATAAAGTGGTGGGGCTAAAATTTTCCTTCTGTACAAGGATCACAATGATGGTACCATTTTTTAAATTTCCTTAAAAAATTTACTACCTATGGACAAAAAAGTGGTCCACCAGCCCCTCCCCCTCCCTCTTTATGACAACCAATATTATTTTTAAATAGTTCTCGATAGTAAACATATTAGCTATTACATGAACAACATGCCTACCTCCACTCAATGCCTTCCTCTATGGTCTTGAAACGTTTTGGTCTACCCTTCAAAAAGTTTTGCATAGAAGATAATGCATCCATTGCGGTACCTTGCAGAATGAAGAACGTACATTAAGCTAGGTGCACACTATATAACACGAGTACATCAAAGGTATGTGGTCTTCTATGAACCAATTTTAGAGCAATATAGCCGACATTAAGACCAAGATTCAAAAGTTGAATCCTAGTCATAGAATTGTAGACGTTACGACTCATGTGCAGTGCATAGACTTTCACTTGATCTTAACTAGCTAATATCATAATATCATGATAATTATAATGCACAAAACACATACTATGTTAAAATGTATACATGAACAACTACAAAATTGAGTTGTAGAGTGCAAACACTAAAACCATGAAACAGTACACACTACATTAGTTAGTCCTAAATAGCACCAATGAAACAATAGAAAACAAAAGACATTGCACTATGTAGTGCTGATTAAAGTTACATGTAGCACTGTTTCACGGTTTTAGTGTTTGCACTCTATACTGCAAGACAGTCAAATGGGGAGTTTGCAGGTGTTGCGTGACATTTTAAATTTTAAGCTTGCCCACCACTGTACGTTTCGTAAGAAAAAAGCCAACTTCGGTTGCTCATAACTTTCACTCTATTCATCGAAATTACTTCAAAATTCCAATCTTTGCTAACTTTGGTGTGCTCTTTTCAAATATTATATTTTTGTTTTTATTGGATTAAAATTTAAAATGTCACGCAACACCTGCAAACTCCCCATTGTGCCATATGTGTAGAGCTAATAAAATAATAAAATAAAATAAAACAGTATGTGTCTTGACTTAACAAAGGTGGCTTGAAAGAATTCAAAGGAAATGCTTGTGACAAAACAGTTCTATTGATAAGTAAACTATATCATCCATAATTAGTGTGTTTAGTACCTTCTACAACATCTATAACTGCCAGTCCTACTAGAGAGTGAAGTAGGTTTTGAACACCAACATGGACAGCAATTGCACCACCCATACTGCAATAGACAAAGTATACCTTTCTTCATGAAAACAAGTTCAAAAATTGACTGCAACATACATGTATACATTTTTAACCAAAAACAAATGAATGAATGATAGCCTTTGAAAAGATGCTACTACCATAATTTCTTTATTAAGCTCCCTCCCTCAATTAAGCACTCCTCTCCAATAAGCTAGATTGTAGACACAGAAATTTAATTAATCCCCCTCTCTATTAACCCTTTGACACCCAGAGATTTTTGAGTTTTTTAGCGATTTTCTGGACCTAATCACGCCATAGGAAATTTCGATTCCATATAAGGGGTTTCCATGGAAATCTTGACAGTTCTGAAAGCCCACGGGCTCAGGTTCTGACGTAATCTTTCTCTTTTGGTGAATCTCCTCGAGGAACGGCATCTCGTAGCTACTAGGATCGGTCAATTTTGCATTTTTAGAGTGTTTATAGCCATTATTCACCACAGAAGCCCCCAGGACAGCATCATTAAGCTTGACTGGTGTGGTAGAGACCGTTCTCCTGGAAGAACTCAGGAGTTTAGATACGAATTCACGAACAGATTTCGACTTTGCCGTTTGGAAATTCAAAATGGCGGACTCAATTGTGAAATCGTCTCTCTGGTCTTTCTGTGGTGGATTCCAGGACCTACAAAGGCATTTTTGGCGACTTTGGACTTGTAAAGAATGCAACCGGTGCAATATTTTGCCTGTAGGACCGAGTGGCTCGACACTCTATATATTCTTAAAAGAGGGATTTTCGGGGGAGATCTATGCCGAAATTCCCGGATGTTTCCCGGCATCCTTTTCGGGCGTGCAGAAGGAAAACACGTGTTAGCGAAAGTGGTCCTAAGGAAATGGCTATTGTTCGGCGAGTTAAGGAAAAGAGAGGGCAAAATTCACGACTATATCAAGAAGAGAGATGGAAGTTTGCTGAGAAAGTGGCGTTTTGTTTCGCAAGGATGTATTTTGGAAGAAAATCCAAGTCAAATGTCGTTCATTTTCGAGGTGTAAAATTGCGTCAAAAACACACATTTTTGATTTTTATGGCAAACAAATTGAACTAATGCCCAGAAATCGGACCTGTAAGTCAGTTTACTTGAGGTTAAAATATGAAGAGTTATCTAGTTGTCACTAATAACTGGCCATGAGATCGATGTTACGAAAATTCAGAAAGTTAGAATTTTTCAAAGCAGTATCGATTTTTACGGGCGGTTTCGGGCGCCGTGGGAGTCAAAGGGTTAAATTCAATATTTTTTTTTTTTTTTTTTCACTGACTTGCCATTTTTCCTACCAAAAACTATTTAAAACATTAAGTCTACCTAAGACGGTTATACATGCCAAATTTTATTTGAAACTGAGCTTGATTGAAGGACTTAGGGGGGGAGGGTATTTGTTATAGACCTCAAAAGCCCAATTTTACATATAGGTCAAAAAGTCAAAGTTGGGGGAGTGGTCATTGTGAAATTTAGACAGCAGAGAAGAATAGTTGTCGTGGATGTTAGTCAGACCAATGGTCACATTCACCCTATGGTGATCCAGGGGGGCAGTGATGCTTGTCACGTGACTAACCCTAGCCCCTAAGCCAGCCTTCAGTCAAATCTAACCCTAGCTTCCAGAACTTAACCCAAGGGCAAAAAAAAATAACCCTAAGCCTGAATTGTTACCCTAACCCTAGTTTTGAGTTAACCCCAACCCTAACTTCTTCCCGGAGGTGACAAAAGTCCTGGTCACGTGACCTCATATTTTTTCTCCTTAACCCTTTGACACCCAGAGATTTTTGAGTTTTTTAGCGATTTTCTGGACCTAATCACGCCATAGGAAATTTCGATTCCATATAAGGGGTTTCCATGGAAATCTTGACAGTTCTGAAAGCCCACGGGCTCAGGTTCTGACGTAATCTTTCTCTTTTGGTGAATCTCCTCGAGGAACGGCATCTCGTAGCTACTAGGAGCGGTCAATTTTGCATTTTTAGAGTGTTTATAGCCATTATTCACCACAGAAGCCCCCAGGACAGCATCATTAAGCTTGACTGGTGTGGTAGAGACCGTTCTCCTGGAAGAACTCAGGAGTTTAGATACGAATTCACGAACAGATTTCGACTTTGCCGTTTGGAAATTCAAAATGGCGGACTCAATTGTGAAATCGTCTCTCTGGTCTTTCTGTGGTGGATTCCAGGACCTACAAAGGCATTTTTGGCGACTTTGGACTTGTAAAGAATGCAACCGGTGCAATATTTTGCCTGTAGGACCGAGTGGCTCGACACTCTATATATTCTTAAAAGAGGGATTTTCGGGGGAGATCTATGCCGAAATTCCCGGATGTTTCCCGGCATCCTTTTCGGGCGTGCAGAAGGAAAACACGTGTTAGCGAAAGTGGTCCTAAGGAAATGGCTATTGTTCGGCGAGTTAAGGAAAAGAGAGGGCAAAATTCACGACTATATCAAGAAGAGAGATGGAAGTTTGCTGAGAAAGTGGCGTTTTGTTTCGCAAGGATGTATTTTGGAAGAAAATCCAAGTCAAATGTCGTTCATTTTCGAGGTGTAAAATTGCGTCAAAAACACACATTTTTGATTTTTATGGCAAACAAATTGAACTAATGCCCAGAAATCGGACCTGTAAGTCAGTTTACTTGAGGTTAAAATATGAAGAGTTATCTAGTTGTCACTAATAACTGGCCATGAGATCGATGTTACGAAAATTCAGAAAGTTAGAATTTTTCAAAGCAGTATCGATTTTTACGGGCGGTTTCGGGCGCCGTGGGAGTCAAAGGGTTAAACCCCCTCTTCTCCTCTCCCAAAGTAATATTAAAGTGTTGTATCCATTACACTAATATGTTGAAATGACTAGAGTAGTTATGCTGGCCTGAAGTACATTTTGTGTTAGTTTTGTTCATTTTTTGGTTAAAAATACTGACACTGTCGATAAACTAGCTAGAGTATCAAATGTGCAAACAGACTTTATTGTAAATTAAATACTTGAAATAATCCCCCCATCTCTAATAATCCTCCATCGCTAATAATCCCCCTTCCCATCTCTAATAAGCCCCCCTCAAAGATCATTGTCTAGAAATTTAATCTAATGCCCAATGATGGATTTGATATTATATATACTAGTATATGTGGAATTTTAATTGTATTCTTTTACCTGTGACCTATTAGTAATATAGGTGGCGGCATTTCTCCATAAATCGTTTGAATAAGGTCTCCTACATCCCTAAAAATACACCAAAATCGCATTACATGTACACGCTTTGAATATGATTTTCTACAGTTAAAAAAAAAAGATCTACAGTTAGACGGTGGTGACTACTTGTATTTATAAACAACTTTTCATTGATTGTCAAAGTGGTCTTTTAAATTTATTTATTTATGTCAGTAGTTTTCAATAGTACACAGACTCAAGTTCAAATGCCAACTTTATTGTTTCAGAGGAATTTGAGCTTCTGTTAATGTAATTGATGACACTCTCCAATGGAGAGCTAAACTGTATTTTTGTTAGCTGTTAGCTGGCATTCACTCAAGTGACATTTGGATTGACAGAAGTTAAATCCCCTGAAACAGAGTTGCCACTGCATAATATTGAGAACTACAGCTGTATGTATTATATTGCTAAAATACAGTCCATGTAATATAGGCTATTGGAAGTCTTACTTAGACAGTGTATCAGCTGATAGGTCGGCACAGTTTTCAGTATATGTGTCTCCTGAAATACAGACATAACTATTAGGAGGTTCTTTACTAAATGATAAGGATTTCAGTGCAGTGTTATTATTGGTAGAGGTAATCATACGGTTTCGAGTTCAATATGGAAATAATTTGCACAAGTGTGTTTTTCAAAGAGTATCAAAATTGCACGAGCCCGTAGGGCGAGTGCAATTTGAGCTCTTTGAAACGAGAAATCGTATGATTACCAATAATATTCATGAAAAAAAAAAGTAATTTGCACTGCAGTGCATATTAAAGGTAATTTGCACTGCAGTGCAAATTACTTTTTAACTGCACTGCTCTAAGCCAATCAGAATCGAGTATTTTTTTCATGTATATTATTAGTTGAGTAATAATTACGTACCATGTCCACGCATATCAAATGCCAGTATTTGACAAGTACAAAGTCTGGTCACAGAATGAGTAAACATTGCCCATGAAAGAGCTGAATGACCACCGCCATGAAGCAGTAACAATAAAGGTCCTTGATCACCTGATCTGTATACTCTAAAGGACTGGAGATAGTGTTGTTAAGGTATTCTAAATTTCTTTGAGCGAGTCACCTCCCTCTAGTGAATGCCCCTTCAAATAATCATCCAGGGATTTCAATCAAATTTGAAGTAAGTGGTATAGTCCTACAATAACTGGAGTAATGTAACTGTCATAATTACAGTAGTATACATGTAGATCACTTCTGAAGTTCATACGGAAGTTCTGAAGTTCACATTGAAATTGGAAACTTTGAAATGAACTTTGCTGCCGAACTACATGTATGAACTTGCTTCCCACATGAATTCTATTCCCACTTGGTAATAGTTCTCATAGTAAGAATTTTGTAAGTGTCTTCAAGTATAAATAACATTTGAGTGTATGTTGACCATTATTTAAAGCTGTATACATGTATATAGCTAATTGCATAATCGTTGTCGGGTTGAAAATCATAAATCATAGAAGCTGAGACCGCAACCTTGGATGGATGGGAAATCAGTTCATGAGCTACATTACATACAGATATATTCAATGTTCTCGTAGTTTTGAAGGTATATGAGCTATTTAACTAAGATCCTACAAGTCTGCATAAAAAAAAGGTCGATGATTTGACAGTGTTATTTGAGAGTTTTAATTTCCCAGAATTCCTTTTGGTCATAGCTTTCATGATTTTCAACCCGACAACGATTATGCAATTAGCTATATACAGTGATCAATAGATATAGATCATGAGAAGAAAGCCTAGGAACAAGAAGCTAAGCTGATTGTTTCTCTTGCTTAAGCACTCAAGTGCTCTACGTCTCCCATCCTGTTTATATCACAGTACAGGGTATTAATGGATACAAGTGGTCATTTAATAGTACTTTGTAAATCGCCTCCCCCCGATGCTTTTGCGCAAGTGACTCTCTGTCAATCTGATGCCATATCATATAAATAGCCAGCCAATCAGAGTGTGTGTTATAGCGCATATATTTAATAATCATATTTTATTATGATATTTTACAGACTGTAAATAGGATTAAATTTGTGTACTGGTAATGTATGTGGCTAAAATGAACTTTTGGCTAAGTTAAAATGGAGGCTGTGGGTGAGCGGTAACAGGTTCTGTGCAGGGTGCACCCCAGTACATGCAGGGCCTCAAACATGGTGAATCAGAGCAGTGTGGATCGATTCTCGCTTGATAGCGCTCAGTTCGATTGTTTTGCTGCTGGTTTTTTGCTCCCACCCCCATCCCTGGTAAGTATTCTAATGGTAATTCCTCTTGGTGGACTGTGGTATGGTAACCATGGTGACCTCCTTTGCCGTGAGGGGACTGGTATGTCCTCTATGGTTGACATCAACTGATCAAGCACCTATATAATTCCCAAGCTTATCAGTCCGAGTTGCTGTTGACGTTGAAGTTTGCACACTGCTCACACTTAGCTTCAAAAAACGTTCGTAAATATGCGATAACTTATTAAAAAGCGAGCTATTGAAGGAAAAGCGTGCACTGCAAACAGCTGAGTTTGAGCACAAATTCCAATGAAAACGTCAAGGCAACTTGTACAGACATTGAAGATAACTAATAGATAAATCACACAATCACTATTGCATTAATAACTATAATATTTCGATTTGATGGTGGATACATCTGTATCGTTGACCTGGATATCATCTTTCTTGTCAAAGAACTTTTCCCAAGAGAGCGGCGAGTAATCCCTTCGCCTTCGTCCATGAATAGCACTGCATAGAATACCACAATGAATCATCAGTCCGCTGTTTTAGAGACTACTAGCTTTATGTCATTGTATCATACCCTTTGGACTTGCCAGACATGGAAGGCAGAGGAGGAATTCCGATTCGTTTCTTCAAAGCTTCACGCTGAAGGTCCGACATCTTGGATTTTATTTTGTTTTCATTTGATTGATAGATGCCAGTGTGAACTGCAGGCTCACGGCTGAACTTTA
Source organism: Actinostola sp. cb2023 (assembly GCA_033675265.1). NCBI lineage: Eukaryota > Metazoa > Cnidaria > Anthozoa > Actiniaria > Actinostolidae > Actinostola > Actinostola sp. cb2023. The sequence goes on from JAUJYZ010000510.1 coordinate 147,196, forward strand.
TTATACATTTTCTTGTAGAAAAAAATATTTCCATAGTTCAAATGAGAGAAAAAAAACAAAGGGAGATTCAGAAGAGGAATACTTTTGTCAACGAACAGCTCCCATCGGAGTGAAAAGGGGAGATGGAGGGGAAAGTTAGGGGGAAGGTAAGGGGGAGTGGGAGGTGGAGGGGTAGGGTACTCTCATCTAAAGTATAAAACTGATTCAAAAATAAGGTAATGTTTGGAACGAAAATAATGAGTTATGGCCGGAGCTCCTGGGTTTCTAAGGATGGTTTATACTATAAACAAATATATAACTCAAAGGACTCAAAGGCCGGAAATTAAAGGGATGACTTCGCCTTGCACTGTCACCACGATCGAACGATCAGTTTCAGTTTCGAATCTCAGTTTAACTTTTATTTCTTATCATAGTTGAATTCAAAAGAAAATAAGGGGACATAAATATATATTTAACTGGACAGAACGACTTGAGTGGTCCAGAAGTGGCTTGAGTTTTTAGCGGACACTTCCAATTCATACGTTTTTTACACCTATTCCAAAAATCGTTGTCCCCGCCGAAACTGAACAAGCAAGAAGCTAACGACCGCAAAGGGCATTGGGACTTTCTCCTTATTCATTTATTCATGCATCCGTAGACATTTTGACAACATGCATTTTCAAATGGCCGAATAGTTCCAAATGATTGCTATTCAACGCTCGTAGGGATAACTTCTCAAGACGAAGTACCACGGATATATCGATAAATAAATTAATTAGGAGATTCCCAAAGTCCTTTGCGGTCGTCAGCTTCTTGCTTGTTGCTTTCGGCCCGGACAACGATATTTGGAATAGGCCATATATTTGTTTTTTTGCTACTATGTATTTTATATTATATATACGGCTCTCTGGAAGAGCACGAATTGTGAAGAGACACCGTATTTTAAATAAAGATTATCATCATCATCATCATCACGTGAAACAGCATGCTCGAGGATCCAGCGGTTTTTGTCCGCGCTCCGAAGTCACCGTTGTTTCGGCCGGTGACTTCGGAGCGCGGACAAAAACCGCTGGATCCTCGAGCATGGTGAAACAGTTGCCTGCCACAAGTATTGACTGATCCTATAAGAACACTCGACTCAGTATCCTATACTGTGACCTTTCATTGAACCGTAGGAGCTCAGTAGCCGACTGCTTATAAAATCCTGCTTATAGTCTTTAATTTAGTCTAGTGACAAACGGTTCACGCTCTCCTCGACCACAACGGGAAACGTATTCATCCGATAATGAACTTGAAATTTCAATATTTTGAAGTTGGTGGTTTCGATATATAGTCGATTCAAAAGGTTTTAAATATGCATTATCACAAACTGCATTGCATGTAATACTTTCGGTAGTGACTGATAGTACTGTCAGTCACAAACATCCCGCTGAATTCTGAATAGACTGTGAACTCCCCGCGTCTTTTCCCTCGTGCACAGTCGAACGTACCCAGGGTAGGTCGAACGCGTACCGTCCAGGATTATTTTGCTCTGCGTACCCTGCGTTCTTCTGAGTCTCATGGATCGAGTCTAGCTGTCAGATCTAGTCCCGGCCAGTACCACTGGCCCCACCTTTCTCAATAATATATAAATACTGGGCGCAATAGAAATATAAAGACCACAAGAACCGCGCACGTTAATCTAACTGATCTAAGGAAATAGAGAAAAGCTCTCTCTATGAGCTCTTCTCAGTTCTGCTCTTCTGCTCTTCCGTGCTCTTCTTCTCTTCTGCTCTACTTCTGCTCTTCTGCTCTTCTGCTCTTCTGTTCTTCTAGTGTTCTGGACTACATCGGGGTCTGAAGGGAAAAGAGCCAGTCAGTTAAGCACTGACGAAGTTTAACGAACTATGACGCGATTGTTGGACTATGGATGGTAGGACATCCGCAGCGCGATCTATATATATAAGTACTTGCTCTAAAAATAGAACAAATATATATCGTACGCGTATACGTCATTGCCGACGTCCTACCCACTGGATGAAATTAATACAATATCAGTCATCGGCTTCGTTCCTGTTTATTCAGTTATTTTCCGCCTCAGACACCGACCCAGGCTGGGCTCGGCCGGGGACTACTCAGTGACGGCCTGGTACGTAGTGGAGGAAGGGAGAGGCCGGGGAGAATAAAGAAAGAGGAGTAATTATAAACACCGGTTCAGTTCATCCATTCACAGCATGGTTCATAAGCACTCTCTATCGATCACAAAATTAACATGCACGACGGGAGAACTATAAAGTACAGTGCATGCTCCGACTTTATGTTTTACACTTTAGGTGGTCTAACGATGTTTTATAGCATCTGATTGCAAGCCGGTAGCCAGAGTACACAAATTAATGACAGGACTGCACGTAAGATACTGAAGAAAGTGAACACATTTTGAGAGTATATATCGAGTTTGAATTGTCATTTTAGACATCTAATTTTCACTCCATGTTTCGTTTCAAGTACTTAGACAGTCCAAGACTTCACAACTGTGAACATTTATTCCGCGGGACCGGTATGGTGATCGTGACCGGTCAGGAACTCCTGGAGTCAATGGGTTAATTATTATCGATCAATCTTGTTTTTAAGAATACCCCTTCAATTATCTATCATGCAATCTTGAATAATTGAAAACGACGTTTGAACAACCCAGGGGCGGTCAGATGCGTTTGGACTATAGCTTCATGATCAAGTCCGGTGATGGTCAGAATTTTGTGTGTGTCCTAAATCCGACTTTTTCGAAAACAACTCGAAAGCTCTGTGCTATTAAATATTCATATATCAAAGTTATTTGGATCTCGATTAACTGAATTCGAAACTCACTGCGAGAACCATCATATAATTGGTGCTGATTGGTGCTGATTGGTGCGTTCTCCGCGTTTTCAGTCCAAGAGCCAGCCATGCCACAAATGATTGTCGTCGACGCAGACGGTAATTTAGCTCTATCGCTGAAGACCGCTATTTGCTTAAGATAGCCGGAGGAAAATTCATTCTATTGGCTGACAAAAATAAAACTCTGCCACCAATGAACTTTCCACAAGACCCGGAAGTCACTCGCTGTGAATGAATCAGGCATGATATGTAAAATCACTTTTCTTCTTGACGCACTTCGAGCGAGACGCGTATGAATGCTCTGCTAAGTATTAAACTTGAATAATCAACCGTCACTTCGTCTTGGCCGCTATCAGTAGCAAATCGTTAGAAAAAGAGTACGTCCGCAAACCAAGAGAGCGACTCCGACGCAAAAGGTAAGGTTTTTGCACACAGTTAAAACTATTGTATATAGTCACACATCATACATCAGACCATATACGTACAGTCTATTAGTTTAATCGCTCGTGCCATGCATGGCTTCATTCAAACTCCTCTGATTAACTATGTTCAAACAGGCCTGTTTGAGCCATCAATCGCCAACATGCATCATGACCATCAGTGACAAATACTAAGAACCACATGGTCGTTGTGGTTACCGCGCCGCGTCGGTGATATGTTTTAGCCAACAGTGACTGAGTTTTCAAGCTAGTTACATCGATCGGTGAAACGGTTTTTCGAGTACGCGAGTACTTATGGTCGATCGAGAGCAGATTGTCTATTTCAATTCAAATTAGATAAATATCGCTATTTTCTGACTTTTCAATAACAAAATCAGATGACGTCATAAAAATCGCACCGTACGTAGCCTGATATAGTATCACCGATATGATGGATGATCCATGCCGATATGTATCATCTTCGTTGATCGCGATGCCTACTAATTCGGGCTGAAATAAATAAATTTTAATTTGTTCCTGTGTAATTTCACTTCCATTTCTGTTACAGTGGCTACTTAACAAGATTTATTGGCACTTCAATAGGTAGCCTCTATCGTTTGTCACTGTCATATTACTCCTCTTATTGAGAAAGATATAAACAAACAGCCATATAGCACAGACTGCTTTCAGCATTGACTTTTACCTGATAACTAAAAACATACATATATTTCCTATTTCATTTGAAATAGGAAATATACTGCCAAATGCTTCCATTCTTTTTTCATTTCCCATTTCGTTCTCAGTAAGCTCCAGGTGTATATTATTTGTTCATAACAGGAATTGAAAGCAGAGTGATTGTGAAAATTCATGTCTAATAATAGCTCCGATCCACAGACGTAATGTTTTGAACTTCTCCCAAACCATGACGCTTTTGAATGTATAATGTGATTGGTTGACTGGGGGTCAGTCCACTTTCCCCTGTCACGCATGCGCAGACGCACAGCCAAAAAAATCTGGACGAGTTGGTTTAGCAATGAGCTGAAAAAGACCGGACAATTTCGTTCTTTCGGGGTGAAAATCAAGGTTTCTGAAAGGACCACCTTTTACATCTATTATGTGACTACCTTAGGTGATGATATCTTTGTAAATGGTGATGAAGAAGTAAGGATTATTCATCTGTTCCGCTTTGCGAGCGAGGTGTTTCGTTTCAACGAGAGTGTTTACTTTTCACTCGAGCTTTGCGTGAACTTGTCTTTATTTGTCATTCTCGCAGTTAATTTAGGCACGGACAATCATGAGGGAAGCTCCTTGCATGACATACCATGGAAGACCCTGAAAGACTAGGTAAGTTGGGCTGGGAAGCGATGGCCGCGTCTTGTTCTGACCCATTTGTTTTTGCGTTGTGTTTTCGTGTCGGTCTGTTCCGCGTTCACGCGTAGCTTGCCCTTCACTTTTACTCACATCACGTAACATCAAACTCATCCGTTTTGAGCTTCAATTCAAGTTCATTTATTGCTTTTGTTGGATGTGTTCTTGTCCACTGGTTGGCCGTGAATAAAGCATAAGTCTGACTGACTTGAAGTTGAAATGAATGAATCATTGAAGAGGTGAAGATTTCCTGTGTTCCTGTTGCGCGGAGATTCCGAGTTTGCGCACATATCTCGAATCGTCACTGCATCCTGATTTCCTGTTGTTGTTGTTTGTCCCGACTTTCGTTTTGAAAGAGGAGTATTTCTATTCCAGATTTACAGAATGGGGACGAAGGCACACACGCTGGAGAAGACGAACATGACGGCGGCACATTGCCGTGGCTCGTTCCCACAGAACGGCAAACAGTGTCATCAGATGACGGAATTACTTCGGGAGAGTTTGTATTGAGGACTTTATTCGCAGAATTTGCCATCCTAGCAGAAAGGAAGATCGATCTGGTTTTGGCAGAACCCTTGGTGAGTCTGTGTGTTTAATAGAATTAAAGATCGGCGCTATTAATTTATTTACAAATGAAGGCATTCTTCGAATGACCTCTGAAGCCAGTTGAAGGTTTAGAATTATCAGCGATGATCGTGATCTTAGATCGTAAAACATTATATATGTAGAGTAATAGACTATCCTATAAGGATCGTACATGACCCGTTGAGGTCGTTTTCTCTCGGTATTAAAACGTTATTGTCTACCAAAAGCCAGTTAGATTAGGGCCGTCTATTCCGTTGCAATTAACATTATTATATTTATCATTTTTATGACACAAACTAACAGTAGTATCATATGAAGTAGAAATTTAGTATTCATTATAATATTATGTGCTGGTACTGCTATTAGCTGTTAAATAATGGTGTTCAAATGCTATGCTTTTGTACATACACTGTAAGCTTAATTGTACATGCCATGGTCATGGATGTGCTCGATCATGTGATTGCTTGCATGCGTTCTACAGTAATTGCACTTTTACCACTATTAATAAACTAACGATCCGACACGAAAACTATTTACAGCTTATCAGTTATCCTATCTCATCTCGATTCAAGAGTTCAAGATCAAAAAAAAAATCTCGTGGCCGACACGAAAGGCTGCATACTCGAGTTTGTGTTTTGTTTGCGGGCAACAAACCATTAATTCTTGCGCGAGATTATGACACGTACGAATCCCTTGGGTGTTTGATGGTGTAACTAACATGCAAGTAATTAACAAGACAATGTGGACTAATATTAGTGCAGACATCGGCATTACAGGTCTTCTCTTTGACCTTTATTTTGCCACTGCGACTCCCACCAATAGACTTTAGCAGCTTCGGGATCACAGGCTTTCGATACTAGTATTTGCATAGTTCCACGAAGGCGTGTTTACTCAAGGGTACCAAACAAATTTTACACCTAGTCACACCATTCTGTATCCTCATTATTATCTCCAAACTACAATTCCATTGGTGTGTTTCTTTGAAGAAGTGACCTTGGTCAAGGATCTGAAAGGTTTTCAACAGATGTTGATCAAAATTAATGATCACCAGTTAATATTTGTTGTTTGTAGAAATATGACCCTTGTGGTCAGGTGACTGTTTGTATTTGTAACAAGTGGCAAATTACGCAGTTTATTATCACCCTTAATTACCCTCAAATCACCTCAAAATGAAACAAGAAGTACATTCATGTATGCCTCTCAAAAGTGAAAATAATTTTCTGATATAAGTGATATTTTCGGGATAAGCTATAAAACACGGTTTTCTAAGTAAATCTCAATTTCTTCAAATTTTTTTAAAGAATTCAAGAATGAGGGTTTATCACGTAATTTCAAAACTTATAGGAGAAATAGGACAAAAAATTCCTCTGAGTTTTGAAATTACGTGATAAACCCTCATTAATCCACTTAATATCAAGAAAATGCCTTAAAATAACTGCCAACATTAACAAAATTGTACTTACACACAAGAATCTGTTCTTTTTAATTAATATTTATTGTAAACCTTGCCCATCTATATCTCCTGGTGTCCCTTTTCAGTGATTGGAAATAATTATACCTTCTGCACCTAGCCTGGCCCAGAATGCACTTGGGAATGAGACAGCGATGCTACAATCACATGAGAGACATACATTGTTGTTTTTAAGATTTTGTTGTTTTGAATGTATGCTTTAGTTTCTAATTAAGTGTTTCACTCCAAGCAAAATGAAAATCAATTTATTGTTATGGAAATCAACTTTATCATGTGCCAAAAATAATTATGAATTAATGTGTCAAATATTGAATATGTAGTAGGATTTATTGCCATTACATTTTAAAACTAGATGCACAGTGTAGCTTTTATTTATCAGTACTATTTATCAGAACTATAATAAACATCAGTTTCCATTTTATTTTACCATATTTTGTAATACAATCAGTCTGTATACATTTTTGTAAGATATACCGTACATATAGAGTGTAATAGATACAATGTGAGCAGCTGTACTGTATCAGAATTACAATGTCGATCCTCAGACGTGAAACAATGTAATACCCATACAGTACGGATGTGAATATTGTTTCTGACTTACATGTATCACATTATGCATCTATTATGTATAAAATCATGTTTGACTATTAAGAAAATCAAAGTTAAAGTTTAATATGCAAATGACAGTGGATCCGAATTACAAGCTCTAATTTCTATTGTTTAACTACAATATATCTTAGTATTGGGTAGTGAAGTAATCTCTAAACCTATATTGTATAGCTAAACCTTCAGTTGTATGCCCTAATCTCAGAAGTGTAATGGTATGATAGCTATTTTGCCATATTAGGAAACAAACATGTCCTCTATAAAAACCATTCAAGGAGGGGTGGCTATACGTGTACATAGGATTATGGGCTACACTATTTGTATAAAAATACCATGTGAAATATTTTATATTTTTGGGTTTTCAAAAGTGAAGGAATAACTGAAGGAACAAACAACTGAAAGCATGAATGAAAGAGTGGATGGATGAATGAAAGCTAAATGAATACTCCAGTTTCGAGTTGTTTAGACACTGCTGTACTTCTTGACAAAAGATGCATTTGCTCAGCCTTAGCCTCAATCCAGAGAATAAACCTGTGGAATTAAAAAATGATTCTATTGTCCTATGTCAACATTTTTCACATTCTCGTTGGTATTTGTGAATAATTTACGCTGAATTGAGGCTAAGGCTGAGCAAATGTGTCTTTTGTCAAGGGTAAACAACTTGAAACTGGAGTATTAATAACACTTAATATCAATAATTATTAAAAATGAATGAATGAATTGAAAGCTAATGAATTAATAAGTGTTGGTTAAAAATGAAGGGATGAAGTAATAAATGAAAGAGTGAAAGCATGGATAAATGTGTAACTGAATGAACGAAGGAGTGCATGAATGAATGGGAGAATGAACCATTAAGTGTCAAATGAATGAATGAATGGATGGATGAATGAATGAATGGGAGAATGAATTGGTCATTAAGTGTCAAAAATGAATGAATGGATAAAAGAATGAATGGATAAAAGAATGAATGGACAAATGAAAGCATGAATGACACCATGTGAAGGTTTGCATTATTGATGTTCATTAGCCATCAACCTTGCCTCAAGACAATTAACCATTCCCTCTCCTTTCAATTCTTGCCAGGAACGTCCATTGTCTAAGACACTACAGAGAGGCGAAGATCCTCAGTTTGATCAGTTACTCAGTTCTCTGAACATTGTTGCTGAATTCAGTCTTCTGTCATTATTAAAGACCTTGTTTAAGTGGTACGAGAAACAGGTATGTGTGTACAGTGATAGGGAAGGACGTGCGCCATGTGCCATTGGCACGTTTTTAGATCGTACGGCGCAAAAAAAAAAATTCTTTGGGGCCTTAGGGACGCATTACAATTTCAAAAAAACGTGGGTCTTCGTTTCGGAGATATTTTGCCGTAAAAATTTGAATTCCCAGGGGAGACTGGGTACTATAATGAGAGTTCGTTTCTTTAAAAACCGCTGCTTTTTGCGCTTTTCAACATCAAAAAGCAGTTGAAAATCGAAAACATGTTCAGAAAGCTATTTTAGATATCAAAAAGGGAAAACATGGATACTATTTCGAAAAAAAAGTTTTTTGGGTCATTTTGACTTCCGGTTTTAAGAGCGATGGCCCCTTTAGAAAATTTATGGCCCATAAATGTAGCAATTGATGGGCCATTGGCCCACCACTGTTTTCAGCCTTCCCAATCACTGGTGTACAGTGTAATATGTTTATAGAGCAGTATTATGGTGTACAGTGTATAGAACATTATTGAATTGATGGATAAATCCAGGGGGGAGGGGACTCCCATATAAAAGTGATAGCGAAGCCCATTGTTCCCTTTAGGGGTTAAAAGTGTAGTCTAGATACAGTCATTTGCAAAAATTCTGCCCGCCACGATATATCAATATATCGGGTGCATTATGGGTAATTAAATAATACTATTTTGAGTTTCCTAACTTATTCAATGAAGCAAAATTTACAAACAACAAACGTATGACTAAAATAAACATTATACTAAGTATTTCTACCAACTTTGCTGCCGTTAACCTGCTTTAAGGGGAATTTTCGATTATTTAATTACCCATAATGCACCCGATATATCGATATATTGATATTTCGTAGTGGCCAGAATTTTTGCAAATGACTGTAGTACTGCATACAGTGTAGGGTGTTTAAACCTAATACGACCACTGTTAGTAATAGTCTCTAACCATGTCAAAGTTCCTTTCCTATTTCCCATTTTTTCATTTCTCTTCCATTCATTTCCACCTGTCATCCCTATTCAGTGTTGTTTGCGGGTCGTCAAGGACAATATCTAACCTGGGAGGGGCTTAAATGTGATACCTCATTCATGATTGCCCTGTTACATGTATTAATTAATGGTTTATTAATTAGCAAAATCTGAAGTTTGGAGAAGAGATTGATGGCCCAAATAAAGCCAAAAGTAACAACAGACCTAGAAGGTTAGATCTATCATTGTCATGACTTTGTAAAAGTATAGTACTATTACTCTTATTGACTGTTCATATCTTTGATCTAGTGGTGCGGATTCCCCCAAGCTTATAGTCAAAAGCAGTAAAGATAGGGACTACCTTTCTGAAAGAAGAGACGTAAGAAATATTTTTATTATTATTTAATAATGCACTGACTTTTGTATATTATTATTTTTCTCTTTAACTTTCATTGTTGAAAGTTTATCTGATTACATATTTTTGTAAACTTGTTTGTTTATCTTGTTTGATTCCTTTCTCTCATTTACAGCTTGCAGTTGATTTTCTACTCTGTTTGGTGTTAATTGAAATACTAAAGCAGGTAAAGCCATACAGTGATTAAGGTAGCATTGCAAAAAAATCATTCATTTAGTCACTCAGTCCATCAGCCATTCATTTTTTCATTCAATCCTTCCTTCATTAATTCAGTCTGTTAGTTACTCCATCAGCCTTTCATTAATAGACCTCTTTAGCTTGTATGCAAATTGCCCATTTCAGATCATGTGATGTAAACATGATATTCTTTGGAGAATTATTGTTCCTTTATATTTCTGAAATTTATTCGTTCATATTGAAAGGACTAATTCTCCAGAGAACACCATGTTTACATCACATGATCTGAAATGGGCAATTTACTTCATTCCTTCCTTCATATGCATTTGTTCATTCATTCAGTGAAACAGTCATTCATTCATTCATTCATTCACTCATACATCCATCCATTCACTCATTCATCCATTCATCACTAATTTAGGCATGTTACAACAAGACAGTATTGATTATGGACAGGTTGAATAGTTTACATGTTCCATTATTCCTGTTTCAGCTCTCTGTGCATCCAGTTGATGATGAACACTTGCAATACATTGAATCCCTGGCTTTCAGACATTTCAAACAGCGAGACATCGATTCAGCCAGTCCATCTGCAGCTAATGGACAAATCATTGCCGCCCTGTATGCCGAGGTCATTGGAGTACTCGCTGTGGCCCGCTTCCCTTATATCCGTAAACGGTTCATGGCTGAGTTCAAGGAGCACCAGAATAACCCTTCTATGTTGATCAATCTTATTTATGGAATGAAATATTTAAGAATCAAGGTAGTTTTTGAAATTAGATAATTACTAGCTACTTCAAAAACGAGCGGAGGACAGGGAACAAGTTTTTAGAAATAATCTAATTAAGAAATGAACCCCATCACAAGAGAGTGCATATCAGAATTAGGCCGCTTTACACTTTAGCTTGGTGGTTTACTGAAGTATACGAGTTAATTATTTATTTACCGAACCTTGGTAGAAATTAGAAAACTATTGTTTGTTGAGCGTTTTAACCTTAGTTTTCTGATTTGTACCTTGGTAAAGCGCTCAAGTGTAAACACGGCCTTAGTAAGTTGAAGGAATTTGATAGAGTTTGGACAAGCAGCAACTGAACTTCAGACATTTAAAAATTGCAAAAATTACATAGAAATGTATGGTTACTGGGACCCATGCTCGAGAGTCCAGCTGTGCTCTTTGGCGCGGGCTTGGATGAAATGTCACCCTTCCTGAGAACTGCTGGAGAACTTTGCCTGCTAGAATGACTTCTGGGGCATGCTGGCTTCTGATTGACCCTATTTTTTGTCACAAAAAAATAGGGCCAATCAGAGCTCAGCCATATTTTCATTCATTAAAATGGATGCTGTTGGCAAAAATCAGTGTTGACAGCTGTTGAAAGTACTGTTGAAAGATGGATCCAAGAGATCAAAACTTTGTTTACAAGTTAAAACGTGCTATTGATTACACACTTTGACAGTCATTTCCAGGGATTGATTTTCTGAAGCCCAAACAGTTCATGGTCCTTCAGACGTTCATAGAAAATCGAAACGATGAGATGAAAGGGAGAAAAAGTAATGAGAGGGAGAAAAAAATGAGAGGGAGAAAAAAAGCTGAGTGGAGTTGCCATTGAACAGGATTCGGTAAAAGTTTGACTTATTTTGACCAAAATCTACCTCAGATTTTCAAACACTTTCATATTTGCTCTGATGGTCCTAAAAATTATCTTGTTTTGGTGGTTTGCCCACTCAAATCCATCGTTCACGACTAAGTTACATTGTAAATATCTTACAAAGATCGGAATATGCACTGGCATTGCCAGAGTATAGCCTCATCCGCAGTCTAGCTACTTGCTTGGGTTTCTTTTGTTTTTCGAGATGGGTTATGCTCGCTCATTCTGATATATGCTGTTTCTTGTGATGTCATTTTTTAATTAGATTAATTATTACAATAAACACTCAGTCCCAGTCCTTCGCTTGTTTTTGAAGTGACTTAAATTACATGTACATGTAGTTATATACACCACCCACCTAGATTACTTCCTTTGATATTTGTGGTTCAGTGTTATTGAAATTATTGTAACAATTTATGTTACTTGTAAATAAACTTCATTAATCTAAATGGAGAACTATAATTGGATATGCCAGTGGGCAGTACAGTATGGTAATAATAGTATTTATGCCAAAGAAATATAGATATTGTTACTCTTTGCCTTTTCTTTAGTTATTTCCAGTGGAGGAACTTGAGGAAGGATTTCTATTTTTGAGGGTATGTTTAAATTTAGTCATAAATTAGTTCGCGATCAGGACTCCAGCTATGCTGAACTAAAATCTCCTGAATAAATATTTGTTTGATAAATAAATAAAAATCTGGTTATTGGTATTAATTATAATACTTTATTTCGAAATACACACTAGGTATTTTGAAATGGTAGATCCTGAGCTGGTTAGTCCTATAATGTAGGATCCACCAGTAGGTCAGGCCACACATGCCGGGAACTTTGTGCCCTACTCTTAGTCAAACAGTGGTGTGGGTTCTTTTACGACCCTCTGGTGCAATGTCATGGAGTATTGAATGACAGCTGAACACTCTACAATGATGAATGTCATTCTTTGTTGAGATTCCTTTGTTGGATTTTGTCAATACATGTACATTTGTCTTGTTTCACAATGTCCAAAAATTCAAAGTTTCCTGTGATGTCATTACAGGAATGTGCTGCGTATTTTATTGATGCCAAAGAAAAAGACATCAAGTTTGCCTTTGCTTCCATGTTTGTTGAGGTTCTCCTGCCAGTTGCAGCTTCTGCCAATAGAGAACTGAATGTTCCCGCACTAAAGAACTTTGTAGATATGATGTTTCACCATGCATTAGACCTGGCAAAGATGAAGAAGAACAGTCAGGTAGAGAAAATCAATGCAAGGATTGTGTGTTGTGGGTTAAAAGTTCACCTCCTTTGAACCTCTTCGCACTGTCAGCTTTAAGGGGGAGGAGCTAGTATTGAGCTTCTTATTATGGGAGGGAGGAGTTGAGGATGTTACTTTTCCATTTCCTTTGCTCTCCTATCCCTCATTTCTTGTTCTCCCTCTCGTCTCTTTTTCTCCCTCATCTCTTTTTCTCCCTCTCATCTCTTTTTCTCCCTCATCTCTTTTTCTCCCTCTCATCTCTTTTTCTCCCTCTTGTCTCTTTTTCTCCCTCTCGTCTCTTTTCTCCCTCATCTCTTTTTCTCCCTCTCATCTCTTTTTCTCCTCTCTCTTTTTCTCCCTCTCTCTTTTCTCTCTTTTTCTCCCTCTCATCTCTTTTTCTTTATCTCCCTCTTCTCTTTTTCCTCTCATGTCTTTTTCTCCCTCTCTCTCTTTTCTCTCGTCTCTTTTCTCTCTTGTCTCTTGTCTCTTTTTCTCCTCTCGTCTCTTTTTCTCTCGTCACTTTTTCTCCTCGTCTCTTTTTCTCCCTCTTGTCTCTCTTTTCTCTCTCTCGTTTCTTCTGCCTCTCGTCTCTCTCTCTCTTCTTCTCTCATCTTCTCTCCCTCTCATCTCTCTTTCTCCCTCTCATCTCTCTTTCTCCCTCTTCTCTCTTTCTTCTTCTCCCTCTTGTCTCTTTTTCTCCCTCTCATCTCTTTTTCTCCCTCTCTTTTTCTCCTCGTCTCTTTTTCTCCTCTCTTTTTCTCTTTTCTCCCTCTCGTCTCTTTGTCTCCCTCTCATCTCTTGTCTCTCCCTCTCGTCTCTTTGTCTCCCTCTTGTGTCTTTGTCTCCCTCTCGTCTCTCTTTCTCCCTCTCATCTTTTTTCTCCCTCTCATCTCTCTTTCTATGTGCACATGTACTTTCCTTTATCCATTTCATCTCCTAACTCTCCTCTGATAATATTGCTTTTACATGTAAATAATGAGTCCAAGTATCAACAAGTAACAACATTACTACTATATTCATACCTTGGTTTTACGCTTCTCTCTTTTACTTGTATCTTATTTATTACTTGTAGCAAAATTCATGTATATCTTTTCCCACACTATCTAATAGTACTTGATGTACTGCCTTTTTATTTCAGTCTTTGTATCCCCTGGTAACAGTCTTTTTCTCCCTGTGTGTCAGCCAGAAAGCCTTCTTTCTCTTTAACTGGCCTCGTTTCTTTTTTTTTGACACTGTGTCTCGCAAGCGTAAGGGTAAGTAAACTTTGTTTCCCCGTCTCTTTGTATTATACATGTTGTAACCGCTGGCAAGTGCTGGATTAGCTCTCATCTCTTTTATAGCACTCAAATCAATTGAAGATGTGAAGCTAGTTTGATGTCCTTCATAACTCTCCCTTACATGCTCTTTTGTTAGTTGGTCCAAGTATCTACTAGCACATTACTACAAGCCAGGGTACTTGTAACAGATCTGATATTCAAAATATGATATGCCAAACCTTGACAAAGTTTAACCGAGTAGTTGTTATATTTCAGTCCGTTATTGTTGAAATGTAAAGCCTTCTTTCTCAAAACAGCTAATTTTTTGACACTGTGGTTTGCAAAAGGGTAAGCTGGACGTCCCCGATTAACAACATGTTGTAATGGCGTGTGCTGGATTAGCTTGTTCCAATCACACTCAAAGCTAATGATTGATTGATGGACGTTATAGACTTGGATGTTTTTGTTAGTTGGATGAGTTTTCTAGTTTTCAGGGTACGCACTTAACGATAATGGTTGTAACTATGATCATGCCAAACCTTGACTCGATCGTTTCAGAGTTGCCTGCAGCGTTTTTTCCACAAGCCAAAAAAGCCACAGGTGACCAGTCTGGGAACAATATTGGCTCATATCTCAATCAGAACTGTTTGTACATATTCATTGTGGTGTCTTTGTTCTCAGCAAAGAGATGTAAAAATGCAGAGGATAGCACTGGAGTGTCTTTACAGGCTTGTCTGGTAAGTGTTTGAACATTTACAGTGTTGATATGTTTGATTTATTTAAGTCTGGTCTTCACTGCCAACATCAGCATGAGCACAAGCACAAGTGGCCTTATGTTACTGTGAAAATGGGCCTGACGCAAGCATAAGCTCAAGGATCACAATTGACCCATTTCTTATGCTTGCATTGGGCCTGTTTACACATGACACAAATTTGTATGATTTTGCAGACACACTGTATGTTTGATTTAATTGACATATGCTTTTGTCAATCTGTAGGGTCTATGTGATCAGGATTAAGTGTGAAAGTAATTGTACCACCGTCAGGTAAAGAGAAAATAATGTAGCAACAGCTGTTTATGTTATTCATGGAAGAGTTTATGATGCAATTACTGGATTGATGTGACGTCATGGTGGACATGTTGTTGCCTGATAACAAAGAATTGCTCATGAGTGTCTCTTTGTACCACCAACATAGCCACTGGCCTTTGTACTTTACTCCCACTCTTTCCCACTTCCTCCCTTCAAGCCATGCATCCATCCATCTATCCTTTCTACCATCACACATAAAACTAAGTCCAGAGCACGTTGTTTTTACAGCCGACTGAGAAGCATCACAGAGACACTGTTCCCTAGAGGAGCCAAGGCTGTTGTCCCCTCACCCAAGGATGTACCTTTGAATATCTTTGTTAAAATCATCCAATTTGTTGCTCAGGTTTGTACATGTCTGCATATGTCTTGTGGTTCACTAAATTTTATTTATTTAAACTTTACTATTTTTACTGGAGGGTTAACTTTTTACTACAATTTTTTTCCTTTTTTTTTTCTCTTTATTTAGGAAAAGCTTGATTTTGCTATGAATGACATTATTTTTGACCTTCTTGGTGTCGGGAGAACATTGAGACAAATAAGCCCAGAGGTAAACAACGCTCATTGTAATATTTAAGCTCTACACTTGCTCTTCTGTAGTTAGAATAAATGCCATGGAAATTCAAGACAACTTTGGCGACAATTCTAAGGTTTACATATTTATTTTTGTTGATATTTTTCAGAGAATGAATATTGGTCTGAGAGCCTTCTTTGTTATTGCTGATAATCTGCAAAGAAAGGTGAGTGAACATATTCAGGACAGGACGGAGAGGAACCCACTCAGGCCGGTAGCCAGGGAGAATTATAAATTGTTGATAACCCTGCCTACATTCTGCCTTGGTAGTGCAGGCTTGTAGCTACAGGTAGGCCTGCCATTACAAGATTATAAGAAAGAGCTTTAGTAAACACCAAGCAATGTAAACGGCTACAAATTAAAGCCTGAAAAATATATCATGATGCACATTTTTTGTTGGCTTATTATCCCAGAACAAGAATGGATGTGTTGCTCATGTGTTGTGCCTTTTTTTTGTCTCTTTTTTTGTCTCTTTAACTTTTTTTTTTTTTTTTTCTCATTTTCACTAAGAATCCATTTTACTTGGTGTTCATTTTGACTAAGATCCAGCAGTGTCTTGTTATGCTCCGTTCTTAAAGTGATGGATGCTTGCTTTAAATATTTATGGGAAACACTGGGCTTAATATGCCAGCAATGTGATCGATTGACTGATGAAATAAAGCAACTTGGCAAGAGTTATATTATAATGATGGTTGGCTAATTAACATTACGATGTTTAAATACACTAAGTAATGAGTAGTACAATTGGTACTTACTAATTATATGTTGTTGATATTTAGGGAGGTGAAGCCCCTCCTATGCCAAGCACGATCAGCACACCCTACCCTCTGGTAACACTATACGGGTAAAGAAGATAACACTACCAAAGGCACTTACAGAAAAGGCTGCAACTGTCATTGGGTTGGCCAATTATTATCACAGGTGAAGAGAAACCCTATTACAGAATTAATAATATTCATTTTTGGGGCCTACTAGGGGTAAATCCTGCAATCTGATTGACTAAAAATGGTGCGATTAAATCATTAATCAAACCCTATTACAGAAATTTCCTCGAATCTGATTTTGGTTGAGAGACTGTCCTATTTTAGCACTAATTGGACAGTTGTAATCGGACAGTTGCAAGAGCCAATCACATTACACCTTTTCAGTAAAATGTTGGGCGCTATCACGCAATTGCTACGTTATCGAGACGCGCGCTAAAGAGAAATCTTTTCACTAACTTTTCTCGCTTTTTCACCAAAACATGTCATTGTTTTGGGGGATTTTAGCAGTTGTTTATCATGATTATGAAATCTTTTTGCTCGGAAAAGTAATAGTTATGATTACGTAAGTGCATAACAGGACTTCGTGTCTTTCAGTTTATTTCTGTAATCATACTCAGTGAAAACTAAATGTATGCCTATGTTGCTACATGTACGTCCAACTTTGTTTATCACTCTTATGATTACAGACCGTGTTGGACTCCACTCAGTCCATTACCATTATTAATAGATAATGGATACCTAATTTTACATGGTCATCCGAGCCATGTGTGGGTGGGGTTCACTGAGACCCCTCTAAAGAGGAGTCTTTGGACGGTCCTGGGAATAATGAATTTCATTGTACTTTGCTAGTGTGAGAAAGGCTGTTGACAGCATCAAAGGGGACTGGATGCTCAAGTTGGCAAACCAATGATTATGACCAATCCACACTGCTCTCACAAAGAAGACGACATGATCACGGTAATGCATAATATAATACATACTAAAGCATGAGTATGTATAACAAAATTTGAACTGTTGGATAAATGTTGCACGTGACTTTGAACAGTCCAAGTATTCTTTCTTCTTTTTTCATAAAGACATGAGAGGGGACTTCGAGAGCTAGGGACTCATTATCTATTATTATCTTATTATCTTATGTTCTATTATCTACTATGAGATGATCAGGAAACACAAACAGTTCCTCACCAATTCTTCTTCTTGTTTTCAGTGGAGAACGAAAGCCTAAAATTGACTTGTTTAGGACTTGTATAGCTGTTATTCCAAGGTACTTTACATGGAATTGTAGAAAATAAAAAAGAAATTTTTAAGATAATGAAATTATTTAATTTCTTGAAAGTCCAGTTGAATTGTGATGTGATGTGAATTCCTGTTTGACATAATATCTTTAAATCCCAGATGTATTCCAGAAGGTATGACCAAGGCTGAACTGGTAGACTTTCTTTCAAGGCTCACAGTACACATGGATGAGGAACTGAGAGGGTTAGTATTGTAACCAAGTTATTAACCACTACAAGGAATAGTTATTGTATGAGTGGGAAACTTACAGCACAGAGATGCGGTCACAGTACGGAATCGAAGACATTGTATTCAACCAATCACAGTGCGCCAAATCATCACACAACCAATCAGAATGCTTGGATACTGCACTGTCATGGTGCAATACTGTTACGGCATGGCACGAACTGTACTGTAACTATTTCACATTCATACGAAAACGACTCTATGAACCACTACAAGTAATAGTTATAATATTATGATCTGTCTTACAGGCTGGCCTTCTCTTCTCTTCAATCCCTTGTGATGGACTTTGCAGACTGGAGAGAAGTAGCCATTCTTGGTAGGTACAAAATAATACATGTACAGTATGTAAGCAAGCATCCAGGTTGTTGTCAGTCAACACAGATAGTTGCTTACAAGATAAAAGTACAACATTGAAGGGTTCTCGGTTGATGCTGGAAGCCAGCAAAATCCACTGTCTGTAAGGCAAAGTAGCCACATGTTCTGTAGCCAGCAAAGGGCAGTCACTCTTTTGATGGTCAAAGGAGCGGCTGCCCTTCACAGGTTATTTGTTCTGCAATGAAATTTGCCATATGAACAAACAATAATTATTAATCTTGAAATGTTCTAAGTTTTTGGCCGACTCTTTCAAAATCTACTGAGAACCCTGACAGTGTTTGACTTAGAAGGAAAAAAACAGGGTTGACATTAATATACTTCAAAGCAAATGGCTGTTGCTCAGGCTGTTTAGGGACAAACAAAGAAAAGAATGAATTTTGCCATAAATGTACACTATTGGTTTTGAATCAATGATTTCAAGAAAAAAATGTGACGATGAAGATGTGTGTTATCCTCCAAGAATTGAGAAAGCTAGGACTTTTCAAAGTAGATTTGTGTCATGATGAAGACATACTTTTGTGGGGGATTGACAGTTACAGGGTCAACAAATCCATACTTTAACTAATAAATTGTTTATGTTCATGCAGGTTTTGTCAACTTTATCATCAAAGAAGTACAAGACAATTTCCTTCCACTGCTGGACAGTGGATTAAGGATGCTCTTACAGCTTCTTGCAGTTTGGAAGCAAGCAATCAGTTCCTCTGATTCGAACAACAAGGTATAGCAGTTCTTAGTGTTTGCACATACACATGTATCTGTTTGTGGGGAATTGTGACACAGTTTTAATTCGAGAACACCATTGCTGTCTATTTCTTGTAAAACATGGGGAAACATGATATTGTTGTGTGCCAAACTCGCTTACATTGTACATGTACTTCAGACTTTGACAACGCTTTGATACAACACTATTTCATTACTTATCTCCATATTGAAAATAAGGCATCATTCCCTAAAATCCCTCCATCCCCAGCGAACACAACTCCGAAATGACAGATCTATATAACTTTTGTACCTGGATATAATTTTAACTGGTTGTGATTTTGAGATGGCAATATGGTACCACAACATATTGATGGCTAGTTGGGTTAAGCTATATAAATGTTATTGGGCTAAGTTCTTCATTTGGTTGTTTATCTTGCCTTTGTTACAGAGTGGTGAGGATCTGACAATTGAGTTATCATCTCATACCTTACCCAGTGATAAAGAGTTGGATAGTATAGGTGTACTGCATAGTGTGGAAGGCTGTGCTCTTGTCATGCTATGCAGTTCCAGGCCTTCTATTCGTAGACTTGGTGTGATGGTGCTGAAGGAAGTCAAAACCATCTTTCCTTTAATAGATCCTGACAATAAGGTATGGTAAATGTGTAATATGTACTGTATCAGTACCATCATCACTGATCATTATCTTCATCATCATCAATTATCACCATCATCATTGTTCATCATCACCATCATCATTGATCATCATCACCATCATAATTGATCATCATCACCATCATCATCATCATCATTGATCATCATCACCATCATCATTGATCATCATCACCATCATTGATTATCATCACCATCATCATTGATCATCAACACCATCATAATTGATCATCATCACCATCATCATTGATTATCACCATCACCATCATCATTGATCATCATCATTGATCGTCACCATCATCATTGATCATCATCACCATCATTGATTATCATCACCATCATCATTTATCATCAACACCATCATTGATCATCATCACCACCATCATCAATTATCACAATCACCACCATCATCATCACCATCATCATTGATCTTCACCATCATCAATTATCACTATCATCATCACTGATCATTATTATCATCATTGATTATCATCACCATCATTGATTATCATCACCATCATCATTGATCATAATCACCATCATTGATTATCACCATCACCATCATCATTGATCATCATCATTGATCATCACCATCATCATTGATCATCATCACCACCATCATCAATTATCACAATCACCACCATCATCATTGATCTTCACCATCATCAAATATCACTATCATCATCACTGATCATTTTCATCATCATCATCATCAATTTTCACCATCATCACTAAATGTTCATCTGTATTATATGCATGAGTCAAAGGATCGTTTCAATACTGAGACTAGTTTCAAATGCAGGAAAGAAAAGAAAAGATTGTGATGGACGTCATAGAGCAGATTTTCCCCACTGTTCTGGATAAAACACTTGTTTCTGTTCCACAAAGTGAAAAGGTACTACTTTTGTTCTTCATAAATAATAAAAATAAAATTGTGTTACTTCAACAGGTGTCTTTACAGCTGCATTAATGTGAATAGATACTGTGCAACACCTATGTATATTGCAAGTAAATGTATGTGTTCCAAGTGGAGGAATTGCATGTGACAGCTGATAGCTTGTTTTGAAAACACTGCAGCCATACTAGTAGGGGAGGGGAGGGGTGGGGTGGCCATATATGTACCTCATGACCTCCCCTCCAATTACACTATTATATGATTTGATTTGATGGGGGGGGGGGGGGGGGGGGGGGGGTTACTACTCACATCTTGCAATGACAACATGGTGATATAATTATTATAACACTCATCATTACAATAGTCACGAGACTACTGAATATCACCTTAAACTTTCATTATTTTGTTTTCCTTTTGTTTTCAGCTTTTTTCTGGACAACTTGGCAACATTGATATTTTAGTTGTGAATGATCGCCTTGGCACCTTTGCTGACAGAGAGAGTAGCGAGCAGATGTTGAACCTCTGTAGTGATATGTGGCTAACCCTTCTGGCTGGTCTTCTGGACAAAAACTATTTACCAGAGTCATGCCCATCTGCTTTACAGTTTAGTTGGCCTGCTGTGTTTAATAGATTGCTGAATGTATATGCCATCATTGACCCAGGGTAGGTATTGTTGATGCTATGTGTAGTATGCTAAAAGGGAAGAGGAGAGGAGAGGAGAGGAGAGGAGAGGAGAGGAGAGGAGAGGAGAGGAGAGGAGAGGAGAGGAGAGGAGGAGAGGAGAGAGAGGAGAGAGAGAGAGAAGAGAGAGAGAGAGAGAGAGAGAGAGAGAAGAGAGAGAAGAGAGAGAGAGAGACGAGAGAGAGAGAGAGAGAGAGAGAGAGAGAAGAGAGAGAGAGAAGAGAGAAGAGAGAGAGAGAAGAAAGGAGACTATTACCAAGTGACTATTGTAACTTACATGTTTGTATTGTTTGCAGTGCTTCAGGTATGGATTCCATCTCTAGTTTGTCGGCCATGTATAACCGTGGTCCTAAGAAGATTGCCAACATGGGTGATGTTTGCTTGTGGCGTTACTATCTGGTGTATGCATGCTGCACTCATCCTAGAACACCACCATCCAGAAGTGAATCTCCAGATCAAGACGGAGGGTTAGTTTAGCTGGTCAATTCTGCAATATATATATACAGTCATGCTCAAATTGGTTGTCCATCGAATATATTTTACTTCTGAAAATACAGTCAGAACCAACTTTTGCTGTCAGGTAAGGTATCTGTTTTAGAGAGAGCAAAGTTATAGTAAAACAGTGGAACAGGCACCAGACAAAGTTGTCCATGTTAGAGAGAGTGAAATTATAGTACAACTGTGCAGCAGATCTCCATCTTAGAGAGGTGTCTGGCTTAGACATGTGTCCACCCAGAGAAAATGATTGTATGGTCATGTGGCAATATGCCACTTGACAGTTCTTTCAGCTGTATTAAAATATATGATGCATGGGCAAAATGACCAAGTAAAAGCTGTTAGTTTTAAGCTAGGCAATCTTATTCACTCAGATAATATTATTATCAGTATATTTGCTAAGATTTCTCCCTCAAAAGAAATTCTATCATGATCATTTTTCAGGACATCTTCTGAGGGCTCAGACACTAAAGTTGACTCAAGAGTAAGTATAGATAGTACAGTGATAGGGAAGGACGTGCGCCATGCGCCATTGGCACGTTTTTAGATCGTACGGCGCAAAAAAATATTTTCTTTGGGGCCTTAGGGGCGCATTACAATTTCAAAAAAAAGTGGGTCCACTTCTTCGTTTCGGAGATATTTTGCCGTAAAAATCGAAAACTTGGCCGCCATTTTGAATTCCCAGGGGAGACTGGGTACATAATGAGAGTTCGTTTCTTTGTGCTTTTTGCGTTTTTTCAACATCAAAAAGCAGTTGAAAATCGAAAACATGTTCAGAAAGCTATTTTAGATATCAAAAAAGGAAAACATGGATCTATTTTGAAAAAAATGTTTTTTGGCCATTTTGACTTGCGGGCCAAATGTGCACAATAAGACAATTCCACTAAAAACTTGGCCCATTATTTTTGAGTGATGGCACCTTTAGAAAATTTATGGCCCATAAATGTAGCAATTGATGGGCCATTGGCCCACCACTATTTTCAGCCTTCCCAATCACTGATAGTATTTAGATAGTAATCCTTGCATCTGTCAATATGTACATTGCATGTATTACATGTATTGCGCCCTACTAAATCTCAGTCATTATTCATTGTGACGTTATTCATTTTCTGGCCAATTGTTTATGTACAATTCCACTAACATTGGCTGTTTTGCACCATGCAGAGATTTCCTCCTGCATCCTCCTTTCCCCTCCTCCCAAGCAATGCCTCTCCCCCTCTCCCCAAAGCAATGTTTCCCCCCAAGCAATGGTCACTTGTTTCTCATACATTTGACACTTTAATTATATGTACATGATTGTGCATTTAACTACTGGTTCATTCTACACACCTACTGTTAGGTACAATGTAGGTTAGTACATGTAGGCACTTAGGCACTTACAGTCCAATAAGATACTGCATGCATGTGCCTATACTACATGTACACCATAATACACTGTATAGAGGGGGGCATTGGGGTTTGCGGTGTTGCGGTGTTGGGCAATTTTTATTGCGGTGTTGTGGTGAAAAAATTAAACGTTGCGGTGATCGTAAATCCTGTGGGATGCGGTGTTTGTGTTTCTAAACCTACAGTGTTCGGTGAAGCGATATATTACTTGCGAAGTTGCGGTGTCAACCCTTTTTTTCGTTTTGGTCAGTTTTCGTTTTTTTTTCGTGATGCGGTGTTTTCGGAATTTTTTTTGCGGTGTTGCGGTGTTCAGAACCCCCCAATGTCCCCCTCTGTATAGAGATTTACATTCCAGTTAACTCATCTCATAGTGCTTAACAATGCTCATGTTGTTTTTTAACAGCCCCCATCACCTCATATGGTTGACAGCTTGTTCAGGTTTGCTGTTCCTCTGTTAAAGAGTGATTGCTCCAAAATACGAGATGCTATTATCACTGGCCTTGGTAGAACAAGTCCATCATCGTACAGGTAACACATAAGTCATTTTCATATGAGTTGGAACTACATTTAGGTGCCGTGTGGTGACCGTGCCGTGTCCAAGCATTCTGATTGGTTGAGCAATGATTTTGCGTACTGTGATTGGTTGAATAGATGTCTTTGATCCTGTACTGTGACTTGTAACTCTATACCTGTCCATAGGTTTCCCACTCATGAAACGACTCTCTTATTTTGTATTTTGCTTGGCAATCTTTTGTCGGTTGTTGTCGGTTGTCAGCTGATTGCCAGTTGTTAACCTACCGACCAGTCAACCAATTCTGGTGTGTAGATAGATAGATAGATAATGCCTTTATTTACACAGGGTAGCTCAATCAGTATTTACAAAGCTGTAAAAAACTGTTATCAATAGAGGCCCTAAAATGTACAATTCTTGACTCGATTTGGACACTGTCACTTCCAGATGATACACAGCACTTTTGAAACATAGTTCTACATCATCATCATCATAATAATAATACTTTATTCCATCCCTATATACCATGTTTAAGCCATGCATTTTTCATCATTTTCTTGTACTGAAATGAAGACAAATGTTCAAAACATCAGTATAGAGAGTTTGCACGATCACGTGCCGGCAGCCATGACAGGAGGCAGGATAAAGGAATACCTTTCCCATAAGGAATTGAATTCTTTCTCATGTAAAATTATTTTATTGTTCCTGCCCCCTGTCATGGCTGCCGGGCATATGATCGTGCAAATCCTCTATTGCTATTCCATTTTTATTTTACACTCTGCAGTTTAATCATAACATACAGCTGTATATACTGTAATGTAATGTATTATGTACCTTGTCGCAGGGACTTTATTGAGGAAATACACTTTTTGGTTCGAGAGGCTTTAGACAGAAGAGCTGAGGTAATGCATGTCAAGTATTTTATGTTGCTCAGTGAATGTTTCTTTTTGTGTTGCGCAAAGCATTCAATCATTTTCACAGGTCCTGGCTGACAATATTGACAACCTTTGCAGCATTATCAATGATTGTCATCATTATTTTGATGTTTCAGTCAGTGCGAAAAAGAAGGAAAAGAGATTCTTTAAGGTCCTATTTGACAAAGGTGTTTGAGCTCAATGCCCAGCATGGCTGCTTTGCTGACAGGTAAAGCAATTTGGTCAACTTGCATGCTTGCATACTAGGGCAATTCTGATGCCTTACATGTGCGGGTGTAGCACAGGGGAGGGGTACATATGTGGGTGAAGCCCAGGGGAGGGGTGGGGAGGTACTTGAAATAATGATGTAATTATGATGTGCTGTGGTCTGAGATCCAGGTTTTTGGCAGTTTTATCTGTTAATCCAGGTTTAGTGATTGCAGAAAAATCATAAATCCAGGTTAGAGTGAAGAAAATGTAACTGTTTTTAAATAATCCTCAATCTACAAGCAGTTTCTTTAAATGGCATCATACAATGGGAAAAGTGTCAGAAAGTAGACAAGAAAAGCAATGCAGTAGGGACCAGACAAATGCAAATGCTGTGGCAGATCTAGGGGGAGGGGTCAGGGCTCGTTTTAAGAACCCTCTAAACTTTACATGCTTACCTGTTTTCGTTTCACTTCCAGTGACAGCGAGCTTGTCAAAGACGATGGACTGACATCATTCTTTATTGATTACATTGACGGCATCAGGTAATAGTCATACTATGATGACCATGTTTCAGATGTAAGGATAGTCTAATACTGTTGTTTTCTAACAGGCTATACCTTGAGAGTGAACCAGACAAGGACTGGCCGGCCATCATGCACTTAAGACTTCATTTTTGTAACTTTGTCTACAAGCTGATCACTTCTGTTTCAAGTAAGCATGTTTATTTAGGTCTGAAATGCATGTTCAGTTCCCTTTCTCTTCAAGAAATAGAAAAAGAGGCAGCTTGCTATATCGAGTTATAGAAGCACGCGGGAATTGTAAGAAGAAAAGACAAGTGTCAGGATCGAGAAGCACAAGGCATAGCCAAGTGCTTCTCGCATTTCTCAAGCACGCATTATATCATAGTTATTTTATAAAGGTTTATAGATGGCGAGGTTAATTAAACAAGTGAGAATAATAGACTATAGACATTGTTTAATCATAGAGCTTTCTTTGATCACAATAGAGTCACATCAAGATCGTTTGCTGCCTATGGATCTTCGGCGCAATTTGTTTTTCCTGTTTAGTAGTTGGTGTGCTCATTTTGGTGTTAAGATATCTGGTGTAGAAAGGTGAGTATTCAAACCATCTTCTTCATTTGGAAAAGCTCTTCAAAACAGAAATGCACAGATACCTCTGTGTTGCTACAATTTTCAAACAATGTTCTATGCATTCGTTTATTGGAGGAGTATTGTTGTACAGTGAAAGCTCTCTGAGTGACCACCTTCTCTATTGTACCTCTCAAAATGGCCATCTACATGTCCAATGCTGACATGTATACATACCCTAATGTTTTATTGTTATTTCAGGCCAGTACTCATTCCTAGTGCGCAAAGCAATGATCTAGAACTTGCAACCTTGCATGTAAGTATGCAGATACATTTCTTCAGAACTATGGTAGTGCAAAGAATGTGTGAAGTGAAAACGTGTTTGGAGGCTTGGGGGAGGGTGGAGTAATGTGCAGTGAACTAATTAAGCATCTCAGCCACAAGGTGTACATGTAGCATCACTCTTAATGTTATTGATTGCAGGACATGTAAATGTAGACCATGCTACCGCACCTCACCTCACCTCCCCTCACCTTGCTTCACCTCACCTCACCTTGCCTCACCTTGCCTTGCCTCAAGTCACCTAACCCCACCCCACCTCACTTCACCACCCCAGGTCTCACCTCACCCCACCTCACCTCACCTCACCCCACCCCACCTCACCTCACCTCACCTGCTGTTATTAATTATCACAGGCTATGTGTGGTATTCTACAATGTGGTCCAATGTTTGATCTTGATGGTGTGTCTCTCAGTGGATATATTTACAGTTGGTTACAGATTGTTTTGAATTCACCAAAAGAAAAGGTACTCACCCATTCATGGTGTACAAGACTGACCATTGTTAATGTATATTTCTCTTACAAAATGGATATACAGTACAGCAGTTCAGTATATATAATCTGAATGGTCAGGGGCGTAGGCAGGGGGAGGTCACAGGGTGCCTGTGATCCCCCTTACTCTGGGTCTACTCTTTCAATTTATATGTTTGAGGAGCAGAGGGGGGGGGGGGGGGATTTGGTGGTGAATGATATGGAGTGTAACCCTTCCCCTCTCCCCCCCCCCCCCCCCCCCCCCCCCCCCCCAATGGAAAATCCTGGCTACGCCTCTGATGGTATACTAGTACCATGAGAACTGGGCAAATAGATTGATGACATTCTTATTTATACTCGCTCTGCAAGGGACTGGTGGGAAGAGTAAATCACAACCACAAAAGTATTCAAAGTTATACAGCTATAGCCATATCACTTCAGCACATCACCATGTAAAGCCTGTTTAATACCATTAACATGGAGCAAGTGTGGCCTAGTTGGCATGTGCGCTGCCTACAAAGCAAGAGGTCCGCAGTTCGATCCCCGGTGACCTCGCACACTTGTTTCGACTTCTCTCTAATCCGTGTAGCTTCAGCTTTAAATACCCGTAAAAAGGAGCACTGATGGAGAGAGGGGAGTAAAGTGCGCACCGTCGGCCTCAAGTTTATCAGTTTATGTTTGCTGTCACAAGTTACCGACGTTAAATAAAGTCCCTTTACTTTATTGATGGAAGACACAAGCACAAACACAAGAGGCATTACATGCATTTCACTGAAGTCTCACCAAGATGTATATACTTTATTCCACAGATTCACCTTCTTGGTCGTATGACTCTGACACGTTTGTTAGAAAACAACTGCAATACTCCTACTCTGTTAAACTGGGTTATAGACACGTGTTACACTGGTACTAAACTAGTGGCGAGTGGTTGCTTTAGGGCTTTGAGTAGTGTTTTAACTAAAAGGTAAATTATCCTACTCTGTTAAACTGGGTTATAGACACGTGTTACACTGGTACTAAACTAGTGGCGAGTGGTTGCTTTAGGGCTTTGAGTAGTGTTTTAACTAAAAGGTAAATTATCCTAGTCTGTTAAACTGGGTTATAGACACGTGTTACACTGGTACTAAACTAGTGGCGAGTGGTTGCTTTAGGGCTTTGAGTAGTGTTTTAACTAAAAGGTAAATACTCCTACTCTGTTAAACTGGGTTATAGACACGTGTTACACTGGTACTAAACTAGTGGCGAGTGGTTGCTTTAGGGCTTTGAGTAGTGTTTTAACTAAAAGGTAAATTATCCTACTCTGTTAAACTGGGTTATAGACACGTGTTACACTGGTACTAAACTAGTGGCGAGTGGTTGCTTTAGGGCTTTGAGTAGTGTTTTAACTAAAAGGTAAATTATCCTACTCTGTTAAACTGGGTTATAGACACGTGTTACACTGGTACTAAACTAGTGGCGAGTGGTTGCTTTAGGGCTTTGAGTAGTGTTTTAACTAAAAGGTAAATACTCCTACTCTGTTAAACTGGGTTATAGACACGTGTTACACTGGTACTAAACTAGTGGCGAGTGGTTGCTTTAGGGCTTTGAGTAGTGTTTTAACTAAAAGGTAAATACTCCTACTCTGTTAAACTGGGTTATAGACACGTGTTACACTGGTACTAAACTAGTGGCGAGTGGTTGCTTTAGGGCTTTGAGTAGTGTTTTAACTAAAAGGTAAATTATCCTACTCTGTTAAACTGGGTTATAGACACGTGTTACACTGGTACTAAACTAGTGGCGAGTGGTTGCTTTAGGGCTTTGAGTAGTGTTTTAACTAAAAGGTAAATTATCCTACTCTGTTAAACTGGGTTATAGACACGTGTTACACTGGTACTAAACTAGTGGCGAGTGGTTGCTTTAGGGCTTTGAGTAGTGTTTTAACTAAAAGGTAAATACTCCTACTCTGTTAAACTGGGTTATAGACACGTGTTACACTGGTACTAAACTAGTGGCGAGTGGTTGCTTTAGGGCTTTGAGTAGTGTTTTAACTAAAAGGTAAATACTCCTACTCTGTTAAACTGGGTTATAGACACGTGTTACACTGGTACTAAACTAGTGGCGAGTGGTTGCTTTAGGGCTTTGAGTAGTGTTTTAACTAAAAGGTAAATACTCCTACTCTGTTAAACTGGGTTATAGACACGTGTTACACTGGTACTAAACTAGTGGCGAGTGGTTGCTTTAGGGCTTTGAGTAGTGTTTTAACTAAAAGGTAAATACTCCTACTCTGTTAAACTGGGTTATAGACACGTGTTACACTGGTACTAAACTAGTGGCGAGTGGTTGCTTTAGGGCTTTGAGTAGTGTTTTAACTAAAAGGTAAATACTCCTACTCTGTTAAACTGGGTTATAGACACGTGTTACACTGGTACTAAACTAGTGGCGAGTGGTTGCTTTAGGGCTTTGAGTAGTGTTTTAACTAAAAGGTAAATACTCCTACTCTGTTAAACTGGGTTATAGACACGTGTTACACTGGTACTAAACTAGTGGCGAGTGGTTGCTTTAGGGCTTTGAGTAGTGTTTTAACTAAAAGGTAAATACTCCTACTCTGTTAAACTGGGTTATAGACACGTGTTACACTGGTACTAAACTAGTGGCGAGTGGTTGCTTTAGGGCTTTGAGTAGTGTTTTAACTAAAAGGTAAATACTCCTACTCTGTTAAACTGGGTTATAGACACGTGTTACACTGGTACTAAACTAGTGGCGAGTGGTGGTGCTTTAGGGCTTTGAGTAGTGTTTTAACTAAAAGGTAAATACTCCTACTCTGTTAAACTGGGTTATAGACACGTGTTACACTGGTACTAAACTAGTGGCGAGTGGTTGCTTTAGGGCTTTGAGTAGTGTTTTAACTAAAAGGTAAATACTCCTACTCTGTTAAACTGGGTTATAGACACGTGTTACACTGGTACTAAACTAGTGGCGAGTGGTTGCTTTAGGGCTTTGAGTAGTGTTTTAACTAAAAGGTAAATTATCCTACTCTGTTAAACTGGGTTATAGACACGTGTTACACTGGTACTAAACTAGTGGCGAGTGGTTGCTTTAGGGCTTTGAGTAGTGTTTTAACTAAAAGGTAAATTATCCTAGTCTGTTAAACTGGGTTATAGACACGTGTTACACTGGTACTAAACTAGTGGCGAGTGGTTGCTTTAGGGCTTTGAGTAGTGTTTTAACTAAAAGGTAAATACTCCTACTCTGTTAAACTGGGTTATAGACACGTGTTACACTGGTACTAAACTAGTGGCGAGTGGTTGCTTTAGGGCTTTGAGTAGTGTTTTAACTAAAAGGTAAATACTCCTACTCTGTTAAACTGGGTTATAGACACGTGTTACACTGGTACTAAACTAGTGGCGAGTGGTTGCTTTAGGGCTTTGAGTAGTGTTTTAACTAAAAGGTAAATTATCCTACTCTGTTAAACTGGGTTATAGACACGTGTTACACTGGTACTAAACTAGTGGCGAGTGGTTGCTTTAGGGCTTTGAGTAGTGTTTTAACTAAAAGGTAAATTATCCTACTCTGTTAAACTGGGTTATAGACACGTGTTACACTGGTACTAAACTAGTGGCGAGTGGTTGCTTTAGGGCTTTGAGTAGTGTTTTAACTAAAAGGTAAATACTCCTACTCTGTTAAACTGGGTTATAGACACGTGTTACACTGGTACTAAACTAGTGGCGAGTGGTTGCTTTAGGGCTTTGAGTAGTGTTTTAACTAAAAGGTAAATACTCCTACTCTGTTAAACTGGGTTATAGACACGTGTTACACTGGTACTAAACTAGTGGCGAGTGGTTGCTTTAGGGCTTTGAGTAGTGTTTTAACTAAAAGGTAAATTATCCTACTCTGTTAAACTGGGTTATAGACACGTGTTACACTGGTACTAAACTAGTGGCGAGTGGTTGCTTTAGGGCTTTGAGTAGTGTTTTAACTAAAAGGTAAATACTCCTACTCTGTTAAACTGGGTTATAGACACGTGTTACACTGGTACTAAACTAGTGGCGAGTGGTTGCTTTAGGGCTTTGAGTAGTGTTTTAACTAAAAGGTAAATTATCCTACTCTGTTAAACTGGGTTATAGACACGTGTTACACTGGTACTAAACTAGTGGCGAGTGGTTGCTTCAGGGCTTTGAGTAGTGTTTTAACTAAAAGGTAAATTATCCTACTCTGTTAAACTGGGTTATAGACACGTGTTACACTGGTACTAAACTAGTGGCGAGTGGTTGCTTTAGGGCTTTGAGTAGTGTTTTAACTAAAAGGTAAATTATCCTACTCTGTTAAACTGGGTTATAGACACGTGTTACACTGGTACTAAACTAGTGGCGAGTGGTTGCTTTAGGGCTTTGAGTAGTGTTTTAACTAAAAGGTAAATTATCCTAGTCTGTTCTTGAACTCTTGATTGATTGATTTGTTAGTGTGTAATAGTCCAGACTATTTCATTTACAAGTGAAGGGGTCCCTGGAAGAACAGAGCAAGTGATTTGTGATCAAAATTAAACCCAAATTCTCCTTTGAAATTCAAAGAATTGCTAGGAGAATTTAGATTTT
The DNA here is from genome assembly GCA_033675265.1 of Actinostola sp. cb2023. Lineage (NCBI taxonomy): Eukaryota > Metazoa > Cnidaria > Anthozoa > Actiniaria > Actinostolidae > Actinostola > Actinostola sp. cb2023. Next base: position 178,645 of record JAUJYZ010000510.1, read on the forward strand.
GATCAGAGATCACTTGCATTGTTCTTGCACCCTTCAAATGTCTTTCCACTTCTACTATTGACAATAAACTGTCATATCTATCGTATACACACGGACATTGAATTCCTTGACCGATGTTGATCTCCTGTTACACCCAGCACGTGTACAGCCCCTCCTCTCTTCGAGACCCCAAGATCATCCCTAGTAATAATCTGTCAGTTGAATAATCGTCTTCGTGTATGTGTATTACCTTAAAATGCTTACAAAGAGATAGAGGTTACAAATAATCTATAAGTGAGAACCCATCATCACTGACTGCATGTGTTTTTTTTAGGCCTGATTACCCATGTGAAATGATTCCACTGTTGAATGTAGTCCTGTTCAAGACAGCAGATGCTAGTATTGATTTACGAGAAAAAGCAGCACAGCTCCTGCAGATACTAGAAAGGTGAGAGAATGACGCTCTTGTTTTTAAGTACATAAGTGATAGGAAAGTGATGGTTCACATAAGGACAATCATACACCTGGTATTCTCCCTCCTGGAAAAGTTCCATTCTGCGACAAAGCTCATTCGGACTTTAATGCAGCCCTCCTCTCTTGAGTATTTTTACAGCAATATCGTAGAATTGCCAAGTGATGTCCTTCATGATGGCCGTCTTGGAAAGAGTTCCACCCATTTTAAAGCATGAAGATGCATTCTACATTGTGCAGTTATATATTGTTTTTATTGTGTTTCTGTGCAGACGGTTCTTCAAATACACACCTCCTTCTATCTCTTGCTCGGTGCACTGTAGTTACTCACAGTCCCAAAGTGAGTTGTCAGCATCATTGGCCAAGGCTCATCCTGAGATTACAGTCTACATGTTTGAAGGTAAATAATTTCTGATTTGATGCTTTGTTTTCTTGGTGCTCAGTCTGTCTGTCCGTACTTGCGTCAGTCAGTCAGTCAGTCAGTCAGTCAGTCAGTCAGTCAGTCAGTCAGTCAGTCAGTCAGTCAGTCAGTCAGTCAGTCAGTCAGGTCAGTAAGTCATTAGACTAGTCAGTCAGTCAGTCAATCAGTAAGACTAGTCAGTCAGTCAGTCGGTTAGTTAGTCAGTCAGTCAATCAGTTAACCAGCCATTCCGTCCATCTGTCTGTCCGTCCATCCATCCATTCGTCATTGTTGCACTGTGTGTCTGTACCTTTTGTATGATGGTAATAGAGTCGTTTTCGTATGAGTGGGAAGTAGTTACGGTACGGCTCGTGCCGTGCAGTGACTGTATCGCACCATCATCGTGCGGTATCCAAGCATTGTGATTGGTTGTGAAATGATTTCACGCACTGTGATTGGTTGAATACAATGTGTTCGATTCCGTACCGTGACCCTAACTCCGTACCATAGGTTTCCCACTCATACGAAAATGACTCTGAAAATGAATGTGATATTGATCATTGGTGATAATAATGTGCTCATTGTTTCCCTATCAGAAATGACTGCTCGATTCCGGAATACAACCTCAGCAGGTCAGCGGTGCATCTTGCAGTACATGCTGCCCTGGTTATCAAACATTGAACTGGTTGACCTGGCCAACCCACCACCATTACCATCCATGGAGACGGAGCTTGACCAGGAAAACGAGGACCCAGCAGAGGTCATGCTTCCAGTAGACCTGAACGACGAAGGGTGGGGCTCACTGGAGGCTACTCGGCTCGTACTTAACAATTTGTTCTACATTACTGTTAAGGTATATTGGAAACAAGTCTGTGGTATTTTCTTGCAAGTTAATTTGGAGCTTTTTAAAGAAATTTATGTTTTGTTTAGTCAGAGATGAATGATGATGATGATGGTGGATGATGATGATGGATGGTTGTGGTGGTGGTGATGGTGGATGGTGGTGATGATGATGATGATGGTGGATGATGATGATGGATAGTAGTGGTGGTGGTGATGGATGGTGGATGGTGGTGATGATGATGATGGTGGATGATGATGATGGATGGTGGTGATGGTGATGATGGTGGTGGTGATGATGGTGGTGGTGATGATGGTTGTGGTGATGATGGTGGTGGTGATGATCATGGTGGATGGTGGCAGTGATGATGATGGTGGTGGTGGTGTGGTGACGATGATGGAAATAGACTGTGTATTGTGAAATTAGTTTAGGGTAAAACATGGTGCATATCTTAGTGAAGCTTCATGAGATTGATTTTGAAGGGTCATTTTACTACCAAACTGAAGATAATGAAGACAACCTATTCTATTCTGACCAGAACGACAATGATGATGATGATAATTGTGATGATGGTGATTACTGCTTCTGTTGGTGATAATTGTGAAATCAGTGTTGAAGCAATGGCGACGTTGTTTAGACAATCGAATACATCTTCATTTTCTTTCCCAGTATGATGATCAGTTCAGCAAAGAAATCGAGTCTGCCTGGGCAAGTCTAGTATGTGGTATATGGATAAACAATGTACACGAGATCTTGAGCTACTTGATTACACTGGCTGGTGTCGTAGGACAATCAGAAGTACTCATTCATGTAAGTTGTGCATGGAAACACTTGTATATCTGAACGACACTAAAATAGAATAATTTCAACTGACCCACAGTCAACTTTGGTCAAAGAATGACCATTCTCCTTTCTCAAATAGGTGTATGTTTTAGTTAGAGTGGTTTTCGTATGAGTTGGAAAGTTACTGTACCATGCCATATTGAAAGAGTTTGATTGGATGAGATGCATCTGCATGCTTTCTGATTGGTTCAGAAAGGAAGCCATTTGAGTGTCACGGTACCGTAGGTTTCCCACTCATACGAAAACGACTGCATATTCCAGTGTTTCACAAAGTTATCTCATGGTCTTTGTTTCAGGCCAAGAAACTTGCAGTTTACATCGCAAGAGCACAGACTGATCAGACTGTAGATGAACTCATGGAGGAACTCAAGGTTTGTTGCAGTAATGATTTCAGCAATGACCGTTGTTACAGATTTATGATAAGCATTGACGAATGTTTCATGAATGCGAAAAATATGGCAGGACAAAAACTGGACTCACACCCCAAAACTTTGGCAATCCCATAGTAATCTCTCCCAGTACAATAGAACCCTGCTCTCTCGAACACTCAAGCGACAAGATAAATAGTCTTTGTTATATGACACTCGCATAGTGATGTGATAGCAGGCGTTCGAAGGTCCAAATTCGAAGGTGCCTAATTCCAAGGGATAATACACTTGTTCCATTGCAATCGAAAGACCATGATCGTTAATCATAAGTTGTTTCTTACAGTTGACAGAAACAGTGGCTTCTCAGTTTGAGCGAAGTGATGAACCACCTTACTTCAGAGTCGTTAATAAAACATCGTGTAGTAGAGACTCGGTGTGCGAGCAGACAAAAGCACCCAAAACTGCACGAGGCATTGACAACGAATCGAAGTTGCAGGAGGAGGTTGGGAAGAAAGAGTCTAAGGAAGAGAAAAAAGTGGACAGTCTACCGAGAATGAATAGCATAGAAAAAGGTAAAGTGGAATTAAGCATGATTAATGTTTGTTCATCCAATGAGATTTCTTTGGTCTGCAAAGTAGTGGAGAGGGAGGGGAGGGAATAAAGTGGAGGATCCAGGACATCATAAAGAGAGGGATCTATCCAACAAGAAAAGGTCCACTCTCCAGTAGATGATGGTGTCCAAGTATATTCATTACGTGTAGTTCTGATTTTTTTTCAAAACACATGTTAGATCCAGCCAACCCCCCCTCCCCAATCCTTCAATAGTAGTGTCTAAGTCATTTTTGATACCCATCAACAGCATCTAGTGTCGATCAGCCAGATATGGCACCCCTCGCTGAACCAGAGGAAGTAGAGGACGAGAGCAGCAAGGTCCAGGCTCTACAGGATGTATATTGGCCGCAAGAGTGGGTTACAAAGGTGCACAGTCTTGGTATAGCTATTCCTTTACCAGTACCAGACAGACTGAAGTACTATGCGCCATTAAATGATGTTTTACCATTTGCTTCCACTGCTGCTTCGTTATACAGGTGATTATTTAAATAGGCGGTCGAACCTCTCGAAACCGACCACCCTTATTGTCAGGTGTCTTATATTATTATAGAGGCGGTCAAACCTCTTGAAACCGACCACCCTTATTGTCAGGTATCTTATATTATTATAGAGGCGGTCTAACCTCTTGAAACCGACCACCCTTATTGTCAGGTATCTTACATTATTATGAGGCAGTCGAACCTCTCGAAACTGACCACCCTTATTGTCAGGTATCTTACATTATTATGAGGCAGTCGAACCTCTCGAAACCGACCACCCTTATTGTCAGGTATCTTACATTATTATGAGGCAGTCGAACCTCTCGAAACCGACCACCCTTATTGTCAGGTATCTTACATTATTATGAGGCAGTCGAACCTCTTGAAACCGACCACCCTTATTGTCAGGTATCTTACATTATTATGAGGCAGTCGAACCTCTCGAAACCGACCACCCTTATTGTCAGGTATCTTACATTATTATAGAGGCGGTCTAACCTCTTGAAACCGACCACCCTTATTGTCAGGTGTCTTATATTATTACAGAGGCAGTCGAACCTCTCGAAACCGACCACCCTTATTGTCAGGTATCTTACATTATTATGAGGCAGTCGAACCTCTCGAAACCGACCACCCTTATTGTCAGGTATCTTACATTATTATGAGGCAGTCGAACCTCTCGAAACCGACCACCCTTATTGTCAGGTATCTTACATTATTATGAGGCAGTCGAACCTCTCGAAACCGACCACCCTTATTGTCAGGTATCTTACATTATTATGAGGCAGTCGAACCTCTCGAAACCGACCACCCTTATTGTCAGGTATCTTACATTATTATGAGGCAGTCGAACCTCTCGAAACCGACCACCCTTATTGTCAGGTATCTTACATTATTATGAGGCAGTCGAACCTCTCGAAACCGACGACCACCCTTATTGTCAGGTATCTTACATTATTATAGAGGCAGTCGCCACCTCTCGAAACCAACCACCCTTATTGTCAGGTGTCTTACATTATTATGAGGCAGTCGAACCTCTCGAAACCGACCACCCTTATTGTCAGGTATCTTACATTATTATAGAGGCAGTCACCACCTCTCGAAACCAACCACCCTTATTGTCAGGTGTCTTATATTATTATAGAGGCAGTCGAACCTCTCGAAACCGACCACCCTTATTGTCAGGTGTCGTATATTATTATAGAGGCAGTCGAACCTCTCGAAACCGACCACCCTTATTGTCAGGTATCTTACATTATTATGAGGCAGTCGAACCTCTCGAAACCGACCACCCTTATTGTCAGGTATCTTACATTATTATGAGGCAGTCGAACCTCTCGAAACCGACCACTCTTATTGTCAGGTATCTTACATTATTATAGAGGCAGTCGAACCTCTCGATACCGACCACTATTGTCAGGTAGATGGTCGCTTATATTATTATAGAGGCAGTCGAACCTCTCGAAACTGACCACCCTTATTGTCAGGTAGGTGGTCGTTTACTTGAGGTGGTCGCTTCCTTACAAGCAAAGAGTCTATGGATACAATACTTGGGATTCAGGAATTGAAAGAGTGGTCGCCAGGGAAACCAAAGTTGTTCGCCTTTGAGAGGCCCGGTATGTGGCAAATACATCGGAAGATTGGGTTCGAGTATAACTCCGATGTAAAAACGGCATAGTCAATCCAATGTGCTAGAGAAAGAACGTTGAATCCATTCAAATGATATTTCCACTAGTCTTTCATCGAGGGCAAACACCTTTAAAAACCTGTAACTAATTCAGCCAATCAAAACACTCGAACCCAGTCTTCCAACATTTGCCACAGACCGGGGAGAAGTGGTCGTTCAACTAAGTTGTGGAGTAATGCTTATGCCAATACAATTTCTATTCTCCAGGTGTAATTTCGCTTTGATGGTTCTTACTGAGTTGGTTCTCGACCAACCACAAGTGGAGTGGGGACGACACGTACCTCTTATGTTACACGTTATCTTTCTTGGTAAGGAATTGATGGACTGGACTCCAGTTGATGGGTATCCTGTGGTAACGGGAGAGAAGAGTACTGTCTGGGTCTTATTCTGATCTTTCCCAGCCACAGGAAGCCCAAGAGGAGTTGCTTGCGGTAATCCACACAGTTATGACAAGTTCTGCGCCTAGCGTTCTAAACTTTATTTGCGAACATTACTCTAAGAGGAATGAAAGGGTGATTAAAATTTTTTTTTTGCTAATCACAAACAAAGACGTATGAATTTGGATTATGTTCGAGCATTCACAGGAACAATATTTGTTTGCGATTTGTGACACAGAAAATAACAACAAAACTCCAACAAAACTGAAAAATTATGCACATGCTTATCATGATAAAATGATTTGCGGCACATTTATTTTCTTAACTGTAACTGATATACATTGGTGTATTCCACAGGTCTAGACCATGGTAAAGCGTTGGTATACGAGCACTGCAAACGTTTACTTGTCAACCTCATCATCATCATCGTTTGCCATGGCAACTATATCCATATTGCCCAACCACTGTCCGACTTCATGGCCGGGTCTGAGCAAAGCCTCGGTAAACACGGCCTACAGAAGTCTGTGTGGACCCTTGATATTGGTAACATGGTGCGTATTCCTGACAATATTGATCCCAGTGCTGGCGCTGGTGATCAAGAGCAAGCGATCGAGACAGAATGTACTGATGATGAAGATGGCGCTGGCACTGTGTCTGTCAAGTAAGTTGAAGAGTAAACAAAATATGGCTGTGCGTCCAACCTTGAGATCTTGTGTACCGAGGTGTCTGGAAGATAACATGAGCACAGTCGAACTCCCATAAGCGGACACCCCTTTGGGATCTTAGTGTAGGGGTTAGTTTTCCAGAATTATGTGTTTAAGGAGGTGAGAAGCAGTGAAGTGCATTTGCACTGGGTCGCTTTTTGGTGTCTGCCTAATAGGCCGGTGTCCGCGTTAATGGAGGTTCGACTGTCTATGGAATAGACCTTTTTACCGATACGGTGGCCATCTTGAATTATGGGATGCCCATACAGCTGTAAACATGACTACTATTATTTATTTTATTTATTTATTTCACAATATTTACACTGGTGCATCTAATAGACCTTTTTACCGATACGGTGGCCATCTTGAATTATGGAGAAATTATGGGATGCCCAGGGTGCAAGCTAGTAGCCATTTGGCCATGAAAAACTACGAAAACTTAATTTAAAGCAATGAATTCGTACAAAATTATACAACAATACACAACACATGTAGATAGTAAGTCATACAACACTATGGTTAGAGTGAAATAGAAAAAGAATATATTGACGCGACTCCACACTGTACAGTTTTTGGGTCATTTGCACCCTGAGCATCCCATAATGTTATAGCCAAAACAATATAATCCAAAATGGCCGCCGTATCGGTAAAAAGGTCTATTTACAATGAAAAGACCTTTCCTGGTATAGTGTTCTTTAAGGACTTGATATTTTTTAATTAAAATTAATTGACTGATTAATTAATACTATTAATGGTATATTGTTCTATGTCTACCGTAGCGAGGGTAGGTTTACTGCAGGCGGTGAACTACTATCAGACGAAGATAACGAGACAGGAAAACACGAACAAGTCAAGAGCTTGATTGAGTTTCTTGCCAACAGGTAAGATAAGCTACAATCATTGCCAAAATGGTTGGCACGACTTGCCATTTTCTAGTATGTTCAGAAGTGTGCAGGACTACTGGCATACAACCCCCTTTCCCTTGGCTCCCCTCCCCCCTCCCCCTTGGGCAATGTTGGGTGGAAATGTTTCATTTGAGGTCTGACGTCATAATCTGTCAGTTTACAGCAACATTACTTCAGGGGGGAGGGGGGGGGGGGTTTTTTGGGGGGGGGGGGGGGGGGAGGGTTGGAGTGCCCCCAAGAGGGTTAGGAATGAAAATCACTGTTTTTTACTCAAAAAAGTCGAGCGTGCCAAGACATTTTGGCAACGATTGTACGTTCATGGGTTAGTTTATGCACGTCACGGCATTACGAATAGACCTGTGTAGTTATACTCTGTCTAAAGAACATTGTTGTCCATTGTTGTTGTTGTTGTTGTTGCTGCTGCTGCGCTGCTGCTGCTGCTACTGTTCTTGGCCTTGATGAGTTTTCTGTTTTTCTTCTGTATGTTGTTGTTGTTGTTACTGTTTCTTCTGTTTGTTGTTGTTGTTGTTGTTGTTCGTGGTCTTCATGAGTACTCGTTGCTGCTGCACTTGTAATAATAATATTATTGTAATAAATTGTTGTTGTTATTGTTGCTGCTGCTACTGTTCTTTGCCTTGATCCTTGATAAGTTCTCTGTATTTCTTCTGTATGTTGTTGCTGTTGCTGTTTCTGCTGTTGTTGTTGCTGTTTCTTCTTCTGTTGTTGTTGTTGCTGTTTCTTCTTCTGTTGTTGTTGTTGCTGTTTCTTCTGTTGTTGTTGTTTCTTCTGTTGTTGTTGTTGTTGTTTCTTCTGTTGTTGTTGTTGCTGTTTCTTCTGTTGTTGTTGTTGTTGTTGTTTCTTCTGTTGTTGTTGTTGTTGTTTCTTCTGTTGTTGTTGTTGTTGTTGTTGTTTCTTCTGTTGTTGTTGTTGTTGTTTCTTCTGTTGTTGTTGTTGTTGTTTCTTCTGTTGTTGTTGTTGTTGTTGTTTCTTCTGTTGTTGTTGTTGTTGTTGTTTCTTCTGTTGTTGTTGTTGCTGTTTCTTCTGTTGTTGTTGTTGTTGCTGTTTCTTCTGTTGTTGTTGTTGTTGTTGTTTCTTCTGTTGTTGTTGTTGTTGTTGTTGTTTCTTCTGTTGTTGTTGTTGCTGTTTCTTCTGTTGTTGTTGTTGTTGCTGTTTCTTCTGTTGTTGTTGTTGTTGTTGTTTCTTCTGTTGTTGTTGTTGCTGTTTTTCTTCTGTTGTTGTTGTTGTTGTTTCTTCTGTTGTTGTTGTTGTTGTTTCTTCTGTTGTTGTTGTTGTTGTTTCTTCTGTTGTTGTTGTTGCTGTTTCTTCTGTTGTTGTTGTTTTTGCTGTTTCTTCTGTTGTTGTTGTTGTTGTTTCTTCTGTTGTTGTTGTTGCTGTTTCTTCTGTTGTTGTTGTTGTTGTTTCTTCTGTTGTTGTTGTTGTTGTTTCTTCTGTTGTTGTTGTTGTTGTTTCTTCTGTTGTTGTTGTTGCTGTTTCTTCTGTTGTTGTTGTTGTTGTTGTTTCTTCTGTTGTTGTTGTTGTTGTTTCTTCTGTTGTTGTTGTTGTTGTTGTTGTTTCTTCTGTTGTTGTTGTTGTTGTTTCTTCTGTTGTTGTTGTTGTTGTTTGTTTCTTCTGTTGTTGTTGTTGTTGTTGTTTCTTCTGTTGTTGTTGTTGTTGTTGTTTCTTCTGTTGTTGTTGTTGCTGTTTCTTCTGTTGTTGTTGTTGTTGTTGCTGTTTCTTCTGTTGTTGTTGTTGTTGTTGTTTTTCTTCTGTTGTTGTTGTTGTTGTTGTTTCTTCTGTTGTTGTTGTTGCTGTTTCTTCTGTTGTTGTTGTTGTTGCTGTTTCTTCTGTTGTTGTTGTTGTTTCTTCTGTTGTTTGTTGTTGCTGTTTCTTCTGTTGTTGTTGTTGTTGTTTCTTCTGTTGTTGTTGTTGTTGTTTCTTCTGTTGTTGTTGTTGTTGTTTCTTCTGTTGTTGTTGTTGCTGTTTCTTCTGTTGTTGTTGTTGTTGTTGTTTCTTCTGTTGTTGTTGTTGTTGTTGTTTCTTCTGTTGTTGTTGTTGCTGTTTCTTCTGTTGTTGTTGTTGTTGTTGTTTTTTCTGTTGTTGTTGTTGTTGTTTCTTCTGTTGTTGTTGTTGTTGTTGTTTCTTCTGTTGTTGTTGTTGTTGCTGTTTTTCTTTGTTGTTGTTGTTGTTGTTGTTTCTTCTGTTGTTGTTGTTGTTGTTTCTTCTGTTGTTGTTGTTGTTGTGTTGTTGCTGTTTCTTCTGTTGTTGTTGTTGTTGTTGTTGTTGTTTGTTTCTTCTGTGTTGTTGTTGTTGTTGTTGTTTCTTTGTTGTTGTTGTTGTTGCACTGTTGTTGTTGTTTTGTGCACTTGTTGTTTGTCGGTACAGTTCAACATGTAAGTGAATCCTACGTTTCAAGGCTTCCTTTATTATTTATTTTCCCAATAGTGTCAGCAAACCTCTCTGGTCATTCGAGGACATTACTCCGCGTAACTACAAGATCAAAAGCGCCGAGCAAATGGAGATATTCCTTGCCTTGGTCATTCACATCTTCAGTACCTCCCACATTGGTTCTGCAGTCCAGGAAGAGTGGGCTAAAGTAGCTCTAAACTGGGCCACAACGTGCTCCTCACGGCACTACGCAGGAAGGTCGTTCCAGGTGTTCAGGGCGCTCAAGGTTCCTCTCTCGTGGCCTATGCTTAGTGATGTTCTGTCTAGGCTTGTGGAGTCTGTTGGTGACAGCAGCGAAGATGTGCAGGTACAGTATACGTACCTTCGTTAGGGTTATTACCAGGGACCAAAGAGAGTTATTTGCCTGGCCCCATGACAATATAGTGCATGCATTATATTTCCATGAGCTTATTCTTAATTAGTAAAAGGGCTAAATATCTCATTAAGTCCGCTCTCCAGCTACATTTCAGTAGACCGTATAGCCTACGTAGCATCCCAAATGGGGAGGGGAGGGAGAGGATAGAGCGGGAGAGGGGGGAAGGAGCATCTACGCCATAGGATCCTCCCCAATTCTCTAATTTATCAATCATTATGGAGAACAAGATGAATAAATACTATTTCATAGTTCTGTCTAGTACAATGTCGAACGAGCTTCCTACAATGAAAAATGTGAAGGATAGTGTACAGTCTGTACAGCTTCCTCCACTGGAAACTCCAACACTATCTGACCGGGAACATTGTGAAGTCTTACCTCCTCCCTCTTCCCCAATCTTTCTCCTTTGTTCGTTTACACAGGAACCCCAGTACGTTAGAGTTAATATTAATTCTATCAATGATTTATTTTCAGGGTTATGTTATGGAAATCCTGTTGACCCTAGAAGCGTCTACAGACTGGACAATGTACGATTCAGCCGAATGTCCTGCAGGTCGGGACAGGGCCATTCCATCTGGCATAGGTGGATTTCAAAGAGACCAAGAGGATAAAGACATGGACTATGACGAATTTGCCAACGTCCTGTCCCCCCTTGGTACATTGTTGCCTGGCAGGACCCCCCTTAGTGCTCGGAGTGGCTTTGTGAATAATGACAACCTTTCTATACGGCATATAAGGTCTCTCAGTAGTGGATGTGATATCAAACGTGCTTTGGGATTCTATAACCACATGAGTCGATTAAGCATTCAGAACAACAATATGGCACGCGCTAGAAGGTAATACTAGTATTAATTACGGTGACATGGATTGGTAAGCTCAACTGTGCAGGGCTAATGAATACATGAGTCGTTTTCGTACGAGTGGGAAACCTATGGCACGGAGTTACGGTCACGGTACGGAATCGAACACATTCTATTCAACCAATTATTGTGCGCAAAATCATTGCTCAACCAATCAGAATGCTTAGACACGGCACGGTCACGGCACGGTACCGTCACCGCACTACACAGCACCATACCGTAACTACTTCCCACTCATATGAAAACTCTAATGAATACCATTTTGGTGATACTGATGATAGTGATAATAGTTATGATGCTGATAATAATGGTGATCAAATTGTTAATGAGTAATGTTATTCTGCGTTTCCCAGTGCTAGTGTGCAGTGCCTTCGCATAACCAATGAAGTCAGTCCGCAGAGTCAGACTGACATGATTACACGTGTGTTCTGGATTGCTGTGTCTTTATTTGAGTCTGATTACGATCACGAGTATCTCATGGCAGTAGAGTTGCTTAACCAGGTACGTGGAACACCAAAACGGTGCACTTTTGGCCTTTGCGTCGACCTGTCAACACTCCCATAATTTACGAAGAGGACCTACAATCGTTGCCAAAATGTGTTGGCGCGCTTCATTATTTGTACACTCCTCGCCCCCTCCTCCACTTTAGCTTAGCTTATAGTACTGATTCAGTATGTCATGAATTATGAAGAGAATTGTGAAGGTAGTAGAAAGCTTCCAGTCTTGCCAAGACTGTAGGTGACAGAGGTTGGTTCTTGCCTCCCTCCGAATCCCTCCCATTTCCCTCTACCCTCTACCACTACCTTCCACCCCTACCCTCCACCCCTACCCTCTACCCCATCCTCTACCCCTTTGACTCACTACTATAAGCACCGTTATTCCCGCAACTGCCGTCAGAAGGGGAGTCATTGCATTGCTGACTGTACAATTTGTGTTGAAAAATAGGTGATGACATTTCTGAATCTGGCGAGACACGAATCCAGAGAGCGACTGGAAAAAGTTCTTCATCGTCTGAAATGGACAGACTTTCCTGGATTACAGGCTTTAGTGCTCAAGGTATTGCAAACAGATTCGTATTCACAGTCAAGCACGTAAACAGTTTTATTTATTTGCCATTCTTGTTGTGTTGTTTCAGGGTCTTACCAGTGCTGGGACGAGTGACGCTTCTTTACGTCTTCTGGCGAGACTTACGGAGTTCACCGACGTAGCGATCGTTGATCCATCACAAGTTTCTGGTATGAAATACCGCATGTCTTGGTCTAGGTCTAGGTCTATGTCTGTCTGTGTCTAGGTCTAGGTCTTTGTGTGTCTAGGTCTGTCTAGGTCTACTTCTATGTCTGTCTGTGTCTATGTCTAGGTCTTTGTGTGTCTAGGTCTGCCTAGGTCTACTTCTATGTCTGTCTGTATCTATGGCTAGGTCTTTGTGTGTCTAGGTCTGTGTAGGTCTACTTCTAGGTCTGTCTGTGTCTGTGTCTATGTCTTTGTGTGTCTAGGTCTGCCTAGGTCTACTTCTATGTCTGTCTGTATCTATGGCTAGGTCTTTGTGTGTCTAGGTCTGTGTAGGTCTACTTCTAGGTCTGTCTGTGTCTATGTCTTTGTGTGTCTAGGTCTGTCTAGCTCTACTTCTAGGTCTGTCTGTGTCTATGTCTTTGTGTGTCTAGGTCTGTCTAGCTCTACTTCTAGGTCTGTCTGTGTCTATGTGTGTCTAGGTCTACTTCTAGGTCTGTCTGTGTCTATGTCTAGGTCTATGTGTGTCTAGGTCTGTCTAGGTCTACTTCTATGTCTGTCTGTGTCTATAGCTAGGTCTTTGTGTGTCTAGGTCTTTCTAGGTCTACTTCTAGGTCTGTCTGTGTCTAGGTCTATGTGTGTCTAGGTCTGTCTAGCTCTACTGCTATGTCTATCTGTGTCTAGGTCTAGGTCTTTGTGTGTCTAGGTCTGTCTAGGTCTACTTCTAGGTCTGTCTGTGTCTATGTCTAGGTCTATGTGTGTCTAGGTCTATGTCTGTGTCTTATGGTCCAGCACTCGGTGAAGTCTATTGGGTTACTAGCTGTATAGTTAGTACAAGGTCTCATTCACTAGTAACCTTTCTTATCAGACATCATCTCCAAGCCGACCTCTTGCCAATACCTCTTGATTACAACTAATGCCACCTTAATGAAGTGAAGGGGGGGGAGAGGAGGGGAGAGGAGGGGAGAGGAGGGGAGAGGAGGGGAGAAGAGGGTGGAAGAAAGCAATGATGACGGGATGGTTGGAATGTGTATTTACGAGTAGCGGTGCACGTTTTTGTTTCCTCTAGGTTTTGGGCTTAACATCCTCGCTCTTCTGTCGTACATATCCGGACACTTTGACGAACCTGACGAGTTTAGCAAAACATGCGCTGCCAACATCATCCAGGTAAAGCTTGTTCCATTGTATTCGAACCGAACATATTTAGGGACTCACTTATTTAGGTGTGTCCACTCACAAAATAGTCCACAAGTTGCTTGTTAGTAGGGTGTTTTATAGTCGTTTTGTATTTACTCCATGCAGGTGTGTTGTCGAACGAGTAGCCTTACGAACCTGGGCAAGATGTTTAGAATGTATTCTGACAAGACCTATCATCGACCACGAAGCACATGGATAGAAGTAGTCTGTAAATATATCCACGACTCGTTTAGTCGTTACAGCAAATCATACGTCACCTTCCTATTAGAGGTACAGTACATTCAATTTGCGTGATTGTGAAGACGTATCCTGTACCCTTCCTGTGCACCACCAATGTGCATGAAAAACATTTGTCTCAGGAACAGAATTTTTTCGCCGGGACATGAGCCTATGTTGCAGGGACATGAGCCTATGTTGCAGGGACATGAGCCTATGTTGCAGGGACAGTGAAGTAACGTGTGTGTGCTCTTGTGTGTACATTGTACGTGCAACATGTTTCTTCGTTACATCCGGTGTAAAGATGTTTTAAGGTGGTCTGTCTGGCATGGGGTCCGAGACTCTTTTACTGACCATCCTTATGGCACTTCATTAATTAGCTTTAATTGTGTCATAATAAAAAATGTTTAAAGATTCTCTCGAAAAGCGCGTCCACTGTCACCTGACACCGTTACTTGTGCGCGCACTTATCAAATAGATATCGATAGTTGATTGTTTTCGTTTACTATTGTGCTTGTCCTAGGTGTTGGAATACGGACCCCAGTCTTATCAGGAGTCGGTGCTAGCAATTCTGTGCGCGCACTTATCAAATAGATATCGATAGTTGATTGTTTTCGTTTACTATTGTGCTTGTCCTAGGTGTTGGAATACGGACCCCAGTCTTATCAGGAGTCGGTGCTAGCAATTCTGTGCGCGCACTTATCAAATAGATATCGATAGTTGATAGTTTTCGTATACTATTGTGCTTGTCCTAGGTGTTGGAATACGGACCCCAGTCTTATCAGGAGTCGGTGCTAGCAATTCTGTGCGCGCACTTATCAAATAGATATCGATAGTTGATTGTTTTCGTTTACTATTGTGCTTGTCCTAGGTGTTGGAATACGGACCCCAGTCTTATCAGGAGTCGGTGCTAGCAATTCTGTGCGGCGCACTTATCAAATAGATATCGAAAGTTGATAGTTTTCGTTTACTATTGTGCTTGTCCTAGGTGTTGGAATACGGACCCCAGTCTTATCAGGAGTCGGTGCTAGCAATTCTGTGCGCGCACTTATCAAATAGATATCGATAGTTGATTGTTTTCGTTTACTATTGTGCTTGTCCTAGGTGTTGGAATACGGACCCCAGTCTTATCAGGAGTCGGTGCTAGCAATTCTGTGCGGCGCACTTATCAAATAGATATCGATAGTTGATTGTTTTCGTTTACTATTGTGCTTGTCCTAGGTGTTGGAATACGGACCCCAGTCTTATCAGGAGTCGGTGCTAGCAATTCTGTGCGGCGCACTTATCAAATAGATATCGATAGTTGATTGTTTTCGTTTACTATTGTGCTTGTCCTAGGTGTTGGAATACGGACCCCAGTCTTATCAGGAGTCGGTGCTAGCAATTCTGTGCGCGCACTTATCAAATAGATATCGATAGTTGATTGTTTTCGTTTACTATTGTGCTTGTCCTAGGTGTTGGAATACGGACCCCAGTCTTATCAGGAGTCGGTGCTAGCAATTCTGTGCGCGCACTTATCAAATAGATATCGATAGTTGATAGTTTTCGTTTACTATTGTGCTTGTCCTAGGTGTTGGAATACGGACCCCAGTCTTATCAGGAGTCGGTGCTAGCAATTCTGTGCGGCACACTTATCAAATAGATATCGATAGTTGATAGTTTTCGTTTACTATTGTGCTTGTCCTAGGTGTTGGAATACGGACCCCAGTCTTATCAGGAGTCGGTGCTAGCAATTCTGTGCGCGCACTTATCAAATAGATATCGATAGTTGATAGTTTTCGTTTACTATTGTGCTTGTCCTAGGTGTTGGAATACGGACCCCAGTCTTATCAGGAGTCGGTGCTAGCAATTCTGTGCGCGCACTTATCAAATAGATATCGATAGTTGATAGTTTTCGTTTACTATTGTGCTTGTTCTAGGTGTTGGAATACGGACCCCAGTCTTATCAGGAGTCGGTGCTAGCAATTCTGTGCGCGCACTTATCAAATAGATATCGATAGTTGATAGTTTTCGTTTACTATTGTGCTTGTTCTAGGTGTTGGAATACGGACCCCAGTCTTATCAGGAGTCGGTGCTAGCAATTCTGTGCGGCGCACTTATCAAATAGATATCGATAGTTGATTGTTTTCGTTTACTATTGTGCTTGTCCTAGGTGTTGGAATACGGACCCCAGTCTTATCAGGAGTCGGTGCTAGCAATTCTGTGCGCGCACTTATCAAATAGATATCGATAGTTGATTGTTTTCGTTTACTATTGTGCTTGTCCTAGGTGTTGGAATACGGACCCCAGTCTTATCAGGAGTCGGTGCTAGCAATTCTGTGCGGCGCACTTATCAAATAGATATCGATAGTTGATAGTTTTCGTTTACTATTGTGCTTGTCCTAGGTGTTGGAATACGGACCCCAGTCTTATCAGGAGTCGGTGCTAGCAATTCTGTGCGCGCACTTATCAAATAGATATCGATAGTTGATTGTTTTCGTTTACTATTGTGCTTGTCCTAGGTGTTGGAATACGGACCCCAGTCTTATCAGGAGTCGGTGCTAGCTATTCTGTGCGCGTTGATCAAACTGATCGATTTCTCGTCTCTCACCATGAGGCAATTTCACAACGATGTCCTCAAGGTTATTTCCAAGTATCTCAAGGTAGGATATAACAACGACTGCGTTTCACTGGAAAAAGCACGGCCACACACAATTGACACGGAATTGACACAGAATTGACACGGAATTGACACGGAATTGACACGGAATTGACACGGAATTGACACGGAATTGACACGAGTTGACACAGAATTTACACGCGGCCCAGATCATGCGTTTTTTTCCAGTGTCGTTAATATTCAATAAATGATTCTCTCGCTGTTTGACATTATATCAGGGCAATTACTGGAAAGAGTCGCTAGAAATCCTCAAAATGGCTGTGTCCAATTGCTCCAACCTCGATACACCGCCACCACGACCACAGAGTGCTGTCTGGTCCAACTATGATAGTAGTTGGGCGATCGACATATTACCAGTCAAGAAAGAGCTGCCTGGACGAACACTAGAGTTCACTTATGACTTGTCATCCATTCCTATCATTGGTAGAAAGAGTACACTAGAAAACACTGAACAGTTCAAGACAATAACTCCAGATATACCTGCTACTAGGAAACCAAACACATCACAGGTATTGGACGATAAGAAATACTTGTACAGTGATAGTCATTATCATCCTTATCATTATCATCATCATCATCATCATTATCATCAGCAACAACAACCAACAACGAAAACAATATCAGCAACAACTGCACTACTACTGCGTTTACCATCACTAACACCACCACCACCAACAACAACTACGACGACAAAAATAACAGCAACAACAACAACAACAACAATATAGTACTAGTACCAACTCCACTACATTCACCCTCACCATTTATCACCACCACCACCATCAACAACAACAACACAACAACAACATCACGACGTTATGACTTGTATCTAGATGATCTAATAATCGTTGTGTTTTATTACTAGCGACGAACTCGTGAACGTCTTGTCCACGTGCTACAAACGTGCGGTCACACTGTTGGCCTGAAGCAAAGCCCTTCAGTAGTGTTCAGCTCATCTAGTGACTTGGCTGTGGAAAAACCCACCGATCAACAGTCGTCTAATGAGGATTTAAACAACGAGTCGCGTAAAGAGGATCAGGTATTCCAGAACGTTTGATCTGTAAAATATGATTCACAGAGACTTACTAAGCTCTAATAAATGCCAATAGAAGGTTTGTGTTGAGAGGAAGTATACCAGCCAATAGGCCCTGACTATTCACACAGTGGTGTTCTGGGGAGGGTTATCCTGACTTACCTGTGAGAGGGTGGGTGGGGCACACAACAGCAAGCAGTATGGTAGTCCAGAACTGGACTCACTTTTATTTACGTGCGCGGCAAAGAGCAGAATAGAAGAGCTTGGCTAGAGAGAGACAAGGCTGAGAGACGATTTCCTTAGATTACGCGCGCGCTTCTCGTAGTCTTTATATTTCATTCGCGCCCAGTATTTATATAGTTATTGAGAAAGGTAGTACTGGACTAGCAGTAAGATAGCAAGGTAAAACGGGAAAGCTGGCAATGACAAACAATCACGGCAACGTCCCTACAATCCCTTGATTCCCATTTGAGCAAGCTAATGGGCACGACTGCTGACCAGTAACCCTTTCAGTGTAATTTACCGTACAATTTGTTTCAGATCATGGGCGTGTTGACAAACTTCGATTTCCTGGACGACGTATCGATTGAGAGCAATGACGAGAGTGGTTTTGTCGTGTGGCCAGTGGAAGATACTCGTCGGTATGAAAACCTGGAGGCACAGTCCATGGATAAGGGTGTACTACATACCAACTCATTCTCTGGTAGTGACTTGGACTTGACTACACCACACGAATCGTCTGACGAAGACGACGAGGTACATAATGCTCAATACTCATATATATGTCTGTCTTTCTGTCTGTCTGTCTGTTGTATGTCTGTCTGTCCTTCCGTCTGTCTATCTGTCTGTGTGCCTGTCTGTCCGTCTGTCTGTCTGTCTATCTATCTATCTATTCCTTTGTCTGTCTGTCTGTCTGTCGGTCGGCCTATCTATCTATCTATTTTTCTAGCTACCTATCTATCCATAATGCTCAATACTTGTAACTATTCAGTAAACGTACAGTAACAATTCCTCTGTCTGTCTGTCTGTCTTGGTTTAGTTGAATCGGTCGATGAACGAAGGCTCCGTTAGTACCTCGTGCACAGCCGTTGAGTCAGAGTCCGCTGCTGAGTCAGCTGCAGAGTCGGTGGGCGATCTCGAGCAGGAGTCGTCAGTAGAACACGAGGTCGTAATAGTCGTGTCTTCACATGATAGTGCACATTCTGGGGATCGACATGGAAGTACAAGGTAATACAGTTGGTGTGTTATAAATATAGACTACCGACTAATAAAGATGTAGAAGATATAGCTACTGCTAGAGTTTGATAGTCGGAGAGTAGGGTATTACAACCCTCTCCCCGTCTACCTCCCCACCCCTCCCCCTGCATTGTTACTTATGAAACAATGATACTGAAACTGTTGGTATTATTTCTTAGTACCGAATCTGCTGTCGGGACATCACCCTCGGGACGAGGAGAATACCAAATCTACGCCGTAACAGAAGCAGTGACCGTCTCCGACGTAGACGTGGAATCACTCTGGAGCGATCACGTGTCTGCTATCGTCAAGGATACCACGGGTGTTACCGCTGTCCACACGTACGCGCTGTTTTGGACACTGTACAAGTCAGCCCGGCGGAAGTTTTACTCGCTGACCCGAGAGTGCTGCAACTACTTGGATGAAAAGTTCAAGGACGTTTCGCAACACTTCTGCAACACACTGGAGTTTCTAGTCGCTCGTGGTGACTGTCCCTACGTGTGCCTGGACACCGAGACACTTAAGAAAACTCGCTTGTTTGACAAGCAGAAGTTCATGACGCTGGAGCTACACGATCATTACGTCAATTATAGCGCTAAAAGCGACTTGACCACAGAATGTCTGGATTGTGTGAAGTTGGCCATCAAACGGTCATCCATCGGCTCACACAACGAAGAACCGGACGTGTACGCATTGGATAAAGTAACGCACGAGCAACGCCAGTTACATTTGTGTCGGTCGTTGTACCAGATGCATTTTCAATTCTTGCTCCTGTGTAGTACTTATAGTAGACTCCTAGAGTCACTAGTAAGGGGTGCACAGTTAGCTAAGGTTAGTACTACATTACCTTTACAATTAGCTGTACCAGATGCATTTTCAATTCTTGCTCCTGTGTAGTACTTATAGTAGACTCCTAGAGTCACTAGTAAGGGGTGCACAGTTAGCTAAGGTTAGTACTACATTACCTTTACAATTAGTTGTACCAGATGCATTTCCAATTCTTGCTCCTGTGTAGTACTTATAGTAGACTCCTAGAGTCACTAGTAAGGGGTGCACAGTTAGCTAAAGGTTAGTACTACATTACCTTTACAATTAGTTGTACCAGATGCATTTTCAATTCTTGCTCCTGTGTACTGAGTAGTACTTATAGTAGACTCCTAGAGTCACTAGTAAGGGGTGCACAGTTAGCTAAGGTTAGTACTACATTACCTTTACAATTAGTTGTACCAGATGCATTTCCAATTCTTGCTCCTGTGTAGTACTTATAGTAGACTCCTAGAGTCACTAGTAAGGGGTGCACAGTTAGCTAAGGTTAGTACTACATTACCTTTACAATTAGTTGTACCAGATGCATTTCCAATTCTTGCTCCTGTGTAGTACTTATAGTAGACTCCTAGAGTCACTAGTAAGGGGTGCACAGTTAGCTAAGGTTAGTACTACATTACCTTTACAATTAGTTGTACCAGATGCATTTCCAATTCTTGCTCCTGTGTAGTACTTATAGTAGACTCCTAGAGTCACTAGTAAGGGGTGCACAGTTAGCTAAGGTTAGTACTACATTACCCTTACAATTAGTTGTACCAGATGCATGTTCCAATTCTTGCTCCTGTGTAGTACTTATAGTAGACTCCTAGAGTCACTAGTAAGGGGTGCACAGTTAGCTAAGGTTAGTACTACATTACCCTTACAATTAGTTGTACCAGATGCATTTTCAATTATTTGCTCCTGAAAGTAGTACTGTAGTAGTAGACTCCTAGAGTCACTAGTAAGGGGTGCACAGTTAGCTAAGGTTAGTACTACATTCCCTTACAATTATTTGTACCAGATGCATTTTCAATGTGCTTGCTCCTGTGTAGTACTTATAGTAGACTCCTAGAGTCACTAGTAAGGGGTGCACAGTTAGCTAAGGTTAGTACTACATTACCCTTACAATTAGTTGTACCAGATGCATTTCCAATTCTTGTTCTACTGTGTAGTACTTATAGTAGACTCCTAGAGTCACTAGTAAGGGGTGCACAGTTAGCTAAGGTTAGTACTACATTCGAGTTACCTTTACAATTAGTTGTACCAGATGCATTTCCAATTCTTGCTCCTGTGTAGTACTTATAGTAGACTCCTAGAGTCACTAGTAAGGGGTGCACAGTTGGCTAAGGTTAGTACTACATTACCTTTACAATTAGTTGTACCAGATGCATTTCCAATTCTTGCTCCTGTGTAGTACTTATAGTAGACTCCTAGAGTCACTAGTAAGGGGTGCACAGTTAGCTAAGGTTAGTACTACATTCATTACCTTTACAATTAGTTGTACCAGATGCATTTCCAATTCTTGCTCCTGTGTAGTACTTATAGTAGACTCCTAGAGTCACTAGTAAGGGGTGCACAGTTAGCTAAGGTTAGTACTACATACCCTTACAATTAGTTGTACCAGATGCATTTCCAATTCTTGCTCCTGTGTAGTACTTATAGTAGTACTCCTAGAGTCACTAGTAAGGGGTGCACAGTTAGCTAAGGTTAGTACTACATTCGAGTTATTTATTTATACAATTAGTGGGAGGTGTGCAGTAGCTGTAGCAGATGCATTTTCAATTCTTGCTCCTGTGTAGTACTTATAGTAGAGCTCAGGATAGAGTCACTAGTAAGGGGTGCACAGTTAGCTAAGGTTAGTACTACATTACCCTTACAAGTAGTAGTTGTACCAGATGCATTTTCACATTCTTGCTCCTGTGTATACTGAGAAAGTAGTAGGTGTGCAGTACTGTAGCAGGATAGAGTCACTAGTAAGGGGTGCACAGTTAGCTAAGGTTAGTACTACATTACCTTTACAATTAGTTTATTGTGATGCATTTCCAATTCTTGCTCCTGTGTAGTACTTATAGTAGACTCCTAGAGTCACTAGTTAGGGGTGCACAGTTGGCTAAGGTTAGTACTATTCGATGTACCTTTACAATTAGTTGTACCAGATGCACTTTTTCAATTCTTGCTCCTGTGTAGTTACTGAGAAAGTAGTAGTAGACTAGCAGGATAGAGTCACTAGTAAGGGGTGCACAGTTAGCTAAGGTTAGTACTACATTACCTTTAGTATTAGTTGTACCAGATGCACTTTCCAATTCTTGTTACATTCGAGTGTGTAGTACTTATAGTAGACTCAGGATAGAGTCACTAGTAAGGGGTGCACAGTTAGCTAAGGTTAGTACTACATTACGAGTACAATTATTGTGTACCAGATGCATGAGAAAGTCTTGCTCCTGTGCAGTAGCTGTAGTAGACTCCTAGAGTCACTAGTAAGGGGTGCACAGTTAGCTAAGGTTAGTACTACATTCCTTTACTGAGAAAATTAGGTTGTACCAGGATATGCACTAGTTGCAATTCTTGTTACATTCTGTGTAGTACTTATAGTAGAGCAGGATAGAGTCACTAGTAAGGGGTGCACAGTTAGCTAAGGTTAGTACTACATTCCTTTGTATTTATTTGTACCAGATGCATTTCCAATTCTTGCTCCTGTGTAGTACTTATAGTAGACTCCTAGAGTCACACTAGTAAGGGGTGCACAGTTAGCTAAGGTTAGTACTACATTACCTTTACAATTAGTTGTACCAGATGCTTGTTTTCAATTAGTTGCTCCGAGTGTGTAGTACTTAGTAGTAGTAGCTGTAGCAGGATAGAGTCACTAGTAAGGGGTGCACAGTTAGCTAAGGTTAGTACTACATTCGAGTGTATTTATTGTGATACAATTAGTTGTACCAGATGCATTTCCAATTCTTGCTCCTGTGTAGTACTTATAGTGCAGACTCCTAGAGTCACTAGTAAGGGGTGCACAGTTAGCTAAGGTTAGTACTACATACGAGTGTATTTATTTTACTGAGAAAGTAGTGGGAGTTGTAGCTGTAGCAGGATGCATTTGCAATTCTTAGTTACATTCGAGTGTATTGTGATACTGAGAAAGTATGGGAGGTGTAGAGCTGTAGCAGGATAGAGTCACTAGTAAGGGGTGCACAGTTAGCTAAGGTTAGTACTACATTACCTGTTACAAGTTAGTTGTACCAGATAGCTTGTTTCCAATTGGCTTGCTACATTCTGTGTAGTATTTATAGTAGACTCCTAGAGTCACTAGTAAGGGGTGCACAGTTAGCTAAGGTTAGTACTACATTACCTTTACAATTAGTTGTAGGTTAGTACTACATGCATTTCCAATTCTTGTTACTGAGAAAGTAGTGGGACTGTGCAGTAGCTGTAGACTCCTAGAGTCACTAGTAAGGGGTGCACAGTTAGCTAAGGTTAGTACTACATCGAGTGTATTTATGTGATACTGAGAAAGTAGTGGGAGGTGTCCAGTTCTGTGCTCCTGATGTAGTCACTTATAGTAGACTCCTAGAGTCACTAGGTAAGGGGTACACAGTGTATTTATTGTGATACTGAGCTAAGTAGTGGGAGGTGTGCAGTAGCTGTAGCAGGATAGAGTCACAATTAGGGGTACACAGAGCTAAGGTTAGTACTACATTCGAATTATTGTGATACTGAGAAAGTAGTGGGAGGTAGCAGTAGCTGTAGCAGATAGTCACTAGTAAGGGGTGCACAGTTAGCTAAGGTTAGTACTACATTCGAGTGTATTTATTGTGATACTGAGAAAGTAGTGGGAGGTGTGCAGTAGCTGTAGCAGGATAGAGTCACTTGTAAGGGGTGCACAGTTGGCTAAGGTTAGTACTACATTCGAGTGTATTTATTGTGATACTGAGAAAGTAGTGGGAGGTGTGCAGTAGCTGTAGCAGGATAGAGTCACTTGTAAGGGGTGCACAGTTGGCTAAGGTTAGTACTACATTCGAGTGTATTTATTGTGATACTGAGAAAGTAGTGGGAGGTGTGCAGTAGCTGTAGCAGGATAGAGTCACTAGTAAGGGGTGCACAGTTGGCTAAGGTTAGTACTACATTCGAGTGTATTTATTGTGATACTGAGAAAGTAGTGGGAGGTGTGCAGTAGCTGTAGCAGGATAGAGTCACTAGTAAGGGGTGCACAGTTGGCTAAGGTTAGTACTACATTCGAGTGTATTTATTGTGATACTGAGAAAGTAGTGGGAGGTGTGCAGTAGCTGTAGCAGGATAGAGTCACTTGTAAGGGGTGCACAGTTGGCTAAGGTTAGTACTACATTCGAGTGTATTTATTGTGATACTGAGAAAGTAGTGGGAGGTGTGCAGTAGCTGTAGCAGGATAGAGTCACTAGTAAGTAAGGGGTGCACAGTTGGCTAAGGTTAGTACTACATTCGAGTGTATTTATTGTGATACTGAGAAAGTAGTGGGAGGTGTGCAGTAGCTGTAGCAGGATAGAGTCACTAGTAAGGGGTGCACAGTTGGCTAAGGTTAGTACTACATTCGAGTGTATTTATTGTGATACTGAGAAAGTAGTGGGAGGTGTGCAGTAGCTGTAGCAGGATAGAGTCACTTGTAAGGGGTGCACAGTTGGCTAAGGTTAGTACTACATTCGAGTGTATTTATTGTGATACTGAGAAAGTAGTGGGAGGTGTGCAGTAGCTGTAGCAGGATAGAGTCACTAGTAAGGGGTGCACAGTTGGCTAAGGTTAGTACTACATTCGAGTGTATTTATTGTGATACTGAGAAAGTAGTGGGAGGTGTGCAGTAGCTGTAGCAGGATAGAGTCACTTGTAAGGGGTGCACAGTTTGGCTAAGGTTAGTACTACATTCGAGTGTATTTATTGTGATACTGAGAAAGTAGTAGTGGGAGGTGTGCAGTAGCTGTAGCAGGATAGAGTCACTTGTAAGGGGTGCACAGTTGGCTAAGGTTAGTACTACATTCGAGTGTATTTATTGTGATACTGAGAAAGTAGTGGGAGGTGTGCAGTAGCTGTAGCAGGATAGAGTCACTTGTAAGGGGTGCACAGTTAGCTAAGGTTAGTACTACATTCGAGTGTATTTATTGTGATACTGAGAAAGTAGTGGGAGGTGTGCAGTAGCTGTAGCAGGATAGAGTCACTTGTAAGGGGTGCACAGTTGGCTAAGGTTAGTACTACATTCGAGTGTATTTATTGTGATACTGAGAAAGTAGTGGGAGGTGTGCAGTAGCTGTAGCAGGATAGAGTCACTAGTAAGGGGTGCACAGTTAGCTAAGGTTAGTACTACATTCGAGTGTATTTATTGTGATACTGAGAAAGTAGTGGGAGGTGTGCAGTAGCTGTAGCAGGATAGAGTCACTAGTAAGGGGTGCACAGTTGGCTAAGGTTAGTACTAGTACTACATTCGAGTGTATTTATTGTGATACTGAGAAAGTAGTGGGAGGTGTGCAGTAGCTGTAGCAGGATAGAGTCACTTGTAAGGGGTGCACAGTTAGCTAAGGTTAGTACTACATTCGAGTGTATTTATTGTGATACTGAGAAAGTAGTGGGAGGTGTGCAGTAGCTGTAGCAGGATAGAGTCACTAGTAAGGGGTGCACAGTTAGCTAAGGTTAGTACTACATTCGAGTGTATTTATTGTGATACTGAGAAAGTAGTGGGAGGTGTGCAGTAGCTGTAGCAGGATAGAGTCACTAGTAAGGGGTGCACAGTTAGCTAAGGTTAGTACTACATTCGAGTGTATTTATTGTGATACTGAGAAAGTAGTGGGAGGTGTGCAGTAGCTGTAGCAGGATAGAGTCACTAGTAAGGGGTGCACAGTTAGCTAAGGTTAGTACTACATTCGAGTGTATTTATTGTGATACTGAGAAAGTAGTGGGAGGTGTGCAGTAGCTGTAGCAGGATAGAGTCACTAGTAAGGGGTGCACAGTTGGCTAAGGTTAGTACTACATTCGAGTGTATTTTATTGTGATGCTGAGAAAGTAGTGGGAGGTGTGCAGTAGCTGTAGCAGGATAGAGTCACTAGTAAGGGGTGCACAGTTGGCTAAGGTTAGTACTACATTCGAGTGTATTTATTGTGATGCTGAGAAAGTAGTGGGAGGTGTGCAGTAGCTGTAGCAGGATAGAGTCACTTGTAAGGGGTGCACAGTTGGCTAAGGTTAGTACTACATTCGAGTGTATTTATTGTGATACTGAGAAAGTAGTGGGAGGTGTGCAGTAGTTGTAGCAGGATAACGTGTGCCGCGGTAGATACATGCAGCATGTGAAACCTTAGTATGTGGTTTGTGTGGAAGAGTGCGCTACCTTAACGTACCCATCTTTAGTTGCCCTTTTAACATAATTTGTCTTTTAAAAGTACAAAGCTAAACCTTTCTCCTCCCCCCTCCCCCCTCCTCCCTCCCCTTCCTTTCTCGCCCTAGTCCCCTCTCCTTTCCCTTCCTAACCCTCCTGGTTGCCTACTCAACTGTTGTACTGGGAATGGTCTACAGGCTACCGTTAGTATCATTCACAATTAATTGTAATATTGTTTCTTCAGGTCACCGACTACACCCATAAAGCGAGCTCAATCAGAATGGAAATCACATCAGTACTAGAGCACCTTCCACAGCCATCCGATGAAACTAGTAGCCTGCCAAACGAGCTAGAATGTCCTAGTCAAGACACTGCATTACAGCAGTTGACAGACAGACTCATGAACAAGGACATAGAACAAGCAGTGCATCTCTTAAGAACATTCCGTGAAAAATTTGGAAGCGAGATATTTGGGAAGTCCGACGATGACAATCTGGATACTCTATTGACTCTGTTCTGCAGGCAAACGGCCGAAAAAGATGTGGGCTGTCTTGTCATGTCAAGTCAAGCCACTCAGTTTTCTTATCTTTGTAACGAACTAATGGATGTCAATGTTTCGGCTCTGGTCGCGCTGGAGGAACTCGTGTTCCCTTGACAACAGTAGAAGAATTCTCTTTAGTTAAATTATGGGATGGTGAATTTTACCACGGATGGCATGGTGTGTTGGCTCTAACAGATTTATAATTTAGCGACAATGGCAGGAAAAAATATTATTGTACAATTGGCATTATTTATCGTTTGAGTATTTGTAAGATTTTCTCAAAATTTCTCACAGTGATAATTTATCTTTATGAACGTCATAGCATGTTTGATAAGAACTACGTTTACATAGCGTTGTTATACTGCAGAATTTATTAATGGTGAAGACCGCTTGGTATTTGGTACATAGAGTTTGTTAAATTAATTTACTAACAAAAGTAATGCATGAAATAAAAATATCAAATATGACTTGGCCTCGTCTAATTTTTTTAAAAAAACAAATCTTGGGTATGAGTCAATATTTCATCCGCATTGTAAAGTATCGTTCAGTTTTCATCCAGTGTCGTGCTACAGTCGAACCTCCCATAAGCGACCACCCAAAATGTCAAGCTTTGTGGTCGCTTACGAGAGTCGGTCGCTTATACGAGGTTGCAGCTATAGTAATTTGACTATGGAACTTGACGTTTGGTACCGAAATGATGACGAGAGTGGTCGCAACCGGAGGTTCAACTGTATCGAAGTGCGTATGATAAGTTTTTTTTGTTGCATTCTATAACAAATTTTAGAATGTTTGGGTCAAATGTTTCGTCGAGTTTTCTTTCTTTAATTTTGTTCAACATCTCTTTTTTTTAAGTAAATTTTATTTTCTTGCATTTTATATGTTATAACTGCGTCGATAAACCGGCCTTACCGTAAAGGTGTTGACGCGGCTTGCGCACTAAGTGGTGGTCAATAATTTTCTTCCTACCTGTAGGGATAAGAAATGGGAGCTACAGTTTTCCAAATCTGCACTGAGGCATATAAAACCTGCAGATAAAAAACAGGTGGTACTTTGCCTTTTAGTCTCGTAACAACCCTTGTATTTGGGTTTATTATATAGTCAAGTCAATCCGCGCGCTCTGATTGGCTGAAAACTGTGCTATATCAGAGAACGGAGCACGGTTTGATGACGCTGTTTTTCGGCTGTTTGGTTTGATCCAAAATTCTGATCGAAGAAAACAAACCAAGCGCGCGCTCGATGGCGTAACTGGCGTCAGTAGCGCGTCAGTAGCGCGTCACTCGCTAAAATATTATTCAAAAACACAACAGAATCCTCATATTATCAAAAATCCATAATTTCTATATAATAAAGTAAATAGAACAGCTTTTTCCGTGCTCCGTTCAGTAATACAGCACTCAGGAAGTGCCGAGAGCACTCAAGAAGTGTGGAAAGCACTCGCCACGGCTCGTGCTCTCCCTACACTTCTTTCGTGCTCTCGTCACTTCCTTCGTGCTGTCAGTTACTGAACGGAGCACGGAAAAAGCTGTTCTATATGTTAAATTGATATCACCCCTTGCGTAAAAGACCGAATGGCCTTGAGTCGGACTAGTCATTGAAAAATGCATTTTTCCGGCAAATTCACCCTCTTTGTCTTTGGCTTTTTCCGTGTGAATGCACATCCGTAATTTATGACTTGGTAACGAGGCTGTGTGGGCCGAATGTGAAGAGCCTAGGCACTAATGTATATCCAAACTAATAATGGCGGGATCATAGTTTCTTGTTGATAGATAGAATCGCTTTATCTGCTCGTTTATGAAGATGTAGACGTAAACATAGATGATAAAAACGTCTACCGAAATAATAACATGTCCGTTCACAAGCAACTGAAGAAGATCGAAGCAAGGTTAGTCGGAATAATCCAAGTATTTTTAACTGTCAGTCACATAGTTCTAGTGAGTACCGTACTAGTCAACAACATCTGCACCGGTGTAAATGGATGATACTCTTTAATTCTCAAGTACAAAACATTCTAGTGTAGAAAAATGTGTGTATATATTTCGATAAAATTATCCGTCCTAGCTTTCGTGTGTCTAGATAAGTAGATTACTGGAATATTAGCTTTCAAGAATACATGTAAGCTTATGTTATATGTAGTTTACATTCAAGGTCAAACTGAATATATTAACTTACATGTAAGCTTATAATGTAATAATATTGTAAGACTTATATAAGCTTGCATGTATTGTCGTTTATATGTGTTCATTCCGTTTTGAAAACTACATCTACCAGTGTACAAACGCCTCTACGAGGCTTATGTGTTCGGATATAAGCTTATCATACTGTAATTTCTACTGTTCTAAACCCAACTTCCACTGTCAAACAGTACATCAATATATTGTACATGTTTAGGATGCCATTTCCTTTTATTTTCAAGTGCTAGCAATAGCAATGCGGACAGAGCTCATTTATACGTGGAAATGAATGCAACCCAATGGCCCATAGTGTACTCTCCAAGTTATAATATTGGGTTTCTTGGCCTTGAAAAGCTTCACCCATTTGATTCAGGAAAATGGGGGCGAGTTTTTGACTTCTTAAAAGGTCAGTGGTCAGGATGTATAATTATGTCCTCTTATATTTTAATAAGAATAATTTTTCCTTCAATCTCATTGGTCAAAATCAATTACATTTCCTACGGCTAAGGGATACTGTAAACAACAGAGTATGCAGTGTATGTACTAAGTTCCATAGAGGGCCTATATATACTGTGAATATACCCAAGGAAACTGGATTGCTCCGATAAACAAATGTTTGCCTGATCCAGTTTATGAGGGCAAATTTCACATCATAGCTACATGTAGGTCCAAGATACATGTAGGAACTCAGGGGCGGATCTAGAGATTTTGAAAGGGGGGTGCACCACTAAGGGGCCACAGAAAATTTTGAATTCTAGAAGCTCGAAAATGCAATTTCCATCCATTCTGGGCATCAAATGGTGGGGAAACGTGGGCGAATATGTATTGGGCGCAACTCAAGGGGGAGGGAGGGGGGGGGGGTCACCGGCCCCCCCTTGGATCCGCCCCTGGAACTACTCTCCTGTACATCTTTATTCTTCAACAAGAATATAACACTGCCCACTTGCAACACTATTTTCTCATTGTGGGATCCCTGTGGTTTCTCATTGTGGGATCCCTGTGGTTAGGAAAGACACAGGAATCCCAATAGAGAGAAGAGATGGTGGTGGTGGAATAACCTGAGTATCACAGGCTCTCGCTGTCCCTCTTCTCACTCCTCCTCCCCTAGAATAGGCCAAGCATTCCAAATTCCATCAGATCAGTTATTCTGTGTCATCTGCATTTAATGCTATTTTCAAAATTAACAGTGCAAATTTTCAATAGAAATTATGCAGAACTTTGTCACTGTAGAGGGTTTGCACGATCACGTGCCAGCAGCCATGATGGGGCAGGATAAAGGAATACCTTTCCCCTATGGAATTGAATTCATTCTCAAGTAAAATGATGTTATTGTTCCTGCCCCCTGTCATGGCTGCCGGCACATGTCAGATCGTGCACACCCTCTATTGAAGAAATAGAAAACGTAGGTGAATGGACAAGCTACATGTACATGTACATCTATAGGTCCAAATGGAATCATGTGTATTCAGAGAACTAGTTGGCAAAGTGTTTGGAGTGCCCAGTAATAATAATAATAATAATAATAATAATAAGGCCTTTATTTCAAGAGGGTAGAGTGCAAACACTAAAACCATGAAACAATGCTAACTTTAATTAGCACTAAATAGTGCAATGTCTTTTGTTTTCTATTGTTCCATTGGTGCTATTTAGCACTAGACTGTTTCACGGTTTTAGTGTTTGTACTCTAGCACATAATAGTGTGAACACACTAATAAACTTGTGGCCCTCAAACTACATTGTACGATATAAATACATACAATATAAAATATATTCTAATAATAAAACAAATGCTCTACAATTAATTATAAGCAACTAAGGCCTAGTTCAAACGCTGTACTTTCCAAGAGCCATTCTCAATTACTTTCCAAAGAGGCTGCCTCATTATAAATCTACTGTCATTGTATTGTTTGAAATGAGAACGGCTCATGATTAGCACAGCGTCTGATCTAGGCCCAAGACCTTTTAAAAATTTCCATCTTAAAACTCTAGAAGCCAAACTTATAGAAGACACAAGCCATATTGTTGAACCTAGAGAGGCAACAGCTGATGACCTACTTGTGGTACACACCAAGAAATACCTTGATAGTCTTAAGGTTTGTATAACTATCATACTGTATCTCAAGGTTCATTGTTAGAATAGTTGGTGTAGTTTCAGAGCAGTAAAAATTAAGGGGGACATAAATTGTAAAAAGTGGGAATACTCCAGTTTCGCGTTGCTTAGAGATGACCGCTGTCCTTGACAAAAGATGCATTTGTACAGGCATAGCCTCGATTCAGAAAACAGTCCGTGAAATTCAAAAATGTTTCTATTGTTTCATGTCAACATTTTTTTCATGTTCTTGTTGATATTTGTGAATAATTTACACTGACTCGAGGCTAACCCTGTACAAATGCGTCTGATGTCAATAAGTACAGCAGTTTTACAACGGGATCTGTGAATGCGAAAAGGGACATTACAGTAAAGCCACAGCACAGAGTTACAGTACAGCACTTTATTAATAATAGCGTACCGAACTGACTATAACCACTTATACAAAAACAACTTGACAGTACGTACAGTTTGTATACACCTATTCCAAATATCGTTGTCCAGGCTGAAAGCAACAAGCAAGAAGCTGATGACCGCAAAGGACTTTGGGAATCTCCTAATTAATTAATTTATCCATGGTACTTGAGAAGTTATCCCTACGAGTGTTGAATAGCAATCATTTGGAACTATTCGGCCATTTGAAAATTTGTATGTTGTCAAAATGTCTACGGATGAATAAATGAATAAAGAGAAAATCCCAATGCCCTTTGCGGTCGTCAGCTTCTTGCTTGTTGCTTTCGGCACAGACAACGATTTTTGGAATAGGTGTATATGCAACTACTGTACATAGCTGATGGTGTATTGTGCTCCTTTTCTAGTGGAGTGTAGTTGTTGCTCAGATCTGTGAGGTGCCGCCAGTTGCCTTCCTACCAAACATTGTTGTCCAGCATAAGCTCCTTCGACCCTTGAGGCTACAGACAGGTGGAACAATATTAGTAAGATTTTTGAAGACCTTTTTGTTACTTTAATCAATGATCAAATCAAGAATTAACCAAGATGGTGGTGCTTTGATGTAATTATTTTACATCACTAATTTTGTAATTTAGGCAGCTAAACTAGCGGTGGAGAGAGGCTGGTCGATCAACATTGGTAAGATGTTTTGTTGTTGGTGTAATCTTGCATTGAATGTACTGTTACTACTGTAGCCATCATAGCTAGAGTTATTTGTGTACAAGTGGGCAAGCTACAGTACCGTGCTGTACGCCGTATTGAAAAAGTTTGATTGGATGAGATTCATCTACGCTTTTTTTTTGCATGCTTTTTGCTTAGTTCGAAAGGAAGCCATTTGAGTGTCACAGTACCGTACATGTATGTAGGTTTCCCACTCATGAAAACAACTGTATACATGTATCTAAATTGTTGTTAAAGGAGCACTCTCACAGATAATGCATTGCGTGCCTTGAACCCCTCAGCACGCGCAATGCATTACCTGTGAGAGTGCTCCTTTAAACTGCCAACGCTTTTTGCCAGCGCTTTTTGCTTGGTTCAGAAAGGAAGCCATTTGAGTGTCACAGTACCGTACATGTATGTAGGTTTCCCACTCATGAAAACAACTGTATACATGTATCTATAAATTGTTGTTAAACTGCCATTGAACTAAAGCAAGGATATATAGAACCAGGGGTGATACAGTCTCTCTACATGTACATGTATGTACCGGTATGCAGTCTAATCGCTGATATCTTTGTCAGTCTGTCCGTCCATCCATTTAACTTCACCACCCCATCCTGGATCTGCATGTAGAGCTGGTGTGAGAAAAGTAAAGATGTGATGACAGACTTAATTGTTTACTGTAACTAGTACTTATTGTTGAACACTGTTTATTGGCTTGACTCAGGTGGAGGATTTCATCACTGCTCAGCTAGCAGTGGAGGTGGATTCTGTGCTTATGCTGACATCACCCTGGCTATTAAGGTACTATATATTCCATCTTCTCTGATAAGGACGAAAAACCATAGGTGCCATCTCCCTTTATTTCTGACTTTTTTTTTTTTTTTTTTTTATTATTATTATTATTATTATTATTATTTTTTTTTTTCTGACTTATATAGAAGGGAGATGTTAGTTTGTACTGTGTTACTCTTCATATAAGAGTCTTCTCTCTTTTTTCTCTTTTGTCGATTGCGTCTCATCCATGAGTAGAGTGACGACAAATGGTCTTGACAAGTTTTTTCCATTTGTTGCGGTCTTGAGTGGCTGTCCTCAGCTCCTGCTCGTTAAGTTCTATAGGTGCCCTCATATAATATTGTTATCTCAACCAGTTCCAACTAGGGGAGGATATCAATTATTGGGACTATTTTAGAGCTGTACATACCCTTTCCCTGCCACATATAATAAAGTACTTAGCAAGGCAGGCCCGTAGCCAGTATGAGGCGAGCCGAGGCAGTTGCCTCAGTAAAGCATTGCTGATTATATTTATCTTTTAACTGAATTGACAAAAAAGGCTGACTGCCCACTATGTGCAGCTATAGAAATTTTGTCTGCACTGATACAAGTGCCTCGGAGAGATTTTGGTCTGGCTACGGGCCTGCTGAAGGGACTGGGAAAATAAGTTAGTTAAATCAAGAGTTGGTTGTAAGCGGTTTTATTATTATTTTTGATTCCATTCCAAGGGACCAGAATATACAAAATAATGCAGGCTCGTTGTACCAGGAGCTTCGTTATAACCAATGTTGTTATAGCAGGGTTCCACTGACAGTACACACATATCCACCTGAGGCAAACATTGCCACTTGTAGTTTGTAGTAATTGTACCAGAAATATCAAAGAAGAACACTGCATTCAGTGTGTTTATATATATATTATTAATTTTGTACTGTATTCTAGATGCTAATTAGTCCTATTTTTAATTTATTGGTAGTTTTTATTCAATCACTTGGAAAGTATTAAGAAGGCTATGATTATTGATCTAGATGCACATCAGGTGAGACTTGATAGATATTACATAACCTGCTTGCCTCAGTTGCACTCAAGGTGAATAGTGCTATCCACTCCGGGATAATTCTTATCCAACAGATAAAAATGATGCAGTTATCCAATAAATTTTATCCATTGGATAGGACTCATCCGGTGGATAGCGCTATTCACCCTTCGTGCAACTCAGGGTCCTGCATTACCATGCGACGCTCTGTGACCACATATTCACATACTTCTGTCTAGACCTAAAACAATAGAATTTCTTGCCATGTCGTCATCATTAGGCTTTATTATCATCATGTCATTGTCATGTGTCATCACCATCATTACACATAAAAATTTATGAAATTTATTACTGTAACATATGCATAATATATAGGGTTATTTGTAATGACTACAGGGCGCACTTGATATCTGGCTGTCACATTTATATCAGGACAGAAAAAGTCCGAACATTATTTATTGAAGAACTATAAATGCCAGTACCTGTGTCTATGTACTGTGATACAACCACACCTAGTAGATGACAGTGGAACCAGTTACAAGAGAAAGACCCAGCTTTGTTTCATGTTTCTTTGCTTGACTAGAACTCATGCTCTACAACTCCTGTGGTATATCACAGTATATAACTCACACAACTGCTTTATATGCCTTGAATAAAAGCTCCTGTCCTGTAGGGTAATGGTCATGAAGCTGACTTCATGGGCGATGAGCAAGTGTACATCATGGATGTTTACAATGCCTACATTTACCCAGGCGCAATGAGGGTTAAAAGTAAGTCAAAAATTTTGAAACATTTAAAAAGTAACATCATGCATAAACTTCTAAGTTCCATTCTTGTGACCATGCCAAATGGGACCTTGTGATGTATACTTGTAACATTATTTTTATTATATATATAGACACAAGTGTTTAACTGCGAAATAGACCACTCATAAATTTCTATAGTGGATGCCGTCATTTACCACTGAAAGTCAAAGTGTCTATGTAATAAAAAGAAAATTACCTGCCAGCTTGAAGATCATGTTAAAAACTATTTTACTCACTCGCTGCGCTGATTCGTAAAATGTTGTTTTTACCACTCCAAATTAAAATTTATATCTTCGCGCTGTCGTGTAATATCCTCTATAACTTCTCGGTAAGGTCTTCATGTTATAACACTGTACATTTTTGGTTTTACACTAACTAGCTGTTTGACATGTATCTTTCTCTTTCAGAAGCCATAAATAAAAACATTGAGCTGAATCACTTCACCACTGATGATGAATACATGCCTCTTATCAAAAAGTAATGAAGACCACTGTATATATGAACAGTGTTCTACAGACATTTTTGCACAGGGAGCCCAAGCTGGAAACGTTCACATCAGTTGGGCAGGAAAATCGAAAATTATGTTTGATGACCTAAAAATTGATATAAAATGCTCTTGCCTTGTTTGTGCATTTGTCATTGATTTTTTTTTTCCACATAGAAACCAAATAATAGATGCCAGTACAGGTATATAAACAAGGCATAAGCATTTGATTTTGAGTTGTATATGTAGGTTAAATATAACTTTTCAATTTTCCTGCATAATTACATGTAACTCAGTGATGTAACATGCAATATATTGAGTTGAGGTAGCTGCTAGCCTAGCCTGCGAATGGCAGCCACTCCTTTGATGCTAGCCAGCATTGCAGGCTAGGGACAGCTGTCTGTGATTTTCAGAACGAGTCTCACAACTCATTGACATGTCTAAATAAAGTTATGACGTGTCTAAATAAAGTTATACTTGAACTCCATTTTAGGTATATACCTGAAGCACTGAATGAGTTTGAAGCTGATATAATAATATACAATGCAGGAACAGATGTGCTAGAAGGAGATCGCCTTGGCAATCTATCTATTTCCCCCAAGGTATATATAATGCTTAAAGTATTAATGACCTCAGCAGCGCAATGAGAAATAATAATAATAATTACAATTAATGACCTAGTAAATGGAGCAATCAAAGAATAGTTTTTGTTATTAAGGTTTGGTAATCTGCAGCTATTTATATGTAAAATCAATAGTAACTTTTTGTTTGTATCTTTTGGCACAAAACCTATGTACCAATAATATTGATTACCTTCATTTCATAACATTATTATTATTACATATATAATCATGCAGTGACTGATAGATGCAGGCTTACCAAAAAGTGCTGACAAATGGCAATATTGATGGCTACAGTACCTTTAGTTAATGCTTTCACTGCTGGTTGCAATATTTAATTGTCAAGAAAAACACAAACTTTGTTTAATAAAAACAACAGCAAAAATGGGGCACTTCCTGACCCCATTTACAGTGTGGACACTCGAACCGTGAACACTTAGGTTTTTTCTAACACATATTTATAGATTATCCACTGAGCAAATTGATTAGAAAAATGATTTATTTTGATCACTAAGTGTATTTAAACTCAATGCTCCATTTGAGATGCGATGAGGCAATAGAAAGTTCGGAAAAAAAAGTTCGAAAAAAATTTGAAGTGTTCACGGTTCGAGTGTCCACACTGTAACTGTGTACAGCCATTTACTCTTCTTCTACGTACTAAAACATATTTTCATCATCAGTAGAATGTTTTCATTTCTCCACAAGTTGACAGTCTTAGATTTTGTCGTAAAATATTTTCACTCACCATATGTTATCTTACCTTGGCCACAGGGAATAATAGAAAGAGATCAAATTGTATTCCAAGAAGCTAGACGCCGGTCCATACCAATTGTAATGGTTACTTCTGGAGGATACCAGGTAATACATTACGGTACCTCAGAATAATTGAGCAATGATTGAGGTTATATATTGTTTTGAATTAAGGTACCAATATATTGCAGAGATGCTTTAAACCATGATTATTATCATTATACACATCTTGATTTTGTATATAAATTAAAATCTTTGAATTTAATTTGCTTCTAGAAAAAAACTGCTAGGATTATTGCAGACTCCATACTTAACTTGCGTGAGAAGGGCCTAATAAGCTGTAATTATTCTGAATCTGGTATGTACCATATTTAAGTTAAAACTTTCAAAAGTGAACCAGTTTTTTTCAGTCTCATTTAATTTGTTAAAATGTTCATTTTCGACCACTGGCAGCCCAACCATTCCTTCTGAGGCTAAAATGTATTATAATAAATAAAGGTCGTGCTGCCTGTACAGTGTACATGTATTTCAGCTTGTCCTTGTAAACATATATCATTGATGGGCGTTTTCTGTATTTTATATAAGGTCCAATTTCAACATCTAAAGCTGAATCGTCTTCAAATTACAACACCTTCAACAGTGCTCTTTGACGAATTGAAGCCTTCTTCCATTAGGCTGATCAATATGTATTTGTTGTGTTTCCCCCAGCCATAACATGGACAGTATGATGGGCAAGGAATGAGGGTTTATCACGTAATTTCAAAACTTATAGGAGACATAGGACAAAAACATGATTATCATAGCTGGAAAGAGCTCGTTGAAATGAGTAAAAATGTGAAGTTTGGAAAAGATCGCTTCACAAATTGGGAAGATATGAATTTTCAAAAATCGAAACTTTGTTGGTAGGCAAGAGTGTAAATTTCCAAAGGTTTTCATATAAAATTTCGATTTTTGAAAAATTCATATATTCGCAATTTGTGAAGCGAGTTTTGAAATTACATGATAAACCCTCATTAGGAGAGGTTTTTTTCCGGTTTAATACTCGAGTCTACAGCTTGCATCACCCATACACACATTATTACTGTTTACAGTAGCATCGAGCTCGAGTGTGAGCTCCACAGAATATGATATCCATGGTTACAGTTATTTATTTATTTCACAATATTTATATAGACCTGTGCATCTGATATATGCTAGTTTACATCTAGGCCTATTTAACTAAATATACAGATTACTAAGAGTAAATTACTAATGTGGAAATTAAACACTAGACACTAGATGCAAAAGGTATAAGTGATAAAAACTACATGTAGACATTGCCACATAAACTATAATCAAATTAGGCTTAAATCAAATAAGCATTTGAAATGATGTTAGCCTGCGTAGCGGCCCTCCGAGTCCGAGGGGAAAAGGCGAGGGGTAGGGACAGGGGAGGTGGAGGGTAGGATTTAAGGGGAGGGGGAATGGGGATTTTCCCCTTGTACTCCTTCCCCTTAACCTTCCTTTTCCCCTCGGACTCGGAGGGCTGCTCAATGCAGCCTAAAATGATGTTTGCACTCACTGACCCCCTCAAAAGTCTTGAGATTGTCACAAGTGAATATTTGGCGGTAATAAGGTGTAAGTGTGCGTGCACCATTATGTTGTATGTACATG
Organism: Actinostola sp. cb2023; assembly: GCA_033675265.1. Classification (NCBI taxonomy): domain Eukaryota; kingdom Metazoa; phylum Cnidaria; class Anthozoa; order Actiniaria; family Actinostolidae; genus Actinostola; species Actinostola sp. cb2023. Next base: position 216,723 of record JAUJYZ010000510.1, read on the forward strand.
GGTTTGCTCGGTTTGACTAACATGGTTAAAACATTAATGAGTTAAATTATAAGAATATATCATGTTTGGATAAGATTTCAAAATCTAAAACTGCAGTCTGAAAAAGAATATGCCATTTTTTATTGAACATGCAGTAATAAACCAGTAACATGATTATAATTATAAGACCCCTTGCACTGTTTCTATAATTATCGTGGACAATTAAACAATCAAATACAACAAAATAAAGAAATCTGTTTGCCGTGGAAAAGGTTTGATTGTTTTGTCCACCAGATTGTATAATTAGTGCAAAACAGGGACTATATGGGATACTATTTGGGACATTTAAATATTTTTGATTGTAAATAGTGAGGATTTATTGTATTGGAACACTGGAGAAGAGTTAATTGTAGTAGCTGGTAATGGTGCCAGGTCAATCATGGCATTAGTTATGGATTTATATTACCCTTCTAAAGATCTAATATAAATTATTAATTATATAATAGAACCATCACAATAATATACTGTTATATTATGAAATAACTTTTGTTAAAAATTTATGGCATTCTTGTCATGGTAGGGTCGTAGCCGCCAGTACAGTTGGTCCGGTTTCAACTGGACCACTTAATTTCAAATCAAACAGTTTCAATTTATTTACATTTTTAATTATTCGGATATTTTTTATGAAAAACAAAGTTTGAAAACCAGACCGCTCAAAAACCTGGCGGCTAACAGCCCTGGGTGGCAATCATTCAATGTACACGACTCACAAGACCCTTTAAGGGTGGACTAACATATTTCGTTACTATGCAACCGCGTTGCTATGGGGTTTTACATGTCTTCAATTCTTTAGCTTTGTTGAGGATTTTTTTCTGAAATTTTGATATTTTATAGCCTTGTTAAACATCCTACTTCTCTCTAGGGATTTTAAATTTCGTTTTAGCAGAAATGAGCAAGCATACAATTTATGAATTGAAAGTCATAAAATTCACGCATCTCCTGCTTGGATACAACAGGAAAATCAAAACGTCTTTGCTGCATAATAATTTTTATGCCAAATGACAGAATAGAGAACTGTCTAAACATTTTCGTAGGATTCTTTTCCGAAATCCATCAATTCAATGCTGAAAAAGAACGGTAAATTTAACAAGACTTCACTGCGCATGCGCAGATTCTCGTTTTCAAAAACCTTCAAAATTTTCGAGCACGCTCACCTAGGGTTATTTTTTTCTAACCTAGAATATCAACAACGACCTAGTCAACATTGCTGAGCATGCTTTTTAAAAACTGAAGACAATATGACAAGTTATGAAATCAGCTCGAAAAACGTCCATAAAATTTTTTTTCATTTAAATGCCAAATCCATGCTCAGTTGTCTGCTCCTTGTGTTGTAGAACAAGTGTATAATCATAGATTTACAGTATCTTATAAATCCTTGGAAAAAAAGAGTGTTTTCTGTTTTGATGACGTCATTGTGACGTAATTTGGTGACGTCATGCTATGACAAAGCTTTCTCCCTTACAATCACTTCCTATAAGTCCCTTCTCTTCTCTTTGAATTTTACGATTTTTTTGAGGTTTCAAATTTTCCTTAGCAACAGTCGAAATAAATATGTTAGTCCACCCTTAATTGCTTTGTATAATTATTATGTAAGAGTTTTTCAAAAACATTGAATTTCCAGTATTTCTGCTTCGTCTGCTTCACGACTTGAGCAATTTTGGGAAACTTTGAAAACATGTGTGAAATTAAAATTTTACTCGGTCCCATGTGATTGAGTACCTATACTAGCTAGCTTATACACTATTATATCTCATTTTACAATAACCTAGCGTAATCTCGCAATCTGATTGGTTCTCAGCCATTGTCAATAAGAGTACAGACACATAGCATGACGAATCGCTCGCGCACGGAGCCAGCGCGCGCTTGAAACAGTTTTTCTTTCAAACTTTTTCCTTGTTTTTTGATGCTTTTTGACTTTGTTATTGTAAAAAACAGATTGAAGATGGTTTTATCCACCTTGTGATTCCACTTGAGTTTTGAACATTTTATGACGTCAAGTGTGTGTCAATAAGAGTACAGACAATTCAAAACCATCTTCAATTTGTTAATTAGAATGACAATAGAACAATAGCCAGGACTTTTGTGCAGCTACACGAAGACCTGACCTTTATGTAAAAACAATACATAGAACGACAAATTAGAACAATAGCCAGGACTTTTGTGCAGCTACACAGACCCGATTGAAGGGTGAGATTACAATTCAGCTGCAGGTGCACTTCCAATGGTGCTAGGCACCAGTAAACTGTGATGTTGTTGTATTATCTTTTAGTATAAGTGAAATCACTTTATGAATATTAGAGCAAGACAACATTGTTTCATATAAACTGTTTTATTTCATGAACCGCGAATTATGTCAATACCAGTAATCGCTGTTTTATAAAATAAGCTTACATTGTGTAACTATTTCTTGTATGTCCTCATAAAAGTCGGTATGGTATAGGCATGAAATGCAACCATGCAGCAAAATATAATAAACTTATACGCGATCAGAAGTGTTTTGAAATGTTACTGTCACCCCAAAATGTACACCCCAGTCTACACAATTTCTTTCTTTCAAAGTGAATAAAATATATATACACATTCTAAAGTGATTTCATCTGCTACAAGTATTAAATTGCATAAAGTATGCAGCAGTAGGTGGATTAGAGTACACTTCCTTGTTGATGTATTCTTGGCTGTGAAAATAATGGACAAATAAATTATTAGAAAAAAATAGGGGAAAAACAACATAATAAACGTATTAAATGCCAAACTTACTGTGCTTGTTGCTCTGCTGCGAGTCTCTGGTTTTCCAGTGCTTGATCTCTCTGCTGTTGTTTTCTCTTTCTTTCAAGCTCTCTTTCCATTATAATGCCAGCTTTAGCTTGGGTCAGGAGAAGTCTCTCGTATTCCCTCTGGCGTTCTTCCTCTTCCTGTTTAAGTCTCTGTTGAATTGAAACAAGCATTCTTCTTTCAGTCTCACTTTCTTACATTAACTGTAAAGTGCAGCAGTAAAAAAATGACTGCAATGTACACGTTAAAACATTTGAAGTGAAATTGTGATGCTTACATGTAGAGTACTACAAAATGATTGTTATCCACCCAAAGAAATGAACAAGGTACGTGTAAGTTCTTATATCTCTAGTAGACAGTGATACCCCAACAGAAACTATGCATGTGACTGTAGAATGACAATAAACTGACCTCTTTTTCCTTCAGCTGTTCTTGCTGTATATAGCGGATCTCTGCCAACTGGGCTGGGCTCATTCCTTTCCACCTATCAGGGATAACTCTGTGTAACCCAAATGCACTCTGGGCCACATCGGGGTTCTCTGTTAGCATATCCCCAAACACATGGTTAGAGATTTCTGTGAAGTTGTCATCGAGTTCTTGTTGTTTATCTAACTGCTCCTTTGCCTTCTTTTCTCTGTCTAGAGCATCGTTGAAATCTTTAGTAGCCATGTTTATTGTACGACGGCATACGTCTTCAGCTCTGGCCAATTCACAGGCCCTCTGGTCCATCTCTCTTGCTTTGAGATCGTAGAGGTGGTCTGCATATTCTTGGTTTGATTTTGATTGGTTTTTCTCATCAGCCTGTTGTTTGGTCCATTCCCTAAGATTTCAAAATATTGTTGCTATTAGTATATTGATAATTTGGGCCCAGACTGGTACTATGTACATGTATGAGTAGAGTTTATGGGGCAGATCTGGGGAGGTTGGTCCATTAACTTGGGATTGTCAGTCCTTTCTCTTCCTTCCTAATTAAGGGTTTTTCTCCAGGTACTCTGGTTTTCCTCCCTGTGTGTGAGTGTTTAGAATGTAGTAAGAAGTGTGTGAGTGATAGTTTGAGGGTTCTATGGTGGATGTCTACATACCTCATCTGTTCTTGCTGCAGCTTATTTCGGTCTTTGGAATTCAAGTCTTCTCCCATGAATTTTTGCAGGGAGGAGAGGCCACACCTGGGGTCGTGGTCAGACACTCTAGCCGGCTTGTCTTTCTTTAGGTAGTCGGGGTCATTAAGGTCCCATTCACGGGTATCATCTGGTCGCTGGTGCTCCATGCGGAAGGTAATCAAGTCTTTGTTTAGTTCTCTGATGTCATGTTCTTGACGCTGTTCCATCAAGGCACATACCTTGTCGTTCCTTGTCATATTGGCAGCTACAAAGACATCACAATCATGTATTATTAAGAAATTTATTATTATTACATGTATGTAAATAACAATCCAATACACAACAGACACAGTGGACGAAAGTTACAATGTAAGCTAATACACTCACCAAAAGCATTGTGTCTTCTTCGTTCTTCCTCCTCTTGTCGTTGCCTATCGTGTACTTGCTCTTCTAGAGCCTGGACATCAATCTAAAAGGACAATATAAAAGCAGGTCACAAAAAAATCGCAATACAAACTCACATTACAAAATAAGCTACATTGAATAAGTAAATTCATCGGGTACAACATTGATGCTTTAGAAACACCAACATTTTATTGATTTATTTTCCTCGTACAAAGGATCGAACGATTCGGCATAAAATCAATGGCTTAACTATTACTACTACAGCTTTCCAACATGATAATTCATCGTAAAAAGGGTAAATACTGTAACTAGTATAAGTAGATGCAATGCATACTTACTCCAATGGTTCGAACACGGGCATTAAATATACGGCTTTGTCTCTGCATTTCTCTGTTCCGTCTGCGCTCGATGGCCGCATTTTCTTTTAGGTCTAGTGGAAGATCAAGTTTATACATCTTTCTAGCACAGTTCTACTTGAGAATCCGTATCTTAACTGCTGTAAACTTCAGGATTTCTGACTTGTCCTGTTGCTGTAGTTTCTCTTTGTACACACAACTCGAGTTTGCTTTGGAGCTGTTGCTACGCAACCGATACCCAGAATGCTTTGCGTCGTACTGAGTCCTCCCTCGATGGAAACTTTACACAGGAAGCCCAATTTATTTCCTATTTTGAAAAATGAACCCGAGAAAAAAAGGAGTTGGAATGGAATCGGCAATCATCCAATACAAATGCACGAGGCTGCTATGAATATATTGAAGAGCTAAATAATTTGATCAAGCTTGAGGCGATTATTGGCTCCAGTTTCTGGCCTATATATATCCATAATTTATTAATCATACATGTCCAAATCAGTATATACTGAAAATCGAATTACAAATATGCCAGATGGTTGTTTTGACATGAAGATAATTATAGACTAACATTGAATAGTTAAAAGCTCGGGAGGTAGAGAGTTCCATAAAACTGAGTAGTGCTGCATAATTCACAACCATCTTGACTTCGCGATAACAATTCCCTTGCTTATAATTACTTTTGGTCTTGCGCGGAGTTTGAGTCAGTTTTGCGCAACGTCAAACACAGCTATATCATCAAGATAGCGAGGATCATGAGATCGAATTTGTCAGTGTTCTCGTCGGAAGTCGATATTCTAGCATTCTTTTTCGGCGGAATCACCTGTTTGTGTATTCAGCTGATTTTCTTTTTCTTGGGCCTTCCGGCTTTTGGTTTTTGTCCTTTGCAGTTGGAGCTTCGGTATTGCTCAGTCCCAGGAGCTCAGTCCTATGGTCCAAACCCGTCGTAGTAAGACTCTGGGTTTTCCTGCATTCCTTTCGCTTTATCACATAAAGAAAGACCGAATGCAATAATGGCGGAGTAATTTGCATAAACCGAGAAAAAGAAAAATACGAGTTTAGTAAATCTAGTAGATCATTTTTTTCAAGACCGTACCTAGTTTAGCAATACACCAAAATTCCATCAATTGAAATAAAACCATCGTAAAGTTATAACCATTTGAATTCTAGCAAATGCATGGAAACGAGGCTAGTCAGTCTAACTTTTTACGTTTTTGTACAATCGCTCTAAAATTGTGTGTAAATTTGTTTTTGTTAACATACTATTAGAAATGATGGCTGTATTATATATTACTAGCTACACAATATAAATTAATTTATTGATGATTCCACCATTATTACCCCTGATTCAGTATATAGTTCATGACTATTGTAGTTAATAGATTTATAGTGCATGTTATCTATTGATGGCCCCGGTTTCGGCGGTATCGTATCTGAGATCTTCATCAAAGTACACCGAAAGTAAATTAGTTATTAACTGAAGAAGCGTCGTAGGTCGACCAGTGACTTCAGATCACCGGATTAGTGAAATATTAATGTCATGTTTTTATAGACTTCTGCCGATTTTTTTTGTCAGTTCAAAACATTAACTTTTAATAAGTTGGCTCTGTTTCTTTAATTCGGTAGCTTTCAACTGAAGCAAATAAATTAGCGAGATCTCTAGTTTATTTTGCCGTTATATAAGCGCTGAATATTATAATAATATTTATAATACCGTATAACACCTCGAGCTCTTGATAGAACTGAATCTGAAAGGCGCCATAAGCGAAGTGTCAGTTTTAACGAAAAAGAAAAGAATCGTTAAGAATTTCCTCTTGTTTTTCATTAAATTTTCTATTTTGTATCTCACGTTGTTTTGTTTTGTATTTGTCTTTGTTCAAAGTCACTTCTGTCACAATTGATATATGCCTCCATAGTTACCACATCGCAAGACAGCGTAGTTACAAAACCATTAATCTAGCAGTCTCAGTGCAGTACGCATTATCATATCTCAATTTATATTGACTTAGGCTTTGAATTTTAAATGAGCGAGTTGCTTTTCAAGGAATCGGCGAGGTCCAATCGTAGCTAGCTACTAAATAAACATTACAGGCACTTATATTTTTTTTTGGCGAAGGAAGAACTCGTTCAAATAAGCAGGTGCAAACGTTAAAATTGAACTCTTTCGTCTTCTTTGCTCGATTTAAGAGAGAACAAGGTCTCTGCGATGACCTTCCGAGTTGCCTTTTGGTGGGGTTTGCTCTCCGTGGTTTGTTTCGTGTTCGTGGAAGCTGTTAAAAGTAGGCCAGTTGGAGGTAAGTTGATGTACAATTCTCGCTTATCTCGATTTGCTATAACAGTTTGGGCCACTCCGTATTAATAAATACATCCAAGAAACCACAAGTCAAGACCGAAATGCGCCAAAAGCAATGTTTTCTGAATGAACTTCGTGTCTTTATACTAAATGGTTGGTGTGTTTGGAGAATTTTGAAGGCAATACTCGGGATTTAATCGGCTTACTAGCGCTCGTATTTACCGAGAAAAAAAATCTCTAAAAAATCGATTATATTCGGAAAACTCAGCGTGCTTCTTTATCTTATAAAACTTAAAACTTGCTTTAAAAATGGAGATATCAGCAGCCATTGCTGTGTATGATGTAATTTTCTTTTTTGTTTAATAGATTTTATTCCACTGAATTTTTGCGTGTCAAACTCTTTGAAACATTGTTTTTTTCATACACTGGAGTTAATTTTTATTGTTTTATATCATCTTCAGCAAATTATATGCTTTTATGAATATATTTTCTTAATTGGACAGTATAATAAAAAGAGCACAAAAACTCGAGTGAAATCTCCGAATGTCGCAATAATTAAACTGTTGTATGACTGAAACTGAGCAAAAAAATATTTTAATAAGCATAGCTTTTATTTTTTATTTATTTTTATTTTTTATTTTTTATTTATTTAATAAGCATAGTTACAAAAAATATTTCATTTGTGCGATAATTAAAGCTTTCAAAAATTCGTACTTCCAATTGCTTTTATACTTTTATTTTTTCTTAATAATCTCGTCCTGATATCACTTCCGATAAGGGATAGTCTCTATCGTATATTACGTACTCCATAGCAACTGGAGAATTACGCATGGCAACCAAATTTAACTGGCAAACCCAAGGAATATTCTTCAAGTTTTAAAGTTTATTATCATCAATGATTTCTGGACTTGATGTTGTAGGGATATCATTTCGCTCATTTCTTAGATCTCAGGATATCGACAATAAGTACGTGCTACATGAAGATGGGCTTGACGGGGGTTTGTGTCGTCTTTAGGCCTAGTCGCTTATATAGCGGGAACGGTTTGACAGTTCAGAATCAATAGTTATCAAGAGACCATGGTTTCTTGTCGTTACAGTGGTTTTCATTGGAAAACTAGTCACAGTAAAAAGATGATTGTTTTGGCAAAGCATTTTTCAAACTCGAAAATACATGATCAAAATTAAGCGTATCTCTCTTCTCTTCTCTTCTCTTCTCTTCTCTTCTCTTCTCTTCTCTTCTCTTCTCTTCTCTTCTCTTCTCTTCTCTTCTCTTCTCTTCTCTTCTCTTCTCTTCTCTTCTCTTCTCTTCTCTTCTCTTCTCTTCTCTTCTCTTCTCTTCTCTTCTCTTCTCTTCTCTTCTCTTCTCTTCTCTTCTCTTCTCTTCTCTTCTCTTCTCTTCTCTTCTCTTCTCTTCTCTTCTCTTCTCTTCTCTCTCTTCTCTTCTCTTCTCTTCTCTTCTCTCTTCTCTTCTCTTCTCTTCTCTTCTCTTCTCTTCTCTTCTCTTCTCTTCTCTTCTCTTCTCTTCTCTTCTCTTCTCTTCTCTTCTCTTCTCTTCTCTTCTCTTTAACTATTCATTTTTACTTTAATTAAAACTCAGATGACATATGTCGAATCGTCAAACGAGGAGAGTGCAACTGCCAATGCGCCGAGACACGATCTACTACGTGGGGTAGTCTAGCCGATCTCTACAAGAGGCTGTTCATCAGATCATTTGCGCCCGTTGAATTGGAAATGGAATGCAGCAAGTGCGTTGTTGAATGTAAAAGGTTAGTCTGACGTCCCTCCTGGCGATACACTCATTTCGATAAAGTTAGTCACCCGTAAAGCTTCGAAGGTGAGACCGATGAGGATCCTGGGTTGATTAAAATGTATGTACCCATGGTCCTTCTTGGTCTCACCTTCGAAGCTTTTCGGGTGACTAACTTTATCGAAATGAGTGTATACACTAAATTGAAGAATCGTTGTCGGGTTCAAATTCATAGAACATTGAAGCTGAGACCGCTAGGATGTATGGGTAAGCGGTAAATCAGCTAATTTTAACCTAATTTTATGTAGTTAGAGGTAAAATGTCGGTGTTTATTGAAAGAAATGATCTCTCTAAGCCAAATTCTACAGATATTAAGAAAATAAATTACGAATAAGCGACGTTATTTGACTCATTTACCGCTTTCCCAGGTATCCCTTGCGGTCTTAGCTTCTATGTTCTATGTTTTTGAGCCCGACAACGATTCTTCAATTTAGTGTATACACCTTAGAAAGGTCTGCTAGCACTCAGTGAACAGGTAATGTAAAGCAAGCATTTGTTGAAGATTCTGGTTACTGTGCAGTCAGTTTAAAATTACATGAGGTCCCTGGTTCTTAATGTCCTACCTCACACCTGCGCGCGCACTTCAAAATGCTTTATTCATGCATGATTAATATAGGAACTGACAGTAGATTATATAGCTTATTGTATTTGCGGCTGTAGCTCAAGACCTCCCAGTACCACTGCAAGTACCACTGCAAGTACCACTGCAAGTACCACTGCAAGTACCACTGCAAGTACCACTGCAAGTACCACTGCAAGTACCACTGCAAATAACCCGCACGCTCCTGGCAGGTGCATGTAAATTTCGTGTCAATTGTGTGTCAATTGTACAAAACCATTTGCACGGAATTTACACGGAATTTACACGGAATTTACACGGGATTTACACGGAATTTACATGGAATTTACACGGAATTTACACGGAATTTACATGGAATTTACATGGAATTTACATGGAATTTACACGGAATTTACACGGAATTTACACGGAATTTACATGGAATTTACATGGAATTTACACGGAATTTACACGGAATTTACACGGAATTTACATGGAATTTACACGGAATTTACACGGAATTTACAAGGAATTTACACGGAATTTACACGGAATTTACACGGAATTTACACGGAATTTACACGGAATTTACATGGAATTTACACGGAATTTACTCGAAATTTGCACGGAATTTACACCGGAATTACACGGAATTTCGACGGAATTTCCACGCGGAATTTATACGGAATTTACACGGAATTTACACGGAATTTACACGGAATTTACACAGAATTTACACGGAATTTATACCGTGAATTTACACCGCCCAAGAACGTGCGTTACAAGCCTGCGATGGTATTGTTGTGAAGCCTAATCATCGAATTACTTATATTCTTCACCAATTTGTTAAGAATGATTAGCCGCGAGGATACCAGGAAATCTTTTATTGGCTGAGCATTTCTGCTTTCCACAACTTAATTCCATCTACTGTATTCAACTAACTATAGCACATCTGAGCTTGTACTATTAATGCGAAACTCAAGTTTCATTTCTATACTTGTTATATAGACCGCAATAAGCGCTCTTAGAGATATCGTGGTTCAATTAGCGATCTACCTCTTCATTTTCAAAAGCAAACAAAGCGGATTACTAGTTTGTCTTAGCGTTCATGTCCTCGTATAGTGTTGCGATTATATGGCAGTTATACGATACCAATAAGTACTTAAATGTGAATTATTTCAGGTACATTAACGATAACTGCTTAAATGGGAAATGCAATGAAAATGGCTGCGAGTGTGCTCCATGCTGGAAAGGAAAGTCATGTGACCAACCAGGTAAATATCCAATAGCAACACAGGCTTGTTGATGGTACATTACCATGGTAACGAAGTATATGTTATATTGTGGTGAGATAGGCTTGTTGATGGTACCTTACCATGGTAACGAAGTGAAATTGCGTTACAATTTGCTGGCAGGTCATATATTGCGGCCCTCCAGGTTAAGAGTGAGGCCATGGAGGATGTTATGAACTGGGAAGGGAGGAGGGAGATCCCCTATATTCGTGTCCTTCTCTGTAAACCTCTCCCACCCCTCCCCTCCTCCTTTTTTCCTCCTTCCCTCTACTCCACTCCCCTAGGTATTTTAGTCAGTATTGTATAAAATAACTCCTAAAGAAAGAAATAACACCCAGCCTTTGTTTCTTTTTCCAGCTAATGACCATCCTCCACAGTTTGAGCAAGAGTCCTACAAGGCTCAGCTTTCAAATGACGTTGAACCTGGTTCGGTTGTTGTAACCACAAGCGCGAACGATGAAGACACTAAGCAGTGCGTCCAAGGTGCCGCATGCCCGTGCGGTGACATCATCTACTCCATAACTAGCGGCAACGAAGCTGGCTTGTTTACCATCGAAAAGCACTCTGGGAATCTTCGGGTTGTGATGGATTTAGAATCTCATAGTGGTGCTTCGTTTGAGTTAACTGTGGCTGCGCAAAATGAAGGCGGAAAGCTGAAAACGTCCGCCAAAGTATTCATAACTGTTTCTGAGACTACAAGGAGACAGCGTCGATCCGTGGAGCACCACATTGTAAGACGTAGCACCCCTCTGCCCTCCCCCTCAGGAATAATAGTGTCCAATCCAGTTGTTCATAACAACACGTTTTACAAGCCTGGGGATAAGATCACGTTCAACCTGACAGTCTCGCATAACCAATCAGTAGCAACCGCTCAACCAGACACCAACCTAAATTTCAAGTGTTCATCGAAGTATCTGTCCATAAATGATGCTGCGTTTCTATCAAAAAGCGGACCCGCCGTAACCAATAGAGCAGTAGCAAACGGCGAATTGACTTTCACTGCGGCTGCGTTCCCGAAGAGTGCTGTTTTGACAGTCAAGTTTGAGGTGACGGTGAAGCCCAACATTCATCCATTAGCGAATCTTTACCTTGCGTGTGAAGCTGTTGGCGTGCAGTCAGGCGCGAGCTACAAGATAGGCCCTGTTGCATCTACTCCGACTCTTTATGGCGTTTTCCCAAAAGTGACTCTTGTTAGACTTACAAGCCCTGCACAGTCCCGTGAGTATAATATCGCTGACTTAATTTCTAAACCCAGTTACTATCATTTGTTGTCAAGGGAGGGGCGAATCCAGGAATATATGAGGGAGGGGGGGGGGGGGGGGGGGGGGGGGTGAAGTTAAGGCCTGGTTCAAGCCCAAAAACGAGAAAAGGATGAAAAAATTATAATGTCACTTCCTTTTTTGAAACATCACGAAACTTAGCACAGCCATAGAGTTAACCTTAATTGATTGAAGTAACAAAAACCAAAAATTGAACACGTGATTAACTGCGTGACAACAGTCCCGAAAGATTTGCTGTTTTGACAGTCAAGTTTGAGGTGACGGTGAAGCCCAACATTCATCCATTCAAGCGAATCTTTACACTTGCGTGTGAAGCTGTCTCTGCGTGCAGTCAGGCGCGATATTTACAAAATAGGCACGTGACCATTTACTCCGACTCTTTATACGTTTTCCAAAAGTTTTCTCTTGTTAGACTTACAAGCCCTGCACAGTCCCGTGAGTAATAATATCGCTTTTCTTAATTTCTAAACCCATGTTGTAGCATAAAAACTATTTCAGGAGGGGCTTAAACTCGCGACCGAATATATTAAAAAACGAAATTTCACATGGGGGGGTCACGTGACCAAACTGAGGCAAAACTAGATTCTAGGATGAAACAATCAAACAACCTGAGGTATGATCTTATGTTTGGACACCCCCGACCCTCCTCCTGGATCCGCCACTGCAAGGTGACGGCATATAGTTGCGTGAAACTGAAAAACAAATTTTTTTAGGGACAAACTTTATGCTCGTTCATCTATCTTTTATCTTACAGATTTATTTACTTCTATTTCTTTTCGTATTTCTTTCTTTCTTTGGACACCCCTTTCCCTCCTCCTGGATCCGCCACTCCAAGGTGACAGCATATCCTTTGCGTGAAACTCCTTCCTTCCTTTTTTTAGGGACAAACTTCCTTGCTCGTTCATCTATCTTTTTTCTTCCAGATTTATTTACTTCTATTTCTTTTCGTTTTCTTTCTTTCTTTCTTTTCTTCCTTCCTTCCTTCCTTCCTTCCTTCCTTCCTTCCTTCCTTCCATTCTTATTTTTCCTTCCTGTTCAAAAGCCTTGAAGCACCAACATATTTTAATATGTATTACTTGATGATCTTTTCTTTCAGTGTTTGACGTTGACACAGTACTGCAATACCGAATGACCATCGACATGCCTTACCTTAACTTTCCACTCTTAGTGGAGGCGACTTCAGCAATCAATGACTTCTCGTTCATGCCCATTACCGAAATTAAAGTAACCAAGACAGGCTCAAATATCGGTGCTGGTTCTGATGGAATTCTTAGCCCCACACCTAAGTATCACAAAAGCTCCAGTGATCTGGCTTTCTACGATAGAGTGACCTTAAATTTTAAGAACCTCACAGTAAGTCAAGTGTAATTTGTAACACTATAGAACTTTCTCCCTTTCTTCCTTCCTTTCTTTCCTTCCTTACGTTTTGCTCGATCGCTTTCACGATCCTCTAGCTCCCTCCTTCCCTCCATTCACGTCCTCCCTTCCTTCCTTAATCCTTCCTTTCTTCCTTTCTCCTTGCTCACTCCCTCCTTCAGCTCCCTCCCTCCCTTCACTTCCTCCCTCGATCCATTCACTTCCTTCCTTCCTTCCTTTCTACTCGCTCGATCACTTCTCGATCACTCGATCCTCTAGCTCCCTCCTTCCCTCCATTCACGTCCTTCCTTCCTTCCTTCTTACTTCCTTTCTTCCTTCCTTCCTTCCTTCCTTCCTTCGATCCTTCGCGGATCCTTCGATCCTTCATTTCTTCCTAATTCCTTTTTGCGTCTTGAATAGAATATCGGTTGATACAAATCTCACAAACATTGAACGTCCTCAAACATTCAAAGTTCATGCTAAGTTTGTTGACTTTGCTTCTCTTCAGGTCAGTGCTGAATCGGATGTTAACAATAAGATTGTGATCGAATGGAAAGTGACTTTGTCTGACCACCCTCTAGTAGTGAATGGTTCAAAGTATTGGAGTGGAGCTGGATTAAGTAGTGGATTCAACATGTTGCATGTGGCTCAGCAGGCTGTTTACACCAAAAAGGTATTCATTTCGTTGGTAGTAATATCAACAGACTGACTGACGTCTAGCTCTGACTGACTGACTGACTGCATGACTGACTGACTGACGTCTAGCTCTCAATGACTTACAGACTGACTGACGTCTAGCTCTGACTGACTGCATGACTGACGTCTAGCTCTCAATGACTTACAGACTGACTGACGTCTAGCTCTGACTGACTCACTTACTGACTGACTTACAGACTGACGTCTAGCTCTGACTGACTTACAAACTGACTTACAGACTAACGTCTAGCTCTCAATGACATACAGACTGACTGACGTCTAGCTCTGACTGATCACTTACAGACTGACTTACAGACTGACTGACGTCTAGCTTCTCTTACAGACTGACTGACTTACAGACTGACTGACGTCTAGCTATGACTGACTGACTTACAGACTGACTGACGTCTAGCTCTGACTGACTTACAGACTGACTGACTTACAGACTGACTGACTTACAGACAGACTTACAGACTGACTGACTTACAGACTGACTGACTTACAGACTGACTGATTGACTGACTGACGTCTAGCTCTGCCTGACTTACGTGACTGACTGATTGACCGGTCTCACTGACTGACTGACTGACTGACTGACTGAATAACTGACACAGACTTACTGACTGACTGTCTCACTGATTGACAGGCGGGCTAACTGACGGACTGACCGTCGGACTGACTGATTGACTAGTCTCGCTGACTGACAGAATGACTGTCTACTGCATATACGGACTGAGTGATTGACTGACTGACCAAATGATTGAATAATCGAGTGAACGAACTACGAATGGAAGCGTGTTGGTTTGCATAACTAATCGGCAGTGTTGGGCTTTGATCCTCTATAGATCCAACCAACATTGGCTTGTGCCATCACCGCACGAAACAACACCGCCAACAATCGTTTCTCCATCGACGATGTTCTGCTCTTCGACTTTGAATGCAACCACACCAACACATCCACCGCGAATGCGAAGAACGTTAAGCTGCAATTCTACTCAAACTATTTAATATTTGAAAGTGCGACGTACACTCTGCCGGGTGGTAGTTCTACTGCAGCCACTAAACACAATGACACCGTGTTGAACGACATCGTAGTTGCTGCTATGATTCAAGGTGAGATATTAAACTGAAGGAGTCTCAGTATATATGGTGTATTGGGAACAACCATGTCAGTCTCATAGTTTATTCTGTATTAATAAAGTTACGGGTCCATTTTAATGGGACAAGATTAAAACAATGCAATTCATAAGTAGAAGAAGGAAAGGAAACTAATTTTCATTGCTAATTTGTTGCCATGCATACCCACAAGGTTGAGATTCTGGTGATTCTGGTACCTTTTAGGAGATATTTGCAAAGTCACCGACGAGCTGAGCATCCCTAACGGACATACCCATGCTCCCTTTCGGTCTGCAGGTCGCGTAGGATTGATGGCCAAGTTCACCGACAACGTTTTTTTGATATAGATGTACATGTTCGACAGAGTGGCCAAGCTAAAAAATACATCAGTAATTGTACATGAAGTAGATCTCCAATATAACGAACTCCCCCGCCGTATAACGAAGGATATTCCTCACCCCGACTTTAGCGGTTACAATACAGTAAAAAAAAAACTTACTTTATGGAACAGAACCCTCGATATAACGAACCAATGTATAATGATATTGTAAGCGCTATGAACTTTAGGAAATGGCGCTATATAATTATATTATTATTATTATTATTATTATTATTGTTATTGTTATTTATTATTATTGTTATTTATTATTATTATTATTTAAATAAGGATTATTATTATTATTATTATTATTATTATTATTATTATTATTATTAAGCGCTTGTTGTTATTATTATTATTATTATTATTATTATTATTATTATTATTATTATTATTATTATTATTATTATTATTGTTATTTATTATTATTATTATATGAATATTATTATTATTATTCGTTCCCTTTTTCTCAGGTGCAAATATTATTGGAACGTTGAACATGAAGGTCGGGCAGACCATGATCCCCTTAGCTGAACTTGACGTGTTCGTTAAGCTCTTTTACCAGAATGAAGCAGGCAAGGACAAGATGACGACAACACACAAGCCTAAACCCCCGCCAATTGCAGCTGTCCCTATCATCAGCCTGAATATTTCCAATCCATTGAGCTGCTACAAAGTTGGATCTATCATCGACATGGAGTTTAAGGTGTTGCTGAGAAAGATTAATGCGCCACTTCGTGTTGAGGTTAGTCTAGGAGTTCCTTGGTCGAATTTAGAAAAGAGACAGGCTTGAAAATACTTGACATCGAATCTGGAGAAGTAGTGAGATAGTTCAATAATAGGGTTACTGAGTAGGAACATTATTTTGCCTAGGTTTAATAGGTTAGGGTTAGGTTAGGGTACTGTATCTTGCTTTATAATCTTGCAAAGTTTCAGCGCGATCCGAGGATTATTGAAAGGGGGACTAGTACGTAAATCGTTCAAAATTGGGTTGAGTCAGTGACGTCACTGGCACCTCTAAAGATTCATAAAAATGTATTACTTTCCATTGGAATTTTTGAGAAAAAAATTAACCAGTGATTGTATGGGTCTTTGAGAATATTTCAGTGAAGTTTCAGCTAAATCAAACTTTGAACGATTTACGTACTAGTCCCCCTTTAACGATTTTTTTAAATTTTGGTCCCTCAGTACATAAACAACACCTGAAAAATAGGTGTGGCGAGATGTTCAGACCTGGACCCTGTTTCTGGAATTTGTCACTCGAAAACCTGGATTTACGAATTTTTGTTCGATACGATGCAGTCGTCAGGATATTTTGCCAGACTAACACTCTAACACCTTTACGTCTGACTGACGCCATCATTATTGTTCATGCGGAGTTTTACTGAAACGCCTTCGGTACTCGTCCTCTTCGGGAGCGATTCCGGTAATGTATCGGGACTCGCTCGCGCTCGCTCATATTAGCGCCCGCATTTGCACTTGTCAGTGGATAGTTCTGCGAGAAAATACGAAATCGTGCGCACGCTTGTACGCGTCATTTATCTGTCTGTCCTCCTATTGGTGACACAAACCAATCAGCGTGCGAGAAAATTAGAAAATATTGTTAAAGAAAACAATTAAAATGTCAATAATTAAAGTACAAATATAGGGGTTGATTATATACCATCCAACACAGTCTTTTATTTTCCATTAGATTATTGCACCAGTCAATTCATCATCTCCAATCATGGCCATCGTTTCAGTCGCGACTCCACTCGTTGGTGCAAACATCATGGACTCCGCTAACCTCGCCGCCAAACCAATCATCTGTAGATCCACTGTAAATGACACCATCAACGACCGATGTACTATAGACTTTGGCACCGCGAAAAGCATCGTTGGACTTGCAAACCTTCCAATCAATGAAATCTCCATCAAATTCAAAGTTGTCCTGAACGACCATCCCGTCGTCCAAAATGGGTCGAAATACTGGCCAGCGGTAGGTGTTCGTGGAGGTTCCCGTATGATGTGGATAGGTGAAGTTGCTGTCGTTGTGTGTTCCTCCGCTGACCCTAAGCCTGTCTTGAAACTGGAATCGAACTGTTATGTCCCCGGTACCTCACAATCATGCTGCAATGGAAATCTTAAGAAAGGGTAAGTAGTATAGACCTCCCCACAACGACCACCTCTCAGTTTTTTTATCCCGGTCACCAGTTGATTAAACCCATGTATACTTACTGCTATTATTGAAACCTCCCTACAACGGTCATAACATTTTGTCCAAGGTGGTCGTTGTAGAGAGGTTCAACTGTAAATAACTAACTTTTTGTTATGCCAACAAGATGGCCGCCGGTCGTTGCCAAGGACAACGTGACGTCACATAAAACCTTGTTGTACATAGTGTTCTGTAAAAATAGCTCTCTTGTGGCATCATCGCCTGTGCATCTGCGTGTATCTCGCTGTATTAACAGTGACGGCTGATAGTTTTTATCAACTCTCTTTTTTGCAGGGATAAAGTGCAGTTCAACATTACAGTTTCACACGACAAACTGTATACTGAACAATACGCTGACCAACTCAAAATCGTCCACATGCTTCCACCGTACGTTATATTTGACAGAGAGGTGCTCAAAAGACCCAGTCGGTTGAACTATGTAGCAGGACCAGAACTCACGGTAAGGGCCCTGGGACTACTGATAACGTCATATATGCTATTTGTAGATTCTGCAGGCAGGCAGGCAGGCAGGCATTAATTAACAAACAAACAAACAAATAAAGAACGAACGCACGAAATGAAAGCACAGCAAATCGACAGCAAAACGAAAAACTGAAAAACAGAAACGTTTGCAAATACAACCTTTATAGAATACTTGGTTTTCGTATTGCTGGTTTGCACGTGACGTCATGGCGGCCATGTTGGATCCCGATAACAAAGCATTCCTCATTAGTTTCTCTTGTTTGTACCACCAACATGGTTGCACGTGACGTCATGGCGGCCATGTTGGATCCCGATAACAAAGCATTCCTCATTAGTTTCTCTTGTTTGTACCACCAACATCAGCAATAGAGTCGTTTTCGTATGAGGTAGGTAGGTAGGTAAGTTTATTTAAACTCGAAGTATATAATGAGCCAGAGACTCGTTTACAATACTATTCGAGACAATCTAGATAAATATAAATATAGATGATAATGAGTGGGAAACCTACGATACGGAGTTACGGTCACGGTACGGAATCGAAGACATTGTATTCAACCAATCACAGCGCGCGAAATCATTTCTCAACCAATCAGAATGCTTGGATACGGCACGGTCACTGCACGGCACGAACCGTACCGTAACTACTTCCCACTCATACGAAAACGACTCTACCCCGACACATGCAGTCGTTGTTAGTCTGTCAGCGTGGAATCATTGGAAGGGGAGATGAGAGATAGCAGGGCCGTACATAGCACAGGGGCAGGGCCCCCCTAGCAAAGCGAAAAAGATACATAAAAGTAAAAGTACTTTTTTGCTGTTAAATACGTACTGCCCCCCCCCCCCCCCCCTTGAATTTTTGGGTTATGTACGGCCCTGGATAGACAGATCTAGAGTATTGTCGAATTTCTGGGACGTGCGCTGAAGGGACTGGGTTTCACTGAGGAGCAGTGAGAAGCCTGGGCTGGAGCTAGATTCATTAATTCTGATATCGTTTCACTTAAAGGACTCCAAACCACTTCGTTTCCTTGACGACCTGAGTTTCTCTTACATCGCCACACTCGACCCTGAAGGAAAGATGCCAACGGGAGATGTCCAAGCAGTGTCTATCGCTGAAGTCACGTATGTCGGGCATGATAAATCCACTGTGCTTAGTAGGAAGACTGGCGTCTGCTGTACCTACAATAACCCGTCAGGTACGAATGCGGTTTACCGTACTTGTTTCTGTTTAATTTTTACCAAATTTGGAGTTTCGTTACCAAATATGGAATTTTGTTACCAAATATGGAGTTTCGTTACCATATATGGAATTTCGCTACCAAATATGGAAATTCCTTACCAAATATGGAATTTCCTTACTAAATATGGAATTTTGTTACCAAATATGGAATTTCCTTACTAAATATGGAATTTTGTTACATATATGGAGTTTCGTTACCAAATATGGAGCTTCGTTACCAAATATGGAATTTCGTTACCAAATATGGAATTTCCTTATCAAATATGGAATGTCCTTACTAAATATGGAATTTCCTTACTAAATATGGAATTTTGTTACCAAATTTAATATGGAATTTCCTTACCAAATAAGGAATTTTGGTACCAAATATGGAGTTTCGCTACCAAATATGGAGTTTCGTTACCAAATATGGAATTTCGTTACCAAATATGGAATTTCCTTATCAAATATGGAATGTCCTTACTAAATATGGAATTTCCTTTCTAAATATGGAATTTTGTTACCAAATATGGAATTGCCTTACCAATTATGGAATTTTGTTACCAAATATGGAGTTTCGTTACCAAATATGGATTTTCGTTACCAAATATGGAATTTGGTCATCACCAAATATGGAATTCGGTGAAATTCTCAGATTACTAATGATACACCTGGGCGAGTTGTATGAAGCTTAACGACGGTACATGCTTACCTATAGTTTACCGATACTTGCTAATTTTGTGCTCGACAAAAAAGCCCACATTGCGCCTCATATATTTGTCACCTAACCTCGCTTTCGTGCGCGGAATTCTCAAGAATTATGGCATAGAGCGGGAAGGAGTACGGGCCGCTACGAGGTTGTAGAGAGTTCTTAATGACGCCGAGTATTTATCGACTTAAACCTTGTGTTTTTTTTAGATCCATCTGCAGAGGGGAAGCCTTCTGTGGAGCCGCCTTTCTTGCCAGGTAAGTTGCCATCTATCCCAATAAACCTACCCATCCGTTCATATCCAGCATTCTTACATCCATCCATCTACATGCAACTCAGTTAGTTACCTTTGTAACATACCATCCGTCTTTTTACCCATCTGTTTATCGTTCTTCCATCTATTCATCCACCATCCATCCATATATCCATCCATCCATCCATCCATCCATCCATTCATCCATCCATCCATCCATCCATCCATCCATCCATCCATCCATCCATCCATCCATCCATCCATCCATCCATCCATCCATCCATCCATCCATCCATCCATCCATCCATCCATCCATCCATCCATCCATCCATCCATCCATCCATCCATCCATCCATTCATCCATTCATCCATCTATCCATTTATCCATTCATCCATCTATCCATTCATCCATCCATTCATCCATTCATCCATTCATCCATTCATCCATTCATCCATTCATCCATTCATCCATTTATCCATACGTCCATCCGTCCATTCATCCGTCCATTCATCCGTCCATCTATTCATCCATTCATCCATTCATTCATCCATTCATCCATTCATTCATCCATCCATCCATCCATCCATCCTTCCATCCATCCATCCATCCATCCATCCATCCATCCATCCATCCATCCATCCACCCACCCACCCATCCACCCATCCACCCATCCACCCATCCACCCATCCATCCACTAATCTACCTAGTATCAGTAGTATCAGGAACCATTAGTATTCATGTCTTTGTAGAACGAAGAATTCTTGATAGGCAAATCTTGCGGTGACTACACTGTGCGTAAATCCATTACAATTTTAGCACGTCTTCTTTCTTCTTTAAAAAACTATTCTGCGCGCGTCTTTTGATGGGCTTCCTGTAGTAGAGCGCGCGGAATAAACATTTATTGGGCTCCCTGTGTAGTATATTAACGTACCGTAAACTCAGGGAACAAACACAGGCGACTCGTGCGTATGAACACAGGGAACCCAATAAAACAGTTATTCTGCGCGCACTGAAGCCCACCGAAAAAGACGCACGCAGAATTCCTTGTTTCAATTTTTTCCAATAGCTTCAGACGAAATGGTACGTTGGGATTCCTGTGGTAGCACCCGATAATATAATCAAACCGTACCGGCCGCCGCCCACCTTTAATTTATACACTGTATATTTATAATAATAATAATAATAATAATAATAATAATAATAATAATAATAATAATAATAATAATAATAATAATAATAATAATAATAATAATAATAATAATAATAATAATAATAATAATAATAATAATAATAATGGATTGAGGGTATTTAACTTCTTCAAGCAAAGGGAATAGACGACAAACGCTTATTCAGACGTTTCACCGATATTACCAGGCATGGCATCTAATAACTGTTCTTCAGAATAATAATAATACTAATAATAATATTAATAATGATAATAATAATAATGATAACTTTATTTTTCGAAACAAATTACAAATCATAGATAAAAATAGATAAAAAATCCTTATTTACGTAGCTACGCACGGAATCGCGTGCGTTTACGATATTCCGTTACGTAATACCACAGGGAGCCCAATAATATCCCACAAATTATAATACTAATGATAATAATAATTATAATTATAATAATAATAATAACACCGATAGTTATTATTATTTTTGTAATTTATTTGTTCTATCTTTCATTTATTCCACCATGTATTGTTATTTTGCTCGAGCGCATTCTATTGTGAGCGCGCGCGCTACGCCAACGTTTTTGTTTTGTTTATATTTGCTTTCCACGCCATGTGAAAATTCGTTATTTTTTCCTTTCGTCCCTGATGATGGGCCAAGAGCCCGAAAGCTCGGAAAAATAAATAAATACGTAGAAGAAACAAATCATGTCTGAATAATAATAATAATAATAACAACTTTATTGGATAGGGTAACACCGTTACCAAAAATGATCATTTTCAGGTGGCCCTCATATACAAGCATATACAAAGGAAAAGTGAGCACCAAGTGAGCAAAAACGTAGCTTGGGCTCCCTGTGTCTAGAATTGAGGCTCACTTTTCCTTTGTAATAATCTCACAATGCATTGCGCGCGTACCGGAAGTCTGGAACTCTTGATGCTTGTATACTATAAAATATCTATATATACAAATTATACAAACTATTTATCATCCACTGGTTTACCGGTATCAATATAGCTATATATTTTAATATGACCTTTAACTCAAATGTTTTGAATTTTCTATTTTCACAGAATATTACAATCGAGGTTTTCTTTTGATATCGTCAAGCCAAACGTTTGTCGTCTGTTCGGAAAATCTGTAAGTATGAGTATTTTTTTATGATGGATTGCCTGTGGTAGAGCTCGCGGGATGAGGAATATATTGGGCTCCCTGTGTAGTTACGCACGGAATCGCGTGCGTTTACGATATTCCGTTACGTAATACCACAGGGAGCCCAATAATATCCCACGTGCATAATATATTTCATTGTTAACAATAGCTTTTTTCACGAAGGGTTTGTTCGTATCGCGAGACAGAATCGCGAGACAGTTCTTTCGGTATTAAAATGCATTCTACCGACAACCTTTATGAGAATGACTGTATCTAGTTATGTATTCGCGCTGCAGCCAAGAGTTCAAAGAGCGCGCAAAATGCGGTCGAGTATCGGTACTGAACTCTATTCTGTCTACTGAAGAGACATCTAATAACGCATTAAAATGTTCCTTTACAGCGCCAAAACGAGCTGTTTTTACACTTCTGATGGCGGAACGTCGTGGACTGGTATGTGTTATGTCATTGAACAATTTGAGTTTGGAATTTAGGTGTTTTTATGAAAAAAAATTATTTTTTGTTTTATAAGTATTGTAAAGAAGAAATAACCCACGTTACAACACACTTCAACCACTACAGAAAAATCTGAGCCCCAGGTGGGAAACGAACGTACCCACGACCTGCCGATTTTCTAGACGGTTGCTCTACCACTTAGCTACTGGACACTCTATGATTATCGGAGGGTTGAGTGTGATATAGCACTGAATACATCAGCGAAGTGCCATATACTGAAAACATCAGTTATTGAATGTCAGAATTATGTATACACCTATTCCAATAAACGTTGATCACGGCAATCTGAAACGGATGATCTGAGACCGAGAGGAATTGTGGGCGGTTTATTGTGTTCTTGTTTAAATGCAGAAGATCGAGGGCGCTTTCAAGCGTGATATTATAATAATGCGCACAATTTGCAAGCACAAGTCTGTTCACTCAATGCCGATGATGTCATATTCCGCTATACATTATTCAACACGGATTATATGCAAAGATTAAGCTCAGCTCACATGCAATTCCTCTCAAGTCTCAGATCATCCATTTCAGATCGTCCGTGATCAACGTTTATTGGAATAGGTGTATACGCGGGAATACATAGATAAGTATTGTGTTTTAATTTTTTTTGATTGTCGTGCATTTTGATTATGTTAGGGTATGCGCAGAGGGAAGGGGTCATTAAAACAAATTGCAGCACATAAAGTGTTGACAAATAGAGTGGTTTTCGTATGAGAAAGTTACGGTACCGTGTCGTGCCGTATTGAAAGAGTTTGATTGGATGAGATGCATCTGTACGCTTTTTGATTGGTTCAGACGGAAGGAAGCCACTTGAGTGTTACGGTACCGTAGGTTTCCCACTCATACGAAAACCACTCTATCAACTTGTACCGGGGCATTAGTATTTGAAATGGGCGTCTGTGCAGATTTTTCGGCCAGATAGCGTTTGCACTTTGCTAAAGGTTAGCGACTGTTACTTTGTAGCTATGAGTGAGCAAGTTGGTCGAGTCATTGGACATGTTGGAGAGACTTTGTACGCGATAAGCAACAACAAACGAGCCTACATGAAGCAAGATTCTAGAGGTGAAAACTGGTACGCCATTACTGAGGAGGAATGGAAGAAGGTCAAGGCTTCTGCCTCTGATGACCTGAAGCTAAAGACGGTTCCTGATGGAGAAACAAACATAAATGATCCAACCATTGTCCTGAAAGATGGAAGTAGCAACGCCTATGGAGGTAACTATGGCAACCTTGTTTTGACTTCCCTTAGCTCTAACCAGGGCCGTACACAGCACAGGGAGCAGTTGTCCCCCCCCCCCCCCCCCCCCCCTACCCCCCCCCCCCCCCCCCCCCCCCCCCTACCAAGGCAAAAAAAATACCAAAAAGTAATGAGAACTGTACTATTTTTATTTATTTTTTGCTGTTAATTCCTACCCCCCCCCCCCCCCCCCCCCCCCCCCTCCCTAAATTTTTGGTTATGTAGGGCCCTGCTAACCAATACACATCAAGGCAGGGTGTGGTCAAAGGGTGCACCGTTTGCTCCCTGGAGATCACTCAACGTAAATTAATAATATTTTGAATATTTTGAAGTGTTTTAGGCATGCACTTCTACTTTTCAGCAGTTCAAATTGCCTATCACACAACACTCCTTCCGCACAAAGAAGGCCTTCCCAGCCAAGCATGGCGATCAGTGGATCATGTGTCTTCGCGCTACTGTACAATATTAACAGAGTTGTCACTTTGTTTTCAGGAAATAAGCATGGAGTGTACTTCCGCAGTGGATCAGCAGGAGCTTGGAAGCAGAGAGCATTGTGGAAGTTGTGGTGCACTTTAACTTCATAGATATGCATGCACATTCTTCAACATACCCAACCATGTGGGTTTACCTCGGCGTAACAGCCTCACAACTGCATGAGCGTAATTGACTTTTCTCCGTCTCGATCTCCACAACATGTATCAGAATCGTTTCAATTCGTTCTAAGTTCCATGGATCTCTAGATCCTTTTACTACTGAATTGACGAATCCATTGATATGTCTATGAATTGTTCTGGTTAGTTTTAGGATAGGGATACAGTGTTTATGCGAGGCTCTTACACCAAGGTCATACCAAACATGTAGGTGGTATATCTTGTACATTTGGGTTCATATTTTAGGACTTATCCTCACATCCATAATTATTGTGATTCTTGATTTCAAATTATACCTGTTCAGTATGACTAGGCAATCCCACTTATAGGTACAGTCGAACCCCATTATCACGGACACCATCTGAACAGGAACAACTGTCCGTATTAACGGGGGTTTTTTTTAACCCGGTTTCCGCCGGAGTCGAGAAGACTGTCCGTAATAACGAGGTGCCCGCATTAACGGGGTGTTCGTAAGGCGGGGTTCGACTGTAATTGTATATTGTAGATCTGACAATATAGCCGAAAATGACGTCATTTTCATAAGCGACCACCTCCCCATACCCTAATCTTGTAAAACACACTGATTTTAAAAGCCTGAATTTTACGATTTAGCAGACTAAATTAAAATACAAAAAAAAGAGAAAAATTACATGTACTATTAGGTAATGCATTATATAACTGCACGTGTATATATAAATAACTATTGTGCAACTTTGTAGTACTGTACTGTACAGTATATATGTCAGAGATATTCAATTCAGTCATAAACATTGAAAGCTCTTTAAAATTAAAAAGATCGACTTTTCTGTATTTTCATTTGGCCCTTGCAAAAATTGCATGGAAAAATGAATGCTACTAAGGTTTGAGAATAAAGTTTGTTTTAAATGTTACATATAAAGTCAAGTATTTTAGTAAAGACGCAGCTTGTTTTCTCTTGTTTAAATGGGCCTAAAGCTTCACACAATCTGGCCTTATCGAATTCATGAATAATTAATGAGGGAAATACAATAGAAATCATAAGCGTAGCAGACATCTGTAAATCGGATACAGAATCATCCTCATTTGCATTCAACTTTAACTTGGATTTTCTCAGCCAAACTGTTTCCTATCATCCAAATTATAGTAAAACATCCACTTATACATCGTTGGATTCGATAAGTCAGATACAATATGCGCGTCCGAACTGTATGGTATTTACAATGACTCGCAACACCATACAGTTCGGCCTCTCATATTGTATCTATTACATACAGTCCACTCATGCCTTGTGGACACCTCTCCTTTACAGATCCGCTGTTACTATACAGACAAGCGCTACTAGATCCCTGGCCGGATAAAGTTTCAACAAGTTCACTGAAAATAACTCTTGATATTGCAAACTCTTGACATAACAGACACCAAAATCAGACCCATGTGCGGGTTGACTGTAGATTTTATTACATGACAGCCAGTCAAAACAGTCCGTATTAAGTGGTCTTTTTCGTATGAGTGGGAAATCTATGGTACAGAGTTATGGTAAATGGTATGGAATCGAAGACATCTATTTAGCCAATCACAGCGCACACAATCATTGCTCAACCAATCAGAATGCCTGGACATGGCATGGCCACCATATGGCACAGCATGAACCATACCGTAACAACTTCCCACTCCTATAAAAACGACTCTGTAAGAGGACACCCTTGAGACTAGAAATGGACAGCAGACCACCAAAAGGGTCATTAGAGTATTCTTTGAGCACTGCTCAGGTGTATCTAAATTCCAAACTATGCTTGTGAATTGCATCACTTGTCGCCGATAAATATCCTTTGCATGAGATAAATAGGTAGTATTTTTGGGGGAATCCAGAGAATTATAATTATGATGCATCCAAGACTTTCAAGCCATTGTTACTATATCTGGACCACATCTTTGCAACTGCTGTGTTGATGTTCCCAGACATCATTTCCATTCTTCTTTACTCGATAAACCTAAAGCAGTCACTTGCTACTCTCCAAACTGGTCCCTCAACTCCTCCCTCGACGGTTAAAAGAAAGTTCTGTGAAAAGTTTTCAGATTTATGGCCTTCAAATTTAACACATCCTTCAACAACCACAAGAATTGTTGTTCGTCCAGGAATAGCTTGATCTGAAATTGGAAATAATCATGAGAAATATTACCTTTGTCAGTCATGTAATGATGACATTTCACTATGTCTACTACTAAGATGTACTAATATAGTGGAGCAAGGGTGTGAAGAAACCAACCAAGTGACCCAGGGCACAGCATAGAGTCATTTTTGTATGAATGGGAAACCTATGGTATGGAGTTACATGTACGGTCACGGAATGGAATCGAAGACATCGTAGTCACCCAACACAAAATCATTGCTTATCCAATCAGAATGCTTGGATACGGCACGGCTTGTACAGGGGTTTCAATAGAAGCCGGTTTACCACCGGAGCTCCGGCGGTTATTTACCATTCCTCTGGCGGCTACTTTTATCAGAGTGTATGATCGTACAGATATAAAAGAATCATTGAGTGTACGGCTACTTTGAGCATCTTGTACAGCTACTTTAAAAATTAATGAAACCCCTGACGGTACTGTCACTTAGATTAAAGACCCTGTGTGCAATCCCATGATGCCTTGCGCCAATGTTTTGATTTTTGTGTTTACATGCACCTGCTAAAACTATATAATGCAGACTTTAAATACAGCACAGTTTTGTTTTTTGGTCAAGAATGGTTCAAACTGATACCGAATTGTTCCGATTTTTGGTTCCTGGGCTCGCACACAGGATCTTTAATGGGTCTACACATGCATGTACATGTACCTGTTACTGGCTGGCAGTCTAATGAATATAGAGTATGTTCACTTGATGGTAAGTTTGTATAAAATTCCATTAATTTATCAGGATTTTCTTTGACAACATTTCCATTCCACACCACAGTAGCATTGGCTGAGTACAACTTGGCGATTGTCTGTTAGAAAGAGATACATGTATCAGTAACTAAAGACGTACAGACACAAGGTTGATTATTGCGCTCAAGATTGCTGGCAATACATGTAAGCTTATATGATTGCAGCGTGTCCTCTTCTGCAATAATTATGAACAAGCCAGGTTGTATAGTATCTACATGAACTATAGTATCTAGATAGGTTAAGTATAGATATACCAAATGTATGCATACAGATAGAGACACGGTACACAGATGGAGAATAGTTGTAGATACTTGTACTCACGTGACGTCTTTTGTCAAACGTTTCGTAGTATAAATCACTAAATGTTTCTCCTGATTGTGCAGCCTGATCAATAGCGCTTCTTATGCTCTTAAATGAAAGAAAAACAATTTGAAATACCGAACGAAATCGATGGAAAACCTAATTTCACAAACCTCTGGACTCTTGACGGCCATCTTGGATTTTATTCCTAATGCGTAGCTCCGCTGACCAAAACATTGCTGTCGCTAGTTCCCAGTCCTAAACATGTTGGAGCGCGCGCTGGTTGAGTTGATGAGGAGTTGCTAGCAAAATTTCCCTAAAAAACTGTGGGAAAAAATCATTATTTAGTTGCAGTTTGAAGCATTTTTTAAGATGCATTTAAGAATTAACGTGTTAGGCCTTTTGCAAGTTCTGCTGTTAGTGTCTTACTCGTTAGAAGAAGGTGGTTTTGCTGCCAAGAAGTCAGAAGACGTCCCGTGCAAATCCTCTCCCAAAGACAAAGGCGCGAAAGACTGTGGTTGTTCAAAGCTCAGACGAGACAAAACTAACCACCAAGACCCTTCACAACACTTTAAATACACCAAAAAAGCAAATGCTGACGAACAGTTTACACCTCAACAAACAAATAAAGAGTCGTCGCCGTATAAAAGAACGAATGAGATGGTCCATCTCGAAGGGGGAACATTCACAATGGGGACAGACAGACCGTTTATAGTTATGGACGGAGAGGAACCTGCCAGGAAGGTTCAAGTAAGGCAGTTTTACATGGACGCCTACGAAGTCAGTAATGCAGAGTTCGAGCTTTTTGTGAATCAAAGTGATTATGTTACTGAGGTAAGCTTACGTGTTGCTTAATTAATATAATACTGCACCTCCATGCTCTGACAGTCAGTGTACTGCAGTATGTATCAGTGAAGGTTTATAATATTATTATGGGTCTGTTAGAATTTTAACGCAAAGTGCTTCAGAATGGCTATTGTCAAAGACCATTCATGTAGACTCTTGGCTGGTGATTCTGTTACAAAGGTGTCACAATGCTACATGTGCGCTGTTACCAAGCAATCCAAACCCAACCCAAGAATGTGGTGAAGGACATGGATTGTACTACAGTCTTTGATAAATATTCAGGCACTTCCCCATCTGGCCACATTTGCACGAAAGGTGAAAAGCCCTATCCACCGGATAAGTCTTATCCAATAAATTGTATCCATTGGATAGGACTTACATGTACTTTTTTTTGTATATTCGGTGGATAGCGCTAACCATCTTTTGTGCAATCGGGGCCTGTTTGATATATAATAATGGTTTTGTAGAAGATGAGAGACCTTGAAAAATAAGGCTCATAACAGCTTGTTAAAGAATAACAGCTCTTTACTTGATTGCTGATCATGTGAAAAGTTGGCTACATTGTATATAGAGCAAATTTCATGACTGCGAAAAGCTGACGTTTTTTTTAGGAATTGAGGGAGTCTTTGCTATAAATATAATAAATGACTGTGTCGTACCGTGACATGCACAGTGCTGTGACAGTTCCATGACAGTGCCATGACAGTGCCATGTGCCACGACAGTGCCCTGTGGCAAACTTTTCTAGTCATGAATACAAAATCTGCTCTATCAAAAGCTGTGTGGGGGTGAAGTACATGTACAGTGAAAATTCACTAAGGTGTGAAAGAAAAACTGTGATGAAAAAGAAAGAAAGGAATATCGGTTACAATTAAATTACTTATTTTTTATGAAACAAGACGCTCAATGAGCGTTCACTCGGGCATTGTGAAAAGGAAAATGTCAGTTGTTCGAGGAAGTACTTGAAAATGAATGCCAGTTGGTTGAAGAACAAGGACAATGTCAGCTGCGCGAGGAGAGACCTGACAATGACTGACAGTTGCGTGACGAGGGAGACTATGTATATACATGTATGTGTCGAGTTCATTTGATTTGCCTTTGAGTTCATTTGATTACCTTTTGACTTTGAGTTCAATTGATTTGATTTTGATGAGTTTGTGTAAAGGCCCCCTCTCTAGCTTCAGATCCCGAAACGTCGAGTTTGGAATCGAGTTCGGGTTCGAGTTACGGTTCGAACGTCGAATAAAACAAGGACATCTTCTTCAATACAATATAATTTCTCTGACGTCATGACAATCAGTGACAGTTGAGTGACGAGGGAGACTATTAGTCCGGTGAGTACGAACATGATACGTCTTGAGGTTGCATAGGTCAGATGGTTCCGATAACGACCTCGCGTTTGTTTTAAAAAATATATATTTTAAGCGAGCTTCTAGTCCTTTTACCACTTCTAGTCATTGAACGATGAACTAGAATCCTGACCTTTTAATAGCTTGAAGATCTACAGCTGCTTTCAAAACTAAGATTCAAAATCTACTTGAGTCCTGTTTCTCGTTTATCTTTTCAAATCTGCTGAGTAATCTTGAAACTCCGGATACGATTAAATACGTCGCATACTCGTCATTTTGGAGCCGAACAAAACTACTACTACTACTACTACTACTACCGAAATCCGCATTTTCTAACTCGGGCGGCCTGCGGCCTGGGCCCGAGTAATTACTACATGTACCGGTATGTAGTTTAATTCATGTATTATTTTCAGGCTGAGAAATTTGGGGATTCTTTTGTGCTTGTTTCAAGAGTAAGCAAAGATCTCCAAAATGACATTCACCAGGCAGTAAGTATAGGCTGTAAACATTACATTTGTCCAGGTGTACATATATACATCATGTTTGTGGATCATAACTACTTACAGTACCATATGTACATGTAATAGATGATATCGAAGTTACACTCCAATGACTCTGAACAACGGTTTGAAGTCGAGGATATTGGGTCAAGTTTTTGTACTGACCCGTTAGCCTCAACTTGAAGCAATTGTTCAGAGTCATTGGAGTGTAACTTCAATATCAGCTATTAGAGTCGTTTTATAAGTGCTTAGAAGGGGCTTTTGAATGGGCTTATAAATAGGATGTCTTACGTCTGCAGGGTTACTATACAATTATTGTACATGTAAAGTTCTAGAGGCTTACAATGGGGAGGTTTATAACCAGAATTTTACAATATTTGTTTTCCAAAGTGTAAAGAACTCCATTATGTATCTGTGCAATTCACCCTTTGCATACACTAGCATATTCCAAGCTAAATGTAGTTCAGGGAAGGATTTAGGGTGGGCCCCCCCCCCCCCCCCCCCCCCCCCCCCCCCCCCCTCTGCAAAATCTCTGGATCCGCCCCTGTAGTTCACATCCTACAGTGTGTACAGTGTAGTTTGTACATAGCCAGAATATCTCAATGATTGCAACATTGACTTAACTCTGCTAATAATAATAATATAGTAATAATAATAATAATACGGTAATAATAATATTAATAATAATAATACTTTTTTTTAAATAATAATAATAATAACAATAATAATAATAATAGTAATAATAATAATAGTAATAATAATAATAGTAATAATAATAATTTAGTAATAATAATAATATTTCATTAATAATAATTCAATAATTCAACAGGTTGCCGCAGCTCCTTGGTGGGTCCCAGTCAAAGGTGCTTACTGGAGAAATCCTGAGGGACCAGATACCAATATCAAAGATAGGTATGATATTTAATACACTTTGTATGTTTAATCACATATACAGTCGAAACGTTGTCCAGCTAAAAAGAAGTTAATGCTACTGTAACAATAACTGTCACGTGTCTCACCATATATTCATTTTGCACGCGCGATATGAGCAATGTTCGTAAATGTATATGTAGAGCCGATATTCTTCATACTTTGAATTATATCAGCTCCACGTGCACAACAATTATTGCTTGTTTCGTGCACGCAAAACGAATATATGATGAGACACGTGACATTTATTTTAATCTCTTTTTAGCTGGACAACGTTAATGACATTGACTGTATAGATACAGTATTGTACTTGTACACCCTGAGCAAAGTTACATTAACTACTTTAATCCCACTCTAGAGGTACATGTACATGTAATGTCTATCCATACATGTACAGTACACTGTACATTGTATTTGAGCTTGTAATCAAGCTGCATAAATACCACTAGTTTGATTTTCTTCTTAGCTTTTTTATCAGTATTCGCGTATTTGTTATACAGTCTTATCTTAGAATAGTTTTTGTATTTTTATTATATATTACTCATATATCTATTTATATTTTTAGTATTTTTCATTATTATACATTATTATTATTGTTATTTATAACTATTGATTAGGGCTCCTATTGATAACAGTGTATTATATACACTGAAAGGACAACCCTGTTTAAATAAAGGTTTATTCATTCATTCATTTACTGTAGTATTGACTGATCCTAATCTTGTGTAGGCTTTATATCTCTCTTTCTTTTCCTTCAGGATGGACCATCCAGCTCTTCATATTTCTTGGAATGATGCAGTAGCTTTCTGTAAATGGGCCAACAAGAGACTTCCAACTGAGGCAGAGTTTGAATATGCCTTGAAGGGAGGATCTGATGATACGTAAGTACATCAGAATTTCTAATGTTGTATTTATGTACCGGTATGTATGATATTACCAAGGTATGCAGTGGCGGATCCAGGGGGAGGGTCGGTGGTGTCCAAACCCCCCTGTCATACCTGAGGTTCAATTGATTGTTTTATCCTAGAATCTAGTTTTGCCACAGATTTGAAGTAAATTTAATGTATACATGTGTACAAAGTATGTACGTTTGGCCCCCCCCCCCTGGATCCACCCTGGATCCACCCCTGGTACGTTACATATAACAGCTTGAGTTTGTAAATCAGATACAACACTGCAGCTCATGTTGTACACTGTCACTACTTCATGTAGGTTGTACTACTGGGGAAATGAACTGAAGAAAGATGGCAAATTCATGGCCAATTTATGGCAAGGGAAATTTCCAACAGAAAATACAGCTGCAGATGGCTATGAGGGTACATGCCCCATTACAGCGTTCCCACCTAATGGGTATGGCCTATACAATATGGTTGGTAATGCATGGGAATGGACAGCAGATTGGTGGGGTATCAGACACTCAAAAGATTTCCAGGACAATCCAGTAAGTAAAAAGATAGTGAGCAGTACTTACTTTGGCTTTTTGTCTGTCTACAACGTACAGTATACACCAACATTGTATTTCAAAAAATGTTGATAACGGTCAAATATCTGAATTGGATGCTCTCATGCTTTAAAAAAATTAACAATAACCTTTGCTGTATCTCGTTCGAAAACCAAGCGTGACTCCAAGCTTGAGGTTGACTGATGAATGAGTTTCGCATGTTACTAACGAAAGACCCTCAAGTTTCCCATAATTCGTCTTGATCTCAGATCATCCATTTCAGGTCGCCCATTATCGATGTTTTTTAAATAGGTGTATTATACATGTACATGTATATATGTCTGAGGGCAAAGCATAAGGTTTGGGGTAAGATGGGGTGAGACAGCATCTGTCTTGTACTTTGAGCTTGTGGCAACTCTTTGAGCTTCGTGCTTGGTTGTGGGTTTTACTAATAAAACATGTTTACATGTGCATCTAGACAGGCCCACCTGGTGGACAAGACAAAGTCAAGAAAGGAGGTTCATACATGTGTCATAAGGTAATCTTTCTGATCCGATACTGTACATGTATCTCTTTATGTATACTGTCGCAATATTTGGCAACAGATACATGTATGTTGGTAGCACTGCAAGGCAGTGCGGTTATGTTGTCAGTCACAATCAGATGCAATGGCAACTTGTCCTTTGGCAATGTTTGCTTGAACTGGTAAATTTATAACTACATTGTAATGCACCACTTACAGTACTTGCATGTACAAGTTTTGGCTTGCCATGCGTACTTGTATAGCACCGCCCAGATATAACTTAACATTGTTGTGCTTTATTCGTGGATAATTGCACAATAATTTCTGAGCAATTTCTGAGAGGTACACTCACTTCGGGTGTAATCACACTCAACCAGTTCCACTCAGAGTACCTGTAAATCTAGTATTGATATTCCATTACACATGGTATTGCTCTAGTTTAGAACAGTGTTCCTATGTTTGTCTAAAGTATCCTAATGCATGCATACTTGCATGAGCATTGTGCACTATACAAAGAAGATATTTAAAAACTGTCATTAATCCTTGGTATATACATGTCAACACAACATTTCTGCATAATTTTGTATGCTATGATTTTGTCATAGTAGTTTAAAATTACTAATAATTAATGCTTCTCTTGAAATCTTGAAACAGTTTATCAAAAAATATATGTTATATAAAAGTTCCACTGGTCTGCAATGAGATTCTGTTTATTATTGTCTGGCATAAAAGAGGCATTTCCTCACTCATTTCCCAGATCATTTATCCAATTATATTTATACCTTCTTCTGCACTCGTAAATATAGACTTATCCCATCATATTGCATTATTCCGATTTGCTGAATAAATTCGACAAATTCCGTCACCCAACATTCAATTCTTTCGGTATAACTATTTTAAACATTCTGTTTCATTTATAAAGAATTATAATTTCACACTGGTTACCATTTCTTTCCTTGATAGTATCTTTTCTCTTACTAACCTTTCTGAATTAATAGTGGAATATTGATTTTTCGTAGTCCTACTGCTACCGTTATCGTAGTGCCTCTAGAAGTCAGAATTCACCGGATACAACTGCGTCTAACCTTGGATTTCGCTGTGCTGCCGACTCACTACCAGAGGGCGTAGATCTCTTAGGTAGAAGTAATTCAATATAAGTAAAGGATAGAATAGATTATAGAATTAAAAATATAAATTATTTCATTGAGAAGTAATTCAATTGCCCTATACCATTATGACGTAACGGCTTATTTATGAGGGGGACAGAATCGTGAAGAACAATAGAAATTTGAACTAAATCTGCTCTGCTGAGGTTCGCTAGATTTCAAATTGGCTAGCTTCCAGATATTATGTTCATCGATGCTTTTCCCACAATATTTACTGTGTTTGGTGACTTTTATCGCTTTCAGACCGTCTGTAAAATACATTTATTTGGGAAATCCTTTGTGTTGTTGCTGTTTTGTCCCCCTCTAGCGACCATGATCCTTAGCGTTTAAACAATAGATTGTTTTGATTTGACGTCATAGTGGTATAGGGCAATAAGCAAAGGATAGAATAGATTATAGAATTAAAAATATAAATTATTTTTCATTGATGTGAAAAATCACTATATATCATCATCAATACATCCTCTACACTATGTTTAATGTTTAATAACACTTTGTCAACTACAACAATATAACATAAAATAAAATAAAATAGATACAATAATAATAAGGAAAAAAACCGATACACAATGAACAAAGAAACTAAAACTAAAGATGTTGACGGGATGGTGGCAGGGGGAAACTAAATTCTCATTCAAAGGCTACCCTCCTACACCTTCGAGCAGTAAATATCATTGAATTCTCTTTAGAATAAAACGCACGCTCATTAAACCTTAGAATGCCAGGCACCCTTATCACTGAAAATAATACCGTACACTCTTCAAACTGTGGGAATTCCTTGGAAATTCGTTGGAAATGATTTTGGAATTTTTTTCGCGTTATTCCCGGGGTTTCGTGCGCCCGCGATAGTACGAAACCCCAGCGGCTGGATACTGAGCCTACGTTTATTGTGGTAATGTATAACGTAACTTTCTAAATGAAATAGCGTTTGAACATTTATTTCAGGATAACGTTTGTTTGTTCTTTAGACCTTTAGAAAAATTATAAATTTTAATTATCAATTATTTAGAGTAAATAAAGACGTTCATTCATTCATTCATTCATTCATTCATTCATTCATTCATTCATTCATTCAATTCTAAAATAACTAAAATAACATTTAAATATGTCCGTTATCTCCTATTTTACATTTTAAAATGGCAATTTGTGAATAAGATAAATTAAAATAATAATATTGAATAACTGAGAATAAACAATAAACACAGTTTAAACTTTTTGAACCCTGTACACATTTTTCATCCTTATCGTCCACACAACAATGGAAGGTGGAAGCGAACGACAAAGGCTAGTAGAATGAGAAAAGGGAAGGAAGGAAAAGGGATGGAAGAATGGGAAATGGACAAGGGAAGGCGGAGGGGAAAGTAGAAGTGGATGGTTAAATGGGAAGGAAAAGAAAGGGGAAAGTGAAAAGTGAAGGTTTTATTTTTCTTCCCCTTCCCCGTTTTACAATCACGACAGATCCATTGCGGACATGTGTTTCGTGTGTGTGTTTTCTCAGCCGTTTACGAACGAAATTTGAAACTTAAAAAAACCCTGATACTTGAATTTTAATTACAGTTCGTACGTTATCCACTGGAGTACAGAGAGTGAAGATGTGAATGGTCGAGTAAATATATAAATCAAAACATAGAACTGTTCCAGGTATTCAGCACAAGGAGGGATGGGTTGGAGGGAAGGCGGAGGTCGAGGAGAAAGGAAGAGAGATCCTTCCCTTTCTTCTATCCAACCTCCCATCTTCTCCCTGAGTACCGGATGCGTAAACCACCGGCATACAGTTGTAATTGCAAAGCGGCAAAGGACAATCTCCACCATTATGCAATGGGACATTGCTCGCACCCCCCCCCCCCCCCCCCCCCCCCCCCCCACACACACGCAATGTTTACATGCTTGGACCACTTTGTTCTCATCCGTTTGGAAGAACAACATTGATTTGATAGAGCAGGATCGGAGTGTGTGTGTAAAGGGGGGGGGGGGGGTCTAATTGTGTGATTTAATTGTGTGA
The DNA here is from genome assembly GCA_033675265.1 of Actinostola sp. cb2023. NCBI lineage: Eukaryota > Metazoa > Cnidaria > Anthozoa > Actiniaria > Actinostolidae > Actinostola > Actinostola sp. cb2023. Next base: position 253,711 of record JAUJYZ010000510.1, read on the forward strand.
AGTTAACTATCGTCCCGTGGTTTTTTGAAGAACATTGGCTGTAAAACAAAGCCATGGTTTCAATGAACTGTTCGCTGGGTCAAGACTGTATTTACTCTAGCAACAAACTCTAGATATTTTAATCAACCGCTGCTTCCGCTACATTTATCTTGTGTCCACTGCACGACAAGATGAGATCGCCAACACAAATTAACCCTAAACAACTAGTCTTCCATTTCCAAGCCAACCACTCCACAGCTCTGCACACAAAGATGTCATCTTGTACATGACAAGCCCTCACAAGTACAAACATCTCGACTGAAACTTCAATTGGGTTTTCTAAGAGATTGACTCGTACGATCTATGACAAGAAAGGTTATACCAGAGAACAAACGCGAACTTGAGTCCCGCACACCGTGAAGAAAATGGCTCGTTTTGCTGTATTGGGGTTTCTATGTCTTCTGCACGCTGTCGTCTTGCAAGGTGGGTTGTCATTTTTTTGTGTACTCTTGTTTTGGTTTAGTGAGAAGATGTATCTGTTATTGTGTTAAAGATATAGTATTGCTGTAGTTAATTAGGGAACTTAAGCTTGGTGTGCGAGAAAAATTTCGAGGACGACTTTTGGCGAAAATGTTGTCATTCTTTCTCGTAGTTGTACGTTTTGAGCATTACTTTTGCTTGCCATTCGCCTAATTATCACTGTAATAGGTAGTCAGGTGTATAAGGTACAGTTCAGTTTCCGTAAAACATTAAAAAAGCGCAAGGACAAGAGTCGTTATTTCACTCTGAAAACGGGCTTGATACAGGCATAAGCGCAAGGGACTAAAACGCATAAAATTAAGCACATTTAAGTTGTTCATTTCCTTTGGCTTGTGATCACGCTTGCATCGTGGTGGAAACCAGGCTTAATGGATTTGCGCCGATGATCAAGAACAAGTTGCATCGGTAATTTAGTCTGTTTTCGCACTTTTGAAGTAATCAAAACACGAGAGAAAGCAGGGACGCACCCAGGATATTCAGAAACAGGGTACCGTAGCAGTTACCCCAGTCATTTTACCCCCGGAAAACTTAAGAATCGTGGTTCTCTGAGATGCTATATTTCCTGCGTCTTGGGATCATTTGTAAACCAAACCGTTAAGAATGATAGATTTCAAGGGTGGCGCTCCCTTCGGCCCTCTCTAAATCCGCCCATGAATAGGAGAAAGTCAGAAAGGAATTTCAAATCAAAGTAATCTGATCATTCGTTCTATTTTCCTCGCAGAGCAGGTGTCGTAGTGTAAACATCTAGATTGATTTAAGTGTCATTAAAGGCATCCTTGATTCACAAATATTGCCATTGGCTACAACGTTTGTTTTCTCTCACAAACACGCTAGCACGGGAACTTTTTAATTACACTGGTTTTGCTGCACCAAAGGTGTAATTATGAAAGATCAACAGTTTTTGAGATCGTGTTTGATCTTGCTATCCTGAAAGGAAATGAACTAATCAGTAGAGGGCTGCAACTCGAGATCCAAGACTATTAAATTCAGGGAACTTTTCTTGAAACGCGCACGCCGTGTGCCAGGGACCGAGGAGCAAGCTTAAAAGTGGTGGGGCTAAAACTTGTCTTCCGTACAAGGGTCACAATGACGATGCCATTTTTTTAAATTTCCTTTTACATTTTACTACCTGTGGACAAAAAAGTGGTGGGACTATAGCCCTACCAGCTCCTCCCCCTCCGCGGACACTATAGCCCTACCAGCCCCTCCCCCTCCGCGGGCCCTATAGCTCTACCAGCCCCTCCCCCTCCGCGTGGCCTGTGTGCCAAAAGAAAGACTGACAACTTATTTGAAAGGTGTCCTCATTACTCTCCTTGATTACTTGAAGCACATCGGGTTACACTTTTATCGACTGGGAGAAATCCTTTCCCTAAGATATCTCATTGATAGAAGTGGTCAACCACACAGTCACCATGCAAAAAACATCCTATATATTATTGTTATTAATGTCAAAGTTTGGACCTCGTTACGCCACTGCGCATATGTGATCAATTTCATGCGCAAGAACTAACTTTTTGACGCTTTCCTAAGCAGCAAATATACCATAGAATGACATGTAGACCATTGAAATACTACAATATGATTCAGGGTCAGTGCAAACACTTCAGACCTTTTCTCACTTTATTCAGTATAAGGCTGCTTTCCAATCAACTGATCGAACAACCTTTTCTCACTTTATTCAGTATAAGGCTGCTTTCCAATCAACTGATCGAACAACCTTTTCTCACTTTATTCAGTATAAGGCTGCTTTCCAATCAACTGATCGAACAACCTTTTCTCACTTGTTGATCGAACCTAACGGGGCGGGGTGGAACTGACCTAACTGAGCGCGGTGCTGTGTTCCACAATACCTAATCAAATCCTGTTGCCTTTCAGCGATGAAATGTCCAGATTATGACGACCCCAAAAATGGATCCCTGGTCTGTGTTAAACTAGGTGCATCAGACAAGCTTTGTACACCATTGTGTAATGACGGATACGAGTTTAATGGTCCTGTGGCTGATTATTACCATTGTATGTATGGACGGTGGTTGCCACGGTGTCCTACCGATGGCTCTTGCCCTAATACTATGCCTTGGCCTGACTGTGTCCCAATATTGGAGTAGGTGAATAACACTAGCCAGTAGTTGCTCGCAGATGGGAATGGGGCAGGGGCGTTTCCCTACTCTCTTTGGTTCCTAGTTCCCCATTCCCATGTCGATATCCTCTTCCCACATATTTGAATTGATCATGACTTGATCCCATAATGTGGAGTAGTTTGTCCCTCCCCCAACATGGCGTTTTTTTTACGGAGGGAGTGGGGCCGATGGTCATGACAGATAAGGAGGTCAGACCTTGATCCCCTCCCTACCCCCTCCCCCCCTCATCCAAAGCTCTATTTAAACCAGCCATCGGCGAACTGGCTGGATGCCCTTGGCTAAAGATTGCCGTTAAAATAAAATGAATATTATCCCCCAATATGGCGCTAAAGGACAAATGACACCTAGACCATACAGTCCCGATTAGAGTCGTTTTCGTACGAGTGGGAAACCTACGGAACGGAGTTACGATCACAGTGTGAAATCGAAGAAATCTATTCAACCAATCACAGCGCGCAAATTCATTGCTCAACCAATCAGAATGCTTTGACACGTCTAGCCTGCGTAGCCAGGCCTGGACTAGGAGGCTAGGGCACGGTCACGGCACGAACCGTACTGTAACTACTTCCCACTCATACGAAAACGACTCTATAACACCTGTGTCCACCTTTCGTTGCTATGCACTTCTGTTACTATGGTTTCTATCTTCTATTAATTAAGGCTATCTTACGTCTTTGATTTCAGGCCAGTGGTTGATAAGTAAGAGAAGACATCTTGTAACACTTACGAAAACTATTATCTATATTAATAAACGTTGAGATTATCGCCTGTATATCTGCTGTAGTAAATCTTTAGTGATAATTACAATAATTCCATTCATCCATATCCTTTAACGCCTAGGTGTGGTATAGGGTGACACCTTCTTTCTCTGTCTCTTGCTATGAGTTCCATTTCCTCCAAGGTTCAGTTTCCCATCTCATGTACCTCTTTCAATATTATCCCACCTCGTTGATATCCGTGCAATATTAAACACTTAATGACTGGTCCCGAGGGAAACAGTTAATTTTGTTTCCCGAGAATCGTCTCCGGAAACATTGAGATTCTCGGGAAACAAAATGAACTGTTTTCCTGAGGGAACAGTCATTAAGTGTTTTGTTATATCCCCATAGTCAAACACTGAAAAGATTGTTGTTAACAACGGCGCCACAAGTATTTTCCATCGACTTTGACCTGATCACGTGCGTTTATTCCCCTCTCACGCTTCGATCACGTGAACTTATTGCCCGCGCGGGAGTTATTAAGATTTGACGCCCGCCACGTGACGTGCTCTCGACCAATGAGAAAACGAGTTTGACTGTGGGGGGATATAACAATGTTAATTATTATTAATTAATATCACTGCAGATAATATTCTACGCATGCGCACCTACTATAGCAAAATATCGAGAATTAGCTGTGGCGGTAATCTCGTGCCCAGTTCCCACGTTCCTCTTGGGTAGCGTTTCTCGGTGCTGACCAAGAGAAACGTGGGCTCTGGGCACAAGATTGTAGCTGAGGGTTCTCGTCCAATGAGAAACGAGATAGCGAGTATAATGTATAACGGATAAACTTAGTAGCTCTCTGTATTATTTGCTTCCTTTTCCTACAGATATCTGCAGTCGATATCAGCGTCCTAATTTACCTATACTATTCCACGCATGCGCGCCTACTACCATAACTTATCGAGAATTAGCTGTCGGTTGTTGGCCAATGAAAAGCGAGATAGCGAGTTTTAAGTGAGTTCAGTGTTGTTGATGATGGCTGATGAAGATGGTTGTGTACTACTTATGATGGTATAGCAATAAATAAATAGCATTTACAGTTATAATATATATCATAAATATTTAATCTAAAAATCAACAACATTTAAAACATAATAATACATAATCCATCCATCTAAACCTCTTCGTAGGCATAGCCAGGCAAAAAAAAAAAAAAAAAAATTAGTATTATTGTTGTTGTTACACTATGCAGTATTCATTTTGTAAGCGTATTGCGTTGTACATAGAGGTTATTAGTCAGCTAAGCATCTAATACGGCTGTGTATTTTTACGAGTCATTTGGTAAAGGCAAAAATATATGACGAGTAAAAATTCACAGCCGTATTAGATGCTTAGCTGACTAATAAGTTGTTTATTATATATTTTGTCAAAGAAACTTAACTATTCTGGTGAAAGAAAAACAACAAATTACAGTGAAAACTTGGAAATCTCTTACGAGCGCGCGCTAGCCAATGTAGAATTTCTCGTACGCTGATTGGTTAATTTTCATCACACGATTCTGCATGATTGATTGGAAAGCCAGTTTGAAGTAACTACACAAAATACGGTCCCATATTTCGCGGGTTCTTTGACAAATTATATAATAAATGTATATAATTTCAGTGTTGTACAAGTATAATAGATAGAGCAGGTTTCGTATGACTGTGAAAATAAACACGAAACTCGCACTGTCACGGCCCAGCGAGGTCACGAACACGGATTCTTTCGGAATTCTAAAACATCACGGACACGGCACGGACACGGCACGGACACGGTACGGACACACGGACACGGCACGGACACGGCACGGACACGGCACGGACACGGCACGGACACGTCACGTTACGTTCACGGCATGGCATGGACACATCACGGCAAGGACACGGCACGGACACGTCACGAACACGGCACGGACACGGACACGGCACGGACACGGCACGGACACGGCACGGACACGGCACGGACACGGCACGGACACGGCACGGACACGGCACGGAGACATCACGGGCACGGCACGATCACGGCACGGACACGGCACGGAGACATCACGGACACGTCACGGTACGGACACGTCACGGTCACGGCAAGGACATGGCACGGAGACATCACGGACACGGACACGTCACGGTATGGACATGGCACGGACACGGCACGGACACATCACGCACGGTCACGGCACGGATACGACACGGCACGTACACGCGCAACTTTTTCACAGTCGCACGAAATCTACTTTTGTCGGCCTAATTCTTCAGTCCTTCCTCCGACCATCTTCTCTCTCGTTTATATACGTGACGTTTTCCTCATCTTTCAGTCCATTACTTACTATGTTATATTTTGTAATCGACCACCTTGTCTTATAGAGTGCCCCCTTAAAATAGTTAGTATGTGTGCCTTCAGAGGATGAGTGGACGTAAAATACAATAAGAAACACCTTTTCTTATCAATCGTCTGATATATGTACATAGCACCAGTAGGTCTTCAGATAAGCCATTCACAAAACCAAGAACACTGCGATATAGATTCCTTATCATGCCTCTTCCCATTGCAGACCATCTGACCATTCTCTTGAATACAGTTCATTTTTTTATTGATTAATGCATGAACAAGTGTCTTTTCCTCTATTGTATCTGACGTCTTTCCTTATCCGGAATCTTCAACAGCGTACCATCTGTGAGATTCAATGACGCTGAAAACGATCCACGATTGGCTGGTTGTAGGCGAAGAAAACCGTGTATAATTCAGTGGAAATCGTCGAAATGCAATGAACTGTGCTATGTCGTTGATCCAAGAGAACCAAGAACGAGGTAAGCGTGAACTTGTTCCACATTTCCAACGCTTCCCAAAACCAGCAGTTTTCTGAGCAGTCAGTTTGGTAAGTCCTTCATATATGGTACATTATGGTGGTCCATAGTCATTGTCTATATACAATAATCCGTATTTTTAGGTACATTGTAAATGTTTTGCTTACTATAAGATGTTACAATGCGATATAAATATGATAGAACGAGGCATACATAATACAAATGTACCATATATTTATTTTTTATTTTTTATATATTAAGGACCATGGAGGATTGACCGCAGTTTTCACGTAGTATAGATAATAATAATAATAATAATCAAAAATTTATATAGCGCCATTTCCTTATAGCCCAATGGCGCTTTACAATGAGTAAAATAAATATAATCTAATAATCTAAATATAATAATGTGAACATTAATCTAAATAGATGCTCAACCCTTTGGCGCATACTGGCTTTTCTTTCTAGAATGTATCATTACGATACTTTCGAAGTAGAAACATCGTTATATGATCGGAAGTAGAACTATTTTTTAAACAATTAGACTACGAATTCGAGGTTTCTATGAGGCAATAGTCAACGAGGCGCGTAGCGTCGAGTTGACTATCCTCATAGAAAACGAGAAAGAGTAGTCTAATTGTTTTAGCATAAACCATCCAGTAGGTCAGTAAAAATGACAGAAATTAAGCAACGGACAATAATTCATCGAGAAACTCCTCCGAAACATTAGCAAAACGCGACGACGAAGCCGCCATTTTGTTCTGCTCGGGGTCTATGAGTTGATAGACCACTAGTAGCGAACCAATCAGATTGCAGGATTTGCGATAGACCACTGCATGGATGGTTGATGCTAAAGGATATTATATTATGTCATTATTTATTTATTTATTTCATTATCATTTTATTTTGTTAATAATAATAATAATACTTTATTTCTTAAAAAAACGCATTTCAAAAAACTCCATGCTTTTTACAAAAAAATTTAAAAATTAATAATTCAAGTTTAAATTATGTTTAAATTATTATTGTTATTTATTTAACTGAATATAGGGTAGCAGTAGGAATACTAAGTAAATAAACCGGTTGTAGTTTGAGGTGAAGCGCGATCGAGCCATCGATTTCGAGGTATGATTTGCATTGGTGTTGATCATGTTCGTTTGCGCAGACCGTGTCGCGTGCTTGTGGCAACATGTAGTGAATATTAGACGATATTGATGCATGTGTGATAAACAGGGGAAGCAGCCTTGCAACATCTCTCTCTTATCTTCATTGTTGTCACGCACTCATTTTTCGCATCGGCCTCGCGAATTTTCTTCAAATTTTGCAGTCGTTTTGCGAAGAAGTAAAGCAGCACAGATGCCATTACGGTTGATAGGTTTAACGAGATTAGAAAACTAAGTGCAGCGTATGGAACGAACGGACTTTAAGTTTGTCGCTCAAACACTGGAGAGGTACAAGTCGAAGGCTGAATTAATTTCACGTACTTTGCTATTAGCACGAAACTCTTTGACCACTTAACGAACGACATCGCATCAAGATTAAGTGATGTAATCTGATAAAACCCAACCACGATCTCTAATCTAGTCACATCCGATATAGTTCGCCCCCTTGGAACCTTGCTTTGCTGTATCGCGCAAAAGAAATCCAACAACAACCATAATCCCTATAACTACCAGAACTACTCGTGCACATCCAAGCTCAGTACTGACGGGCATTTCTGGCAGTAGTATGATAGTGATCTAACAAACACCACAAAGGGTTCCAGTGTGGCAGGGTCGGCAATGGGAGCTCAATCCCTTCGATAGACATTGGGAAATGGACAGCAGTAGGAAGCGACTTTCTAAACTTGAAGTGTTCCTCCTTGACCGCGGAATATTCAATCAGTTGGAGTGCCTTTGCGAAGTATTCACGTAGGTCTTCCTGACTTTGCCATTTCCAGAAGAAACCCGGAGATAAAGTTACCGTCTCGTTAAATTCACATAAAGTACACTTGCTGAGTCGATCTAAACGGTAAAACCCTGGCAGACGTTTACAAGCTGTTGTACCTGCCTCACGCTCCATGTCCATGCAGTAATTTAATATGAAGAAATAACAAAGATATGGTAAGAACTACTTTTAAGAGTCTTTGCTGAAGTATGGAATTCGTTTTTACAGGAATTTATTTTTAGTTAAATTTTCTTCTTCTTATATATCAATAAGTAACATTACAACCGACACTACAACCTTTGTTGTAAAAATCGTGGAGGTGGTTAGTCTGTAGTGTAATTTGTTTTTACCATAGATAAGTGCATGGTAAGAGTAGTCAGAATAGGACGGTCATTGAGTCCTTCCTATAATGAGACATAGACGCTAAGTGTTTTGTTGGCTCCGACGATTTAAACGATAATTTGATAAATGAACGAAATGATAAACAAGTTAAGCAAGCATACAAACCAACCAACCATCAAGGAAACTGATTACATGAATAAATCAAAAAGCAAGCAAACAAATGAACGAACGAACGAACGAACGAACGAACGAACAAATGAACGAACGAATGAATGAATGAATGAATGAATGAATGAACTAATGAATGAACGAACGATTGAACGAACGAACGAATGAACGAACGAACGAACGAATGAATGAACGAACGAATGAACGAACGAACGAACTAATGAATGAACGAACGAACTAATGAATGAACGAACGAACGAATGAACGAACGAACGAACGAACTAATGAATGAACGAACGAATGAACGAACGAACGAACGAATGAACGAACTAATGAATGAACGAACGAATGAACGAACGAATGAACGAACCAACCAACCAACCAACCAACCAATGAACGAACGAATGAACGAACGAACGAACGAACTGATGAACGAACGAACGAATGAACGAACGAACGAATGAACGAACCAACCAACCAACCAACCAATGAACGAACGAATGAACGAACGAATGAACGAACTAATGAATGAACGAACGAACGAATGAACGAACCAACCAACCAACCAACCAATGAACGAACGAATGAACGAACGAACGAAATAAAAACATCATTCCGTGTAGTGTGACTTTTTGTGCTCGCAGAGTTGAGAGGAAAGCTTTGAAGTAAAAAATAATTGATGTTCTGTATTCATGTTTCCTCCCTCTCCTGTAGGGCCTGGAACAATGGACAAAAACACACACTCGTAAAACCTTGGAAATTCATTGGAAATTCGATTATTTGCGAACTTTGAAAATTATTTGTAAATTCATGAATTTCCAAGATTTGTAGAGAGTGCGCTTTTACTAGAGGAAGGTTTAAGGAACCAATAGTATTTATCCAATATATAGATTTTTATGTATTATATTGAGATTATTAGCATGTCCACGTTCCAACGAGTCGTTTTTGTGAGCTCTTTTGTGTAAACGTGATTACATCAATCACTTTAATACTTACTTTCATACCTACTTACTTACTCTTCTCTCTAATCCGTGTAGCTTCAGCTATAAATACTCGTAAACTGATCGATGGAGCAATGATAGAGAGAGGGGAGTAAAGTGCGCACCGTCGCCTCAAGTTTATCAGTAACTTCAGTTGACTGAGTTAACGACGTCAAATAATACTTATTTCTTACTTACTTAGAGTGATGGCACTTATCCCGTGAAACAAAATATAATAGTTAGTAACTAATAGTTAGTAACTAATAGTCAAATCAAACAAAAGAAAACAATGGAATTAGTGTCTAGTAATATCTACTTGGCTAATATCTGTTTCACGGGTTAAACACGGTTTACATCCGGTACCTCCTCGATACGGGGCGCAAGGCGTACACATAGCTAGTTTGACTTTTATTTGATTGCAAGCAAAGCCAAGATAAACAAATTTAAAGTTCCGGTTCAATTTATACGTATATGTTATGATAGAACCTTAAATCATATTTTTAAATATGATTTAAAAATCTATCATAACAAAAAATTAATTAAAATTAAAATTAATTAAAATTAATTAAAATTAAAATTAAAATTTAAAATTAAAATTAATTAAAATTAATTAAAATTCCAAAAATCCTTCTTAGATAGGGAATCCCGAAACGTCGAGTTTGGAATCGAGTTCGAGTTCGAGTTGCGGTTCGAGTTACGGTTCGAGTTATAGTTCGAGTTATGGTCCGTCCTAACCTGGATCCCAGGGTTTAGTATTCGTTCTTCGACATAACGTATATATCGTGAATTCGTTGAAATTTACTTTGTTAAAATCTCTCTTTTGTATATCGGGCATTTAAAGAAACGTTTTATACTCGAAAAATAAAAATTGTGTGAAACTGCAAATAAATAGATATCTGCGGTGTTGTGATGTCGTGGTATTAGGAAAATACGTCAAGAACTATACTATACTGAAGGCAGGAAATAGACCGTCTGTATATGTAGGTTAGAATACGCGTGTCTTCGTTTTCATAAGTGAAACAGGAGACAGGAAAACCCTCAGTAACAAAATAATTCCGAATCGAACTTCGATGTAACGATGACACAAGTATAACGAACCATTTTCTTCCACTTTTCTTCGGCCTGTCAAACAGAAAATATATGGATTTTGACCCTGATATAACGAACCCCAATATTTATATACAAACAAACATATTTTTACAGTCGACTCAAATCATTGTTATCATGATATGTCTACTAATTGTGTTGCGATGCACAATGCTGTTACTTCCCTAAAACTCTTGGTAGTTCGTCGCGATGAAAGTCGAAATTATTGCTCGATATTCGTAAATTTCATGTTCTAAGATGGAAGCCTCGTTGAAGTTGTCTTTCATTGCGTTTTTTAGTTTTATTCAAACTCGAGCAATCATGTCATCCGGTTATATCGAAGTTCGTAATTGATTTGTTCGGAGCGTAGAATAATTTTAAAGCATGGCCAGTACTGTGGGTTTTCCCTGTGTCACGTATTGAAGGCTACGCATCTCACCTACATATAGTATAGTTGTTGACGTATTTTCACGACATCACAACACGGCAGATATATATTTATTTCAGTTCACGAAGTAAATTTCAACGAATTCACGAGAGGTTTTGTCGAAGAACGAATAAACCCTGCATGGGATCCAGGGTCGGACTAGGACGGACCATAACTCGAACTATAACTCGAACCGTAACTCGAACCATAACTCGAACTCGAACTCGATTCCAAACTCGATGATTTATGACTCCCTCTTAGATGGAGTGACTACACTCATCTGTTATTATCAAGATATTAAGTCAATATTACTTAAGCTCTGTCGAGTTAGGATCAGATTATATCTTACATTGGATTTCTGCTAGTAACCTTTGGACTTGGTCCTATTTTTACCTGATTTAAACTCCACCTACTTTTACATTTATTTCTATTTACTTACCTACCACGCACGAACACACTAATCTTCGTTAGATATTCTTCTTCTCGTTTTCATATAGTATTTCGACACAGCTAGGTAACTTATGATTTTTGCCATCTATAAACTAAGTATAACTTTAGCACAATATTATCTCAAACTTTAGCTATGCTAAATCTTTAGGTTTCAGTTGTTTGTTTCACTATGATAATTCAGAATCTTCTCCCTATTTTAGCCTATCATACATTTTTTTTATAGATATCTATGTATATATTTGTCACATTTTAGTTCAATTATTTAATAGTTGGTGTATGATGTCTCACGACCGTTACCGACTCAATAAATGTAGATGTAGATGTAGACCTTTATGAAACTGACAGTTAATTTTGATTGACAACAAGTAGTGTAACTCACTACAGGTATAGCCACACCTTAGATCGTAAACCAGTACCTACCCAGTAATTATGGATAATAGTTATGTTTTAGATTTTTACTAAAAATAACTCATATATCCTTATTTTTTTTCTCAACCCGATGTCAGTTGGTTCTGAAAAGCCCTATTCAGGGAGACACAATAAAGTTATTGTATTGTATTATTCGTAAACGAACGCTCCTGCAACGATGTCGTAAAGTGGGTTTTCATACAACTGCCAAAGACAACAATTCAAGCTGTGTCAAATAAAAAAAAGTGAATAAAACAACAACAACAACATACTCAATCAAGAATGAGTATGAGGACTTAGCGAACGAACAACATACTTTAAGGTGACTCCAACATAATTGCGAGTGCATTTTGTAATTTTTTTAACTCGCTCGTATCGCGTCCAAAACACTCGGATATTTCTGCATTTAACACATGTAATAACTCAAACATCTAGGTTTTTAAGGGTGTGTTCAAAATTGTATTTTTCAGTCGCGTTTGCCGTTACGGGCCGATTTTCTAACAGTGGTTTTTCATAATATTGTCCTCCTGTTCGCTCAAAAATCGTACGATTTCTACGAAACTTCAGATTCTTGTTAAATAGATTGTCATAATTTTGTCTTCCGGGTTTAAAAAAAATCTCTCGACTGCAATTTGCGTGGCCTAAAAACTGACCATAAAAATAATGCCGCGCAACTTGCAGTCGAGAGAAAAATACTTGTGAAAACAATTCACTCTATGTTTTTCGAAATAGAGGATATTGAGAGGAGAGCGGCACGCAAGGCATCATGGATGTACGTCACAGCTATTAAACGGAAAAGGAATTTTAAAAAAAATGATGATAAAGAAATCATTTGGTCAGCGACAAAGTCTCTGTATCTGGGACGAGTTGGTTTTCAAGAGCATTCAGGTACATTTGGTCGACTGTTCGACTCGTCCACCGACGAATTTGGCATGACTGAGCACATAGCAGAGCTGAAATACTCATAAAAGAACATTGTCTTCCCCTAGAAATGTCACTAAATCGTTCGTGACCTTGATGAATGCTTCCAGTAAGGAATAATCTTGAGTTTGACATGATTTACTCGGGGATTTACTGACTTCCCAACGTCGATCTCACACATTCGACGAATTTTATCCAACGTGTTCTAGTTCTGCACGTGATCGATTGCAGAACCCATGGCGTGCACCGCTGGTCATAGTATATGCGGGCTCCGAAAATCATCGGGAACGACTGAATGAATGACTAACAAAAATATCGAATTCAGCCAGCATCAAAGACGCCAGAGGAACCCCATCTCAACACAGGAAGCCCATCCGAGATTAGTTTCACTGCTCGCTACGCTCGCTACGCTCGCAGCAATTATAAGATGTGTACCATCTGCCACAATACTATTTATAACTTCGTATGTTTTTGATATATATATGGTATATATGAGTGTTGTAGAATGATATTGTAATATCCTCTATCTGTAATCTATAATGTGGGTTACATATCTTAGCTGAGAGATAGAGGTGAGTGAAGGAAGTAAACACTGTACAGTCTCCTCAGGGCAGCTGTTTGATATCGATCTGGGTTTAGTTATAGCTACCATACCTTATAAGGCTGCTTTTCAAGGTCTTCATTTTTTTTTACATTTTTTTTTCAAATTACAATAAGTTTTACAACATTTTACAGAAAAAATAATAATACAAAAATAAGTCACTTTTCTTTTGTTTTACAATAATACTCCAGTTTCGAGTTGTTTAGACACCGCTGTACTCCTTGACAAAAGATGCATTTGCTCAGTGTTAGCCTAAATTCAGTGTAAATTATGCACAAATACCGACGAGAACGCGAAAAAGTGTTGACATTCAACAATAGAAACCATTTTTAATTGCACAGGTTATTCTCTGGATTGAGGCTAAGCCTGAGGAAACGCGTCTTTTGTCAAGGAGTACAGCAAACAACTCGAAACTGGAGTATTACAATTACAATTACGACAACAAGATCTGATCGGCGTATTATCTATTCGATAGAATGAAGTATTGATGCTTGAAAACCAGGCTTAGCTTCTTTAAGGTTGGTTCATCAGTCAAATATAATGTTATCAACGTTTGACTCGTTCTGATCCTTTATCGTATTACTTCCGTCTGATGCTGAACCGGCCAATCATAAGAGGGCATTTGTGTTGGAAAACAGCATTCCTTAAAATAAACTGACATTTGAAAGGCTTCCCTTGAGATTGACCAATGAAATGGTAGCATTGTTATTCACTGATAGACAGCATTGTAGCATATTAGCCAATGAGAACACAGTATATAGATTAACCTTGAAAAGTAAAAGTACGCATGATTAAATGGGAGTGATGTTTTTTTTTATTTAAAAGCCTTGCTTTGACTGATACAACTTTGCCATCTGTCCATTCATTAAATCTCGTTACAATTTCAGTATAATTTTTAATATTTCGTACTTTTTTACTAAAAAGCGACAAAATTGGAGACATACATCGACCCATGCGATAATACTTCATCGACCTCCAAAAATAAAAAAAATTAAAGAGAGCACAGCACCCCAATCAACATTGCACAGTTACGGGTGTCGTGCCGCAAATGTATGCCGGGGCGTGACTGTGACCGAAGTTCGCATTAGCATTCCGTCTATTTTTGCACGTAGGTGTACATTAAATATCTCCTATCGTTTTCCTTTGTGTTTTCAGTACGTACCCTCTCATGAAGAGGACATTCGATCATAATTAAGTGCCAAACCTTGTCTGTTGTCTGACGTGTGCGATCGTGAAAAATTCGGGCCCTAGATCCTGGACTTATGCGCTTGAAAAAGAAAACAACAACAACAACATATGAAAACATATGATCACGCGCGCCCGCGATGACATCAGTCATTCACACCAGCAGAGTTCCCCTTAAAATCCACAGGTAGCCCAATCAATATAGATGGAAATTTAATCTCTTGGCAATCCTTTCCGCAAAGTCTAACGTTATTAATGATGTTGGCTAGAATTACTTAACTCTTGTATTGGTCTTGTGAAACACAACAGGCATGAAACGCGAATGTTTCCGATCGTTTAAAAGTACACCAACACAAACGATTGCGACGACAAACGCGTTTCAGTTTTGACTAGGAGTCAAAAAAAAAAATACAGAAAAAAACAGAAAAAAAAACACAGAAATAAAAAAATAAAAATAAAAATAAAAAATAAAAAAATCCTCGAGGTAAAATTATTCGAAAGGAAGCGCTGTGGACTTTAATCTCATTATTAATCTCAAAGCCAAGGTGCTAAAATTTGGCAATACAAATACAAGATTATTTAGAATAAAATAGCCGTGTAATGCTCCACTGCGTTATCCATATGCATAAGGCAGTCTGGGAAATACCGCTAAGAGTATATCATATTTTTACCCTCTCTTCTGCTCCATGTGGGAGTTACAAATTAAGAGGAAGCGATAGAACAAGGTTGAGTATAGAAGTGAATGCAAAAGGAAGCAAAACGTGGAAGCGAAAAACAAAATAATAAAATGAAGTGAAATGTATGGACCGACATACAACATACTCAGTGGGGGCTGAAAAACAATCACTCATATTTTCCATTTAGCGAAAATGATATTAAAACTCTCCCTAAGAACAGGCATCACATCCATATAAAGCAAGGAACCCTAGTGCTGCGATTAAGCCACACATTAGACATGAATAGTGTTTGGAGTCAAATCTAGTTATTGCACCTCCGCTGCCCGCTTTGTAAAGTAGTAGAGTATTGCCTTTTGCCTTTTTTTATTTCTTTAGTTTATTGAAAAAAAAAAGCGTGTTTTAGGATTGTATTTTTACACGTATGAACACTCTTGTCCGTAGCCAGTGGAGTCCTTGCGGTGGGAGGAAGCTAAAGTTGAAGTATTTGGGTTTTCTATTTACGGGTTTCTGTGATACTGATCAGTAATATTGCATTGTAGATCGTGGAATATTTGCTTTATTAGTCGAGATTGTACTTGGTTATAACCCTACATTGCTATTCAAATTTCTCACCGAACAATTTTGTTTACTATCTGAATGAAGGAAGTCCTCTTTTTAATTTTTTTTAAAGGAAAAAAAAACAAACAAAAAAGCAGGAAGTCCTCCTGCTATAATTATCCATGTTCTACTCTACATGACGTAAAGAAAAGTACTTGTTGTTTTCATTGATTCTGATCTTGTTGTAATGAAGTTATATAGTTCGTGTCGGACGCATGCAAACAGGGAATCAAGAACGTTTGTGATTTGGAGTTCAAAACCATGGAGTTCAAAACCATGAATATGTATTGACATAATGGGAGAAATGTTCACAGTCATTCTAGAAAAGTGTTTCGGCACGACAGGTGAGATGAGAAACAGTTTCACACCAGGTTGGCGGACAATGCTTCCGCTCATTATAATTCTCCTTCTAGAACCGATCGATTCACTACTCTACCTATGATTACAAACAAAGTTGGTAATCGTATACCATGGTAGGGACAATCGCCGAGGCAATGCGGTCCAACATCACTGGGGACCCAACATGTACATCTAATCTTACAGGATCTGCATACATCGTCTTTGTAGCCTGCCATTTAATATGTGGCATCACGGCTCTGACTGGAAATGGCTTAATTTTGACTGTAATTTACAAGTCACGACGACTCCATACTGCATCGAACTTGTTCATTGCGTCGCTAGCAGCTGCTGATTGTTCAGTTGGGATAATCGTGAATCCCTTGTACATTGCGGTAACTACGACCAAGACCTGGGTGACCGCCAGCCCGCTCTACAAGTTTGAGAACTACATGTGGATACAGATGCTGGTCACCACATCGTTCAGTCTCACCGCCATAAGCGTTGATCGTTACCTAGCCGTTACGAGCCCCTTTCGTTATCGGAAACTCGCCAGTAAGAAGGCATCACGATGGGTTATTCTGTTTATCTGGGGGTTCTCCTTCGCGTTTGCGTCAGTTAGCAGTTTCGTTAAAAGATCAGACGAGAAACTCTGGGTCTCCTCGCTCACCATAACTTTTATCATCCCGTGTACCATTATGGTGTACTGCAACGTTTGCCTTTTTAGAACCGCGCAAAATCAAATTGAAAAAATTCGCTTTTCTTCTAAATACTGCATGGTGGAGATCACTAGAAAGTTCCAAAATTACAAAGCAGCGTACACCATTGGGATAATTATCGGTTTCTTTATTGTTGCTTTTGCTCCAAACCTGGTTTTCTCCTTCATCGAGTACGCGGCAAAGGATGGTTGTATAAAACTCCGCACCTATAAATTATGGTTGTGGGGTATCCTGGTTGCTTGTAGTTCATCAGCTATCAACCCATTTGTATATGCCATTAGAATCAAACCACTACGAAGAGCATGTCACATGATTGTTATACGACTGATGTGTAAAGAGTCACGTGATCTACGACGTCACTCCAGTTACTTTTTTATCTCACGCTGAACTGTTGGATCGCAGTAATTAGCAGTGTGATGCCAATCAAGTGGTTTGGCACGAATCTTGGCAACAGCCAATCAAATCAGAAACGGTTTCCCTTTGAGAGCAATTATGATTTACAGGAGCCAATCAATTCAGTGACGGGTTCCCTTTGAGATCAGTTATGACTGACAGGAGCCAATCAAATCAGCGATGATTGACAGTTTCCATGGGAAAGGATCGACGTGTATCGTGATTGACAGCAGTAACTCAAGTTACTGTCAGATTCCATTGTTTCAGAATGACTGTGTTCACATGCGATGGAAGAAGGCATTTAGAGGTGAGAGGCTTGACCAATCAGAGTGTGTGTTCTATCTTCAAAGGTACCGATATGAGTCTAGACATAGCGACCGTGCCTCTTTCATCTGATATAAACACAATAGTTAGCCAATCAGAGTGAGTGTTCTATCTTCCAAGGCACCGATATTAAAGAGTCTAGACGTAGCGACCGTGCCTCTTTCATCTGATATAAACACAAATAGTTAGCCAATCAGAGTGTGTGTTCTATCTTCCAAGGCACCGATATGAATCTAGACATAGCGACCGTGCCTCTTTTTAAGAAATATAAACACAATAGTTAGCCAATCAGAGTGTGTGTTCTATCTTCCAAGGCAGCGATATTAAAGAGTCTAGACGTAGCGACCGTGCCTCTTTTTAAGAAATATAAACACAATAGTTAGCCAATCAGAGTGTGTGTTCTATCTTCCAAGGCAGCGATATTAAAGAGTCTAGACATAGCGACCGTGCCTCTTTCATCTGATATAAACACAATAGTTAGCCAATCAGAGTGTGTGTTCTATCTTCCAAGGCAGCGATATTAAAGAGTCTAGACACAGCGACCGTGCCTCTTTCATCTGATATAAACACAATAGTTAGCCAATCAGAGTGTGTGTTCTATCTTCCAAGGCACCGATATTAAAGAGTCTAGACATAGCGACCGTGCCTCTTTCATCTGATATAAACACAATAGTTAGCCAATCAGAGTGAGTGTTCTATCTTCCAAGGCACCGATATTAAAGAGTCTAGACATAGCGACCGTGCCTCTTTCATGTGATATAAACACAATAGTTAGCCAATCAGAGTGTGTGTTCTAGCTTCCAAGGCACCGATATGAATCTAGACATAGCGACCGTGCCTCTTTCATCTGATATAAACACAATAGTTAGCCAATCAGAGTGTGTGTTCTATCTTCCAAGGCAGCGATATTAAAGAGTCTAGACATAGCGACCGTGCCTCTTTTATCTGATATAAACACAATAGTTAGCCAATCAGAGTGTGTGTTCTTTCTTCCAAGGCACCGATATTAAAGAGTCTAGACATAGCGACCGTGCCTCTTTCATCTGATATAAACACAATAGTTAGCCAATCAGAGTGTGTGTTCTATCTTCCAAGGCACCGATATGAATCTAGACATAGCGACCGTGCCTCTTTCATCTGATATAAACACAATAGTTAGCCAATCAGAGTGTGTGTTCTATCTTCCAAGGCACCGATATGAGTCTAGACATAGCGACCGTGCCTCTTTCATCTGATATAAATACAATAGTTAGCCAATCAGAGTGTGTGTTCTATCTTCCAAGGCAGCGATATTAAAGAGTCTAGACATAGCGACCGTGCCTCTTTTATCTGATATAAACACAAATAGTTAGCCAATCAGAGTGTGTGTTCTATCTTCCAAGGCAGCGATATTAAAGAGTCTAGACACAGCGACCGTGCCTCTTTCATCTGATATAAACACAATAGTTAGCCAATCAGAGTGTGTGTTCTATCTTCCAAGGCACCGATATGAATCTAGACATAGCGACCGTGCCTCTTTCATCTGATATAAACACAATAGTTAGCCAATCAGAGTGTGTGTTCTATCTTCCAAGGCATCGATATTAAAGAGTCTAGACATAGCGACCGTGCCTCTTTCATCTGATATAAACACAATAGTTAGCCAATCAGAGTGTGTGTTCTATCTTCCAAGGCACCGATATTAAAGAGTCTAGACACAGCGACCGTGCCTCTTTCATCTGATATAAACACAATAGTTAGCCAATCAGAGTGTGTGTTCTATCTTCCAAGGCACCGATATTAAAGAGTCTAGACACAGCGACCGTGCCTCTTTCATCTGATATAAACACAATAGTTAGCCAATCAGAGTGTGTGTTCTATCTTCCAAGGCACCGATATTAAAGAGTCTAGACATAGCGACCGTGCCTCTTTTATCTGATATAAACACAATAGTTAGCCAATCAGAGTGTGTGTTCTATCTTCCAAGGCACCGATATTAAAGAGTCTAGACATAGCGACCGTGCCTCTTTCATCTGATATAAATACAATAGTTAGCCAATCAGAGTGTGTGTTCTATCTTCCAAGGCAGCGATATTAAAGAGTCTAGACATAGCGACCGTGCCTCTTTTATCTGATATAAACACAAATAGTTAGCCAATCAGAGTGTGTGTTCTATCTTCCAAGGCAGCGATATTAAAGAGTCTAGACACAGCGACCGTGCCTCTTTCATCTGATATAAACACAATAGTTAGCCAATCAGAGTGTGTGTTCTATCTTCCAAGGCACCGATATGAATCTAGACATAGCGACCGTGCCTCTTTCATCTGATATAAACACAATAGTTAGCCAATCAGAGTGTGTGTTCTATCTTCCAAGGCACCGATATTAAAGAGTCTAGACATAGCGAAAGTGCCTCTTTTATCTGATATAAACACAAATAGTTAGCCAATCAGAGTGTGTGTTCTATCTTCCAAGGCACCGATATTAAAGAGTCTAGACATAGCGACCGTGCCTCTTTCATCTGATATAAACACAATAGTTAGCCAATCAGAGTGTGTGTTCTATCTTCCAAGGCACCGATATTAAAGAGTCTAGACATAGCGACCGTGCCTCTTTTATCTGATATAAACACAATAGTTAGCCAATCAGAGTGTGTGTTCTATCTACAAAGGCACCGATATGAATCTAGACATAGCGACCGTGCCTCTTTCATCTGATATAAACACAATAGTTAGCCAATCAGAGTGTGTGTTCGATCTTCCAAGGTACAGTCTAGACATAGCGACCGTGCCTCTTTTATCTGATATAAACACAATAGTTAGCCAATCAGAGTGAGTGCTCTATCTTCCAAGGCACCGATATTGAAGAGTCTAGACATAGCGACCGTTCCTCTTTCATCTGATATAAACACAATAGTTAGCCAATCAGAGTGTGTGTTCTATCTTCCAAGGCACCGATATTAAAGAGTCTAGACGTAGCGACCGTGCCTCTTTCATCTGATATAAACACAAATAGTTAGCCAATCAGAGTGTGTGTTCTATCTTCCAAGGCACTGATATTAACTGAAAGAATGAACAAACAGAGGGTTATTATCACGGAAATAAACTTAGATCCGGGACTTCATTCCCTTACCACATGGATCCCGGAATGCGATAATTGCGGAAGCCATCTAATCCAGAGGATGTTGGACACTTATCACGTGATTCGCTCGACCAATCAAAATTACCCATTTAAGGTCGCTCTGGTGTGACAATTATTCACTTGAAAATTCTTACAAAGACAGTAAATAAGCAATTTTTCAATCGTATCCAGTGAAACGTCTATAGTGTATCTCTTCAAAATCAATGTTTATGTATCAAAGAATCAAAATATCGTAAAATAATAGAAAAGTAAGTAACATTTTCAGTAAAATGTTGCCATCATTTTCAGTCATGTCGGAAACTTCTCGCTGAGACGAACTCTCCAAAGTATGTATTTTCAAATCATGTCAAATCACATATCATTAGAAAATAATCCAACAATTTTTACATATCTAGAAAGTTCAATAACTAATATATGACTTTGAGATACAGAGATTTTAAAATTGGGAATTCTACGGTCAGTAACAAAATGGTGCCACGTTCGGTTCGGATCGTCTCGACAAGCTTCAGTGATATATTGCGTTTCAGTATCCTAGAAAAAACGATGTAGTACACTATGAGTCCAGCAGGTATGAAGGAGTAATCATGAAGCACATTGATGTGTCCAACTATCATCTTGGATATTTAGAAATCCTCGAAGCGATCCCATGTGTAGTCTCGAAGTGTCTCGCAGCCGTCATTAGAGGTCATGCAGTCACGCAACGCTCCGAAGCCTCAAAAGCAAAAGCCTGAAAAGCGGTGTTCCGACATCTAAAAAAGTCTTGTTTCAGTCTGAATTAAAATCAAAATACATCTTAGTTAACTTCTTGTTCTTCGAGAGCGTTCATAGTCACTATTAATCGAGTTTGGAGCACCTCCGTAAGCTCCTGTCTTCACGACGGTTTGACATCAACTGAATAATTTTGAATTTTACCCATGATTCTCCGCGAGGTAGTGACCAACCTCCTCTGCATCTAATTGGAGAACTGCCAGTCGGTGTAAAATGGTGTTATTTGGCATACAAGGGTATATCATTTACAAGTGAAGTGGTGCGAGAATAGGATGGTGATTTTTGCTATTTTGTAGAGTGAAATGAATGTGTTAATTTATTATGTCATTTGAAACAGTACCATGTATATCAAATAAATAGTTCCTGAGATGATAACGTTGCTCCATGTACAACTATATTTGTAAAAGGCATATTATATCATATATTATGTAAATTTGTAAACTATGTAAATTGAGTAGCATATTTGTAATTGAGTAGCATATTTGTAATGATTAATATTCAGATTATAAAAAATAAAAAATAAAAAAAAAAACGTTGCTCCATCTTTGAGTGAGAATGAACTCGATTAGTAGGTAGGTAGGTTATCTTTATTACTCGGGCTTCCTGTGGAACGCTTCCTGTTTAGTCACGCTGCGATGTCTATATTTATTTGATTTGTGTTCAGCACTATTTTCTGCATTATTTCTGAAATAATTCCCTAAAATCTAAGGATGTTTTTCAATTGTATTGTTGTCATTGATTTCCATTCTGAGCTAGTATTGTCGACTGTGGAAATTCTGTTTTAAATTGCTAAAACTACTTCTGTATGACGATACAAATAAGCTTTTAGGTTTCACATTTAATCTATCAAAATGAAGCCCGAGTTCACGCTAGTAGAACGTCTAGTTTATGCACAAAAGTACATTCACATAAGTGATCTTCTTGAACGACGTGTCAAAAATACAACTGAATTACAAGAAAATGATTTGATATAAATAGACTATAATTTAGGATACTAGTTTTAAATATTAAGATAAGAATAATTGGACAATATTGCGAGGCTTTTATGCCGTATACAAGCAATTCTGTAAATGTCTTTTATTACGTTTTTATTCTCTAATCGTGTAAACCATCGAGCAAAGTGAGGACCCGCTAGCCGTGAATCAGTGTTGGGGAATAGTATAGACATGTATTGAAACCTGTAGTACCTAACGTTACTAATAGCTTTGGATCATAAAGACACCCCATAAGACTAACCACTGCAGTAAAATCTCAACACAAAGAACGATTATGCATGGATCAATTCCAGCTGTTACCATCCCCCCTCCCCCCGCCCTCCCCCCCCCCCCCCCCCCCCGGGCATACCCCAGGGATTTGTAAGGACCTGTGTCCCAGGGGCGGGGATTTTGTACAACAACGTGGTTGCCCCGGGGGTGGGGGGCGTTGATAACTTGACCGAGCGTATAATCAATGGAGGAATTCATAATAATGGAATTTGTCGGTAAAGAGACTACTTTTGTTGCCGATTGGCTTGAAAAACAAGGTCTTGCAAAGTTAAAGGCTTTCTTTGAAAAAAAAAGGCAGTGTTTAACGGCACAGATGACTTCTTATCTCTACTGTTATGGTCAATAATTATTTCTAAAAGGTGTCTAGCTTTATTGTTAAACATGCCGAATATTATTCAATTGTTGGTTGCTTTTCCCTTGCCCTGGGGCGAGGAATTTGTTATTTCTGGCGGCTCAGGGGCAGGGAATTTGTAGTCCCAAGGAAAAAAAAAATTACAAATCCCCGGTGGTCAGCGGGGGGGGGGGGGGGGGGGGGGGAGATGGTAACAGCTGGAATTGATCCATGCATTATCTCCAAGGGCTCCAATGTTGCCTGCAGGGGCAAATAATCGGCCAGCGATATCGTCTCTGCATTCATTGATCATCTTCGATTCGAGTATACCTTGGGCCAGTTCCACTAGTTCCAGAGGCCATGAGGGAATTGAGTGGGAAAGATGGCTTTCTTTTTCTTTCTCTTTCTCTCGCCCCGTTCCCTCGATCACGGCCTCTGGAACCCGATGGAGGTCGAGTACGATATTAAACTATTGCAACAGCAGAATTAAAATTGGTTACCTTTGATGTTTTGAGGAAATGGCTGTTGCCCGAGTCACGCAAATCAAGAGGAGTTCAGAGTTCGTCCCAGACCCATTGCTGGCGACGCGGCCAGAAAATCCGAACATCCTTAACTGGCCGTCTCTTTAAAAACCTCTCAGTCGTTTTCGCTTCTAAAATAAATATCTCCCAAACTCTAGCTAATGAAAGACTATATCAAGGTTAAAACTAAAACGGGTTTGGTTTGCTTCAAAATATTTTTATTTTATTTTATTTTATTCTTTGAAATGATTCCGTCTGAGAGCTGGTCAAGAGGTCAAATTTGCATGAAATTATGCACTTTTTTACGGCGCTGTACAAACTTCGTCTCGCATTATCCAGCGAAACTTTTTGTGGCTACTCCTCTTCATAGAAGAGAGTAGCCACTATGTCATCGAGTGTGAAAGTAAGTATGTCCGTAAGTGTCCTAATCTTCGGATAGTGTTCGGAACTAGTCAGGTGATCGAAAATCAGCCACGATGTCGCGACGATGTACCCGATGGTTTATTCGTCTGGTTGTCGACATTTTATCGATTCGGATACTCATTCTTCTCGTGGTTGTCGACATTTTATCGATTCGATAGCGTTCAAAATACGTCGTGTTGGATTTCCATGTGCTTTTCGCTTCACGGCTTTGTTTAGAAGGGTAAGTTTACCCCAGGGGGGGTACTCAGAGGTATCAGTGACGGGGAGGTGCGAATGAGGCCAAATGTTTTAACCCCAAAAAAGTCCATTTTTTCTCCGCATAAAAAAAAAGAAGCAAAAACACCAAGCCGGAATTAATGCGAGATAGTTTATGCGTCCACCTCTATGTATTCATTGTGCTTTATACTACAAAAACGAAATAACTATGGTATAATTCTGTGTCATGTCATGTTATTTACGTAGTTTAAACTTGTTAATGAAATCGTTTTACATAAAATCGAGAACGGTAGGATATCATTTTTATTAACCCCCCAAAAAGTCCTTGCCAAAATCTTTATATCAAAAAAAGTCCATCAGAAAATTGCTAACCCAAAAAAAGTCCGAAGTCGCGAATTTCAAACCCAAAAAAGGCCTTCGCACCTCCCCGTCACTTATACCCCTGAGTACCCCCCCTGGGAAGTTTACACTCTCTACTATTCTATTTTGCACCAGAAACCGGACCAATCTCTCGTGCAAAGTGTCAAGTGTTTGATCATCAAGATGTTTTCAAGTTTTTCAGTGACGGTTTGTTGAGATTATTTTCCAGTGGAATATCGATTGTGTTTGTGTTTGTTCGGCCTTTAAAATAGCTCCATCAGTCCATGACGATCGACTCTTGTCTGTGTAGTGGCTCCATGTAAACTGCCAGATCTATAACCGATTTAAAGTGTCAAGTAATTCTCTTCGAGGAACAAATAACTTAATGTCTTTATATGCGAGACACAAACAAACACGGCTCTCGTTACTCTTTCAGTCTTTATCCCAAAACTCGCTAAAAGCCGTTGTAATCGCTAAATAAATGACACACAGGAGTGAAGTGCATATTCATCTTTATTTTGAAAGCAGTTTTAGAAATACAAGATATCAAAAGGACAGGATTCTAGAAGTGAATTTACGGCCATATTATATACTGCCGATCGATCAAATAAGACACAGGAAGCCCAATACACAAACAGAGGGTGGTGACTGGCGAGCCTGTGAACTGAAAAGATCTTTACACACGAGAGATGTGTCTAGTTTCTGGTGCAAAATAGCATAAAATCATAGTATATTAGAGTGTAAACCTATCTTCAAATTAGATATTCTATTTATTATACTCAAAGTTTTCATATATTTAGGTGAAGTCAAATAAATAAATAAACACCACTTCAGTTAAATTTTTGGAAAAGCATAATATCGCAAAACTCAAAGAAAGGAAAAGATTTATTGAGCGACGTTTCGGAGTCGTCATGACGCCATTATCAATTCATTGTTAAATTAATATTAATATTCAATCACTAATGATATATCAATGCTGTTCATATTGATTGTTAATAACAACTGTTATTGTTCAATTATTTGTATGCTGTCACAATTGTTTTCAATTAAACTTTGTATTAAAATACATTTCTGATTCAGTAAATTAGCATTATATAGAACCAAAGAACAAGTTCCAGCAGATAGTTCAAACATACCAGTTCAACAGAGGAATCGTACTACGGTGGCCCATAAGTGCAAAACACAAACGCAAATCCAAAACACAAACGCAAAAGCCAAAACACAAACACAAAAGCCAAAACACTAACGCAAAAGCCAAAACACTAACACAAAAGCCAAAACACAAACACAAAAGCCAAAACACAAACGCAAAAGCCAAAACACAAACGCAAAAGCCAAAACACTAACGCAAAAGCCAAAACACAAACACAAATCCAAAACACAAACGCAAAAGCCAAAACACAAATACAAAACACAAACACAAAAGCCAAAACACAAACACAAATCCAAAACACAAACGCAAAAGCCAAAACACAAACGCAAAAGGCAAAACACTAACACAAATACAAAACACAAACACAAAAGCCATGACACAAACACAAAAGCCAAAACACAAACGCAAAAGCCAAAACACTAACGCAAAAGGGTCCGTGTGTCTTCCGTCCATTTGATTTTTTTAAATATTAAAATTCAGCAAAATACAATTTTGGAGTTTGAATTTTTGTTTTTCATCATTTTGGAAATCGATTTTTACCCAAAAATGCCAATTTCCTTTTTTCGAAAAATACAAATTACCCAATGTTTACTGAAATTAAAAATCGAAATTCATTTTTCGTTTTTTGAAAAAAGGAAAATTAGAAAATTGAAAAAGTTGACTATGCAGGGGAGGGGTAAAAACCTTATCTTCACTCACTCCCAGGCTCTCCCGGCGATCAATGGATAATATGTGCATCTAATTAAAAATGGCCGGTGACTACTTCGATGGACAGCCAGTAGGTTTTAGTGGATTTAGAGGGTTTAAAATCACTTTGATATCTTAAGTTTTGACTTGGCAAGTTTTATGTGGATTTAACGCAGGCTAGAAACGAAATATTTTGCACAGAACGACTACTGGACTAGGTTTATACGTGGGTTTATAAAGGAGTTCTGATCGTGAGTGAACTATTACTTCGTACGCACACTTCACGTCAGTGCTGTAAGTGATGATCGACTCTGAAGAACTTCACACTGACAGCATTACAAAACATCAATAGATATACATTGAATACATTTATATAATCACAATGAATATTCAGAAACTTATTCGTTTTGTACATGTATCTACTGAAGTTATCGAGTAGTTATTAAACACAAAACATCAATCTACACATGATAAATGGTGTGGAACTGGAAACTAACTTTATTTCAGTTCATCATATATGCAGAACTTGCAAATCATGTGTAGATTGATGTCAGTTTTGTGTTTAATAAATCACTCGATAACTTCAGTAGATACATGTACAAAACGAATAAGTTTCTGAATATTCATTGTGATTATATAAATGTATTCAATGTATATCTATTGATGTTTTGTAATGCTGTCAGTGTGAAGTTCTTCAGAGTCGATCATCACTTACAGCACTGACGTGAAGTGTGCGTACGAAGTAATAGTTCACTCACGATCAGAACTCCTTTATAAACCCACGTATAAACCTAGTCCAGTAGTCGTTCTGTGCAAAATATTTCGTTTCTAGCCTGCGTTAAATCCACATAAAACTTGCCAAGTCAAAACTTAAGATATCAAAGTGATTTTAAACCCTCTAAATCCACTAAAACCTACTGGCTGTCCATCGAAGTAGTCACCGGCCATTTTTAATTAGATGCACATATTATTCATTGATCGCCGGGAGAGCCTGGGAGTGAGTGAAGATAAGGTTTTTACCCCTCCCCTGCATAGTCAACTTTTTCAATTTTCTAATTTTCCTTTTTTCAATAAACGAAAAATGAATTTCGATTTTTAATTTCAGTAAACATTGGGTAATTTGTATTTTTCGAAAAAAGAAAATTGGCATTTTTGGGTAAAAATCGATTTCCAAAATGATGAAAAACAAAAATTCAAACTCCAAAATTGTATTTTGGTGAATTTTAATATTTTTAAAAATCAAATGGACGGAAGACACACGGACCCAAAAGCCATGACACAAACACAAAAGCCAAAACACAAACACAAAAGCCAAAACACAAACGCAAAAGCCAAAACACTAACGCAAAAGCCAAAACACAAACGCAAATGCAAAAATAATTTATTAGGCCCAAATTCATACATCAAACTTTACATGTACTAGCTACGGTACATGTCAGTGCATGAGAGACAGTGAATAATATATTAGGTGATCTTATTTGATCTAATGAATTACATGAAGCACATCTGTAAAGTTTGAAATCTGAGTGTTGTCTAACGTACTGTGTGGTTATTACTGATTCACCTCTTGGACCATTTATACAAATCAATGTTTAGCTTTTTCATTGTTGTTTTTATTTGTATTTGTCAACAACAAAGATTACTTGAATATAACGAGCCCTGATTTAATTGCTCAGTGTGGCGATCACGTTCAACTTTTGCAATGTGAACAAGAATACAGTACATGTGTTTTAAAATTAACTTTTGATAAAATAACTAATGATTTGGCTTTTATAAAACTTTGATGGCCAAATGAAACCAAATAATATTTGTGCTCACAGAATAACAAACCATAAAGAAAGTCATGAAAGCCTTTTATTTTAAAGTGCTTGTGAAGCTTATTTTTTTATTTAAAAACTCGATTACATATGAAGTGAATAGTGGGATGGTTCAGTATTTTGTGATTTGAGCTTCGCATTTGCGAGTTATAAAGGTTTGAAATTGTGATATGCTAATTTGGTGACGTCAACGTAGGCATTTGCCGTACCTTATATATATTTTTTCAAGTAGCACTCTTTTCTGAAATGGAAAAAAAGTTTAACATCATGTATATAAGTTGTAGAAAAACTTTTTGCCAGATTAAAAATGTCAGTAATTTGCACAAGGGCACTTTTGTATAATAAATGATGCCTACGTTGACGTCACTGAATTACCATAGAGCAGATTTCGTATGACTGTGAAAAACCACGGCGCACGGCACAGTCAAGGTCACGGCACGCGGATTCATTCGAAATCCTAAGTCATCACGGTCACGGTCACGGCACGGCACGTCCGTGCCGTAAGTTTTTCACAGTCATACGAAATCTGCTCTATCAACATTTCAAACCTTTATAACTCGCAAATGTGAAGTTCAAGTCACAAAATACTGAACCATCCCACTATTCACTTCATATGTAATCGATTTTCAAAATAAAAAAATTAGCTTCATAAGCACTTTAAGTGTTCTCTCAGCAAGTGTTTCTCACAATGCAAAGAACATCATGTAGAAAAATATTTTACAAGCTAATTTCAAACACTCCCAAAGCACCCATATTAGGCTTGGATAAATTCTGCCGGCAGAATTTCGAGCAGAATTGATCACCTTCAGCAGTGAGCATTATGCCGGCAGAAAACCACCCTTCGAGCAGAATTTTGAGCAGAATTCGGGAAAATTAGGAATAGACAAGACATACATGACATATGTAATTAAAAAATATTTTTAAAATGTGAAATTTAATGCAAATGAAACATAACATGCCATGGTGAACTCAAAAGTAATCAAACTCGCAATATTAGTTTACAGTTTTCATTACAAATTTTCAGTACACAATGAATTTCTATCTACTTTAACCGAGCAGAATTCGAGCAGAATTTCATAGTTTGAGCAGAATTTTGAGCAGAATATGCGATTTTTACGAGCATTGCCGGCAGGCAGAATCCGTCAATTTAGGAGCAGAATTTATCCAAGCCTAACCCATGATATACTTTTGAGAGACTTCTCAATTAGTGTTGTGAATTCGTCATAGCTCTCCAACCCTAAGGGTAAGTATGCATATGGAAGTCTGCAAATATTGTAAATTCCAGATTCAAGAGCCTCGTAAAAGCAGATCTGTAGATCTGTTTTAAATCCACACGGCTAAGGAATCCTGTCTGCCCCAGACTTTTTTGACACAGGAAGCCCATGCAAACTGCCTTCTGGCTTTTGTGTTTGTGTTTTGGCTTTTGCGTTTGTGTTTTGGCTATTGTGTTTGTGTTTTGGCTTTTGCGTTTGTGTTTTGGCTTTTGTGTTTGTGTTTTGGATTTGTGTTTGTGTTTTGCCTTTTGTGTTAGTGTTTTGGCTTTTGCGTTAGTGTTTTGGCTTTTGCGTTTGTGTTTTGGATTTGCGTTTGTGTTTTGGCTTTTGCGTTTGTGTTTTGGTTTTTGCGTTTGTGTTTTGGCTTTTGCGTTTGTGTTTTGGCTTTTGCGTTTGTGTTTTGGCTTTTGTGTTTGTGTTTTGGCTTTTGTGTTTGTGTTTTGTATTTGTGTTTGTGTTTTGGCTTTTGTGTTTGTGTTTTGGCTTTTGCATTTGTGTTTTGGATTTGTGTTTGTGTTTTGCACTTATGGGCCACCGTGAATCAATCCAACTACACATTGTTTCTATATTTCAAAACCGCAGTACCTACATGTAGTTATAGACTACCTGTTTTTGTTTATTTATAGTAGCCACATGCAGTCCTTGACTGCCTATTTTTATATCATGTTGTAGATAAATGTATCTAGTTTGTCTAGAGGTAAAGCGTTATTCAATCCGTTCAGCCGTTTATGAGAAAATTAGTTGATAATTAACCCCACTAAGATCTAACTGAACGGCGGCTCAAAATTACCCATCTTTACTCGATTATTTTGCAAAAGTGGCACATCGCTGGACTCTCTCATTGACACAATCGGATTGAACATCATTTCATTTACACAAATCTGTAAAAACCCGTGTACGTTTTGGATATTTCAAAAGTTACGACAATTTCAGTTGATGCATGTTAGACGATTTACGAATATTAATTAGGTGCAATATAATAATAATAATATATCTTATCCATATGAAGTTGAAAATAGCTTACCTCCTTCCTAAGTCGCTGTATTTGGAAATGTTGACCTGGAATGAAGTCTAGCATGGGTAAAATGGGAAACATGAGCGATTTAGGAAGGAGGTAAGCTGTTTTCAACTTCATATGGATAAGTCGTCTAACATGCACCAACTGAAATTGTCGTAACTTTTGAAATATCCAAAACGTACACAGGTTTTTACAGATTTGTGTAAATGAAATGATGTTCAATCCGATTGTGTCAAGAGTCCAGCGATGTGCCACTTTTGCAAAATAATCGAGTAAAATTGGGTAATTTTGAGCCGCCGTTCAGTTAGATCTTAGTGGGGTTAATTATCAACTAATTTTCTCATAAACGGCTGAACCGATTGAATAACGCTTTACCTCTAGACAAACTAGATACATTTATCTACAACATGATATAAAAAGTTTCGCTGGATAATGCGAGACGAAGTTTGTACAGCGCCGTAAAGAAGTGCATAATTTCATGCAAATTTGACCTCTTGACCAGCTCTCAGACGGAATCATTTCAAAAAATAAAATAAAATAAAATAAAAATATTTTGAAGCAAACCAAACCCGTTTTAGTAATAACCTTGATATAGTCTTTCATTCGCTAGAGTTTGGGAGATATTTATTTTAGAAGCGAAAACGACTGAGAGGTTTTTAAAGAGACGGCCAGTTAAATTGGGTCTATATTTTAGACTAGGCTACCTACCTAACAGCAGTGAATGCTGACGGTGAATGCAATGTTTATAGTAGTTGTGGATAAGAGTTGGTGCCGGAGAGCTTAGAGTGATTCCAATCAGAAACCTGGGCACTACTAATTAGCTGTCAGTGTATATTAGATGCAAAGTAACAAAAGACAACAAAAGAGTGAGTGTCTAATAGTGTGTATTGGTGTAGTTAGTAATGCCCAGGTTTATTGGAATCACTCTACTGTAGTTATGAAATGTTTTGTTTTATGTAAGTGACAAGTATGCAAATTATTAGGCGAGTCTACCTTTCTTTGTTTTGAATAGTATTTGTCTATTTGAAAAAGTGGATAGCTTATGAATAACTAATGTATTACTTATAATTGAGATTTCAATGCGAATATTCACACTTGAAACTGACACACGGTCAGCCGGCACTAATCAGCTCAATTAATACGGTGATCTTCAACTACACAATTCCCACGAAAAGCACAAGATACGGTATCTGATGGGCTTACGAGTCAGGATATACCGCGGGCTAAAGAAACATACACATGTACAAATTAATTAGGGACACATTAATCGCGAAAACAACTCACTTCAGGCTATAGCGTATGTAGGAGTTGGCGCGAAAAGCATGATGGTTCTTGAGAATTGCATGATGGTTCTTGAGAATTGCATGATGGTTATTGGAAACTGCATGCCGGGTACAAATCGAGATTTTTTCTGCCTACGTTAATGAATTAGAATTGCTTCCTTGCTCGCTCGCTTCAGGCTCGCTCGCTGCGTCAGCAACTACGAGTTCGAGGTTTCTATGAGGCAATACGCTCCGAGTTGACTATCCTCATAGAAAACGAGAACGAGTAGTCTAATTGTTTTAGTAGAACATGACAGAAACAAGCAACACAATAATTTAGTCGAGGAACTCCTCTGAAACATTAGTAAAACGCGACGACGAAGCCGCCATTTTGTTTGTTTACCTCTACTCGGGGTTTATGAGCTGTTAGCATAAACCATCCAGTGGTCTATCGCAAATCCTGCAATCTGATTGGTTCGCTACTAGTGGTCTATCAATCAATCAGTCAATCAATCAATCAATCAATCAGTTAATCAAGCAACCAATCAAGCAATCAGTCAATCAATCAATCAATCAATCAATCAGTTAATCAAGCAACCAATCAAGCAATCAGTCAATCAGTCAGTCAATCAATCAGTCAAGCAATCAATCAAGCAATCAATCAGTCAATGAATTTTAGTTCATTATTTATTATTATTAATGTAATGGGTTTTGAAAAGCCTTGTTGGAAAACCTAATAAAGTATGTATGTATGTATGAATCATTTTTATTTGCCGAGGGTATAACACGTAACAGTTATAATAACAAATGCGTGTCTCATGCAACAGATCTCCTTTAGAATCTCCTGTCGATGCTTTTAAAAGTTAATAAGTGATATTCTCTTTAGTTATGCCCACCGTTCTAAGCCAGAAATGAATGAATGAATGAATGAACTTCATTTAAAGAAGGTAAATATAAAAACATTTACAAAAATGCACCAGTTTAGCATAGCTGATCTTCCACTGGGTCTTCTGGATTAACAAAATATCAGTTTACTTCTTTCTGTTATATATCTCACGTTGTTCACGATTTTAAAATCGACACAACTCGATTTACCGATTATGCAACGTCAACAACTGATTCCTACTGAAAACTAATTTTATTTGTCGTTAACGATGCACTTTCCAAACAATTTCTAAGGTTTTGAACATTTCCAAAGAACATTCGTTGGAAATTCAATATCTATTGGATTTTCTCCAAGGTTGGAAGAGTGTGCGTTTTTTCAGTAATTTTGATAAAATTCCAATATTTTTGGTCAACAAAAATACGTCTTCGTTAGAAAATGAACTAAGAAATAATAATAATAATTCCTCCACACAAGCGTTTTCGTATCGTTTTCTAGTTCGTATCGTTTTCTCTGTCCACTTTGAGAAAGCGTCTTGGAAAAGCTCCCGCGGTTTTCGAATCGTTTAAACGGAGAAAAAGAATTTGTTTTCGTAAATAAAAGCATATACTTGGACGGGGGCCTTAAAGTAAAGACACAGTAGATGGTCCTACAAGACTATTTCAAATATTGTAATTATATTCAAAGAAAGTGTAAATAAACGAAAACTAAAGTTGTGTGTTTTAGAGTACAAACCATATGTCCGTGAAACAGTACTAACTAATTAGTACTAAATAGCACTGATGAAACAATAGAAAACAATAGAGATAACACTATTTAGTACTATTTAGTAATAGTACTATTTCACGGACATATGGTTTGCACTCTATAACGCGGCTGATGTTTTAGAACTGCGCAAATTGCATTCATGCCTTCTAGAATAGATTCAAACGTGAGGAAAAGGAACGTGAACGCAGTCATAAGTTGCAAGCATTTCGTCAGATTGTTAGTTGTCTCATAAAATTTATACCTATGTAATATATATGAAGTTTTGCAAATTTATAATGTATTTCTGTTTTCGGAGATACTAGTACCATGCGAGCTACTCTAAAATCCGAATGGAAATAACGTACAGTCGAACCTCCGTAAGCGACCACCCAAAATGTCAAGCTTTGTGATCGCTTACGAGAGGTTCCAACTATAGTGATTTGACTACTGGTCGCTTAGGAGAGGTGGTCGCTTACGAGAGTGGTCGCAACCGGAGGTTCAACTGTATATGTATGTAATAATAATAATAATAATAATAATAATAATAATAATAATAATAATAATAATAATAATAATAATAATAATAATAATAATAATAATAATAATAATAATAATAATAATAATAATAATAATAATAATAATAATAATAATAACAACAATAATAATAATAATAATAATAATAATAATAATTTTTTTATTTTTTATTTTTTATTAAATTAATAATTTTAAATAATAAAATCAATCGTATATTACAATATAATAAAGTAGCTACTAAGTAAATCTAAATATATTGGTAAATGTCTTGGTATAAGAATTAAAAAAAAGATATAATAAGAGGTCATCGTAAAACTGTAAAAAACTCATACTAATAATAAAAAAAAAGAGAATAAAACTAATGAAATGCACTAAAAAAAAACAAAAAACAAAAACAAAAAAACAAACAAAAAAAACAAAAAACAAACAATAAATCTAACTAATTGCTGCAATTGCAGTCTCAACATCCAAGTCTATGTCTTTTATGTTGCTATTTAATCTTCTTGTGGTTCTTGAGCCTCTAAGGCACAGAAGAGCTGATCTCAAGATGGAGAAGAAGACCTTTGCCCGTATCCAGGATATAGTCGTAGCATAATCTTCCCCTTTCTTGT
This sequence comes from Actinostola sp. cb2023, assembly GCA_033675265.1. Taxonomy (NCBI): domain Eukaryota; kingdom Metazoa; phylum Cnidaria; class Anthozoa; order Actiniaria; family Actinostolidae; genus Actinostola; species Actinostola sp. cb2023. Next base: position 288,442 of record JAUJYZ010000510.1, read on the forward strand.
TGGCAATTAGTTCAGCGAGCCTACTGTGGTATCTTCTACACTCATCTGCCATACCTCACGTTGTGGTAAATACTAGAGGCGTAAAGGTCGCTTGTTCAATTTCCAGGACTCTGCTGGCGTACATGCGCTTTTTCTCATTTTCATGTTGGCGGTATATTTGCTGGGGGGTGAGGTCTTTGTAGGACTCTGCATTGGGGTGACATACCCTAACATCGAAGAATGCAGATCTCTGCCTTTCCCAAAAATAATAATAATAATAATAATAATAATAATAATTTCAATTTCAGTTGAGTTTAGCAACATCTTCTAGAATAGTCTTGCACGAAGAAAGTTCATGATAAATACAGTTTGACCACTCTCGTAAGCGACCACCTCTCCTAAACGGCCAGTTTTCCAAAATACCAAAAGTTCAGTTCCAAGTCAAATCACTATAGTTGGAACCTCTCGTAAGCGACCGCCTCTCGTAAGCGACCACAAAGCTTGACATTTTGGGTGGTCGCTTACGGGAGGTTCGACTGTAATACATTTTAACGCATTTAACATTTGGTCCAATATGATAAGGTAATTATGTTTGTATACCGTTGTAATACCTTTGTTTAACTAAACAAAACGTCGTACATTGTTCTGCCCTTGGGGGAAAATGGATGTAATGCTGACATATGTTAATGGAGATGGTTAGATTACAACGGTTTTCACCTGATAAAGAGGGTTTTTTTCATTTTCTTCACAAAGAGTTAATGGGAAAGGGGAAAACGTTTTATTTCAATTCATTCAAAGGAATGTGAAATGAAGTTATTATCCTACATAATCCCATATATTGATACATGATCCTTATTATACCTCACTATACAAGATAGAAAGACTAACGTTTTGAGTGCAGATAATAAATAATAACAAAAAATTATTGGGAAAGGGGAAAACTTTTACGTCAATTCAAAGGAATATTATACACAATCCCATTGAGACATGATCCTTATTATTCCTCGCTATACAAGAGGTATATAAAGACTAACGTTTTGAGTGTCGTCTCCATTTCACGTGTGTACTTGTAAAGCAGGTGTTACTGACTCATGAAGCAAGAGTTCACTATATCTGGTGCTGAAATTCTCACATGATTCAGTTATGTTGAAAAGGATCTAAATTATCGCAGTAAAAAACGCCTTTATTAATAATGTTAAGTTAAGTGGGATTAGTATAGAATTGTTTGTACTAGTAATTGCTTGAAATATTCATAGTTTTAAAACGGATACTCTCCAGTTTGACACATCACGTGCCACACGTGTTTACATTGTACTTAGGACTTGCTTCGTCTAGTTTGAATAACTGGTGTACAAATTAAACCCTTCACTTTTAGCAACCATTTGCTCTGTGATGAAAGAGATCTATTGCTTCTCCGATCCTTAGGGTTGTTTATTTTGTGTTTTGAAAATAGCATCATTACAGTTTCTACTTTTTTTTATCCAATTACTGCTGGTATTCATTTTAAATTAATATATAAACACGTACGTACTGGTGATTCATATGTAAAATGATTCAATTGAACAATTAAGTATCGAAACGCCCTCGACGGAGTATTCAGTTGAACTAAACATCCACTCTGTGATCATCTGTGGGTCGTCTACCCCCAGACTAACGCCAACAACTATTTCTTTTTCATATAAAGACATGGAGAAAAACAGCACTTTGGAATCGCACCTCAATGGTTCCTCGTTTGTCATGTGCGCCATGGATTCATCTGGACAGCGACTTGCAAAACTCATTGCATTTGTTGTCCTCCTTGTGGTCGCTTTGGTAGGGAACTGTCTTGTATGCCTGATAGTCTACAACAATACTAACTTGAGAACTACCATCAACTACCTTCTCGTCAACATGGCCGTCTCTGACTTGGTCATCCCCATTCTGGCTGCGACGAGAAGCATTGTGAATATTTCCACGGGCAGCGAAGAGTGGAGAGTGAAAGGAGGTGTCGGCGAATTCCTATGCAAGTCTTTCTTCTTCGTTTGTGACATGTCTCCCATTGTCTCCATCCTCAGCCTTGTGCTCATCAGTTTTGACCGCTTTTCAGCTATTGTCCTTCCATTCATGTCTGCCAGTTACCCATCCACGTATCGTAAGTGTTTCATCGCCTTGACGTGGATCATAGCCGTCGTCTTCTGCTCGCCGTACTTGTATATCTTGGGTCTCGACCCGAGTGCACAGTATTGCCAGATGAATTGGCAGCCGACGACGCAACGTATTTATACTGTGCTGTTGACTGTTCTGTTTATTATCATCCCATTCTCGCTGTTAATTGTCATGCACACCTGCATCCTCTACAAGATGAAAATGCGTCCAAGAGATCTGAACCAGACAGAAAGAGGCAAACGGCGCAGGCAGATATCCAAGCGAAACATCACGCTCCTCTCCTTCGCCGTCGTCTTGATGTTCGCCGTGTGCTGGGGACCCTATTTCACCGTTCTGATGCTTGCGAACTTTAAGTGGGACTGGCAGTTCGATTATTGCAGTTTCACACATTTTGTTTTCACCGTGCAGTACCTGGCGTACTCTAACGCGGCCATCAACCCCCTATTGTACTTTCTATTCCTCAAGAACTTCAGAGCTGGCCTTCAAAAGATGTTCACGGATTCTATCTGCTTACGAGGCATGGCGTTTGGAAGGAGAAAACGGGAGAAGACGTTCTTCGACAACTCAACTTACAAGAGTCAAAAATGGCAACACCTTCATTGAAGTCCAAGAATTAGAGACGTACGAGAGGGCGAAAGACAAGGTTTAAAAACTCAATCCAACGCGTCACAAACGCGTGAACAATTGGCATGTTTATTCTTCAGGAACACTGATTGCGAGCATCGTAGTTGTGTTAAACAATAAGCTAATAACTGTTTTACAAATTAAGCTGTATATAGATAGACCAGCATGTACATACACAAGTAATACCCGCAGTATATTTAAGGAGACATTATTCGACGACTTCAACTTGAATTGAAATCAAAGAGCACAAGACGTTCGAGAGGCTAAAGCACAAGAAAAAAAATAGACAATTTTTTATGTTTATCTTATCTTATCTATGTTTATCAGTATCATGTAAAACAAGTCAACGTTGTAAACAAACATATTTTCAACACATTTATTTAAGATGTGAATATTTCGATCGGTCTTTTTGTACATAGTGGTACCTGCTATTAGCTTTATATTTACGTTTATTTAATGATCCGTAAGATGCCCTTGGCCATAGAGCAATTTTCTTAATGCTTTGACACACACGGGCTTTGCACGCGACACCTGCTGTTGTCGTGGTAATTCATTCACTAATTATTCCATGGAAGAGTTGCGCTGCTTCGATGCACCAATGTCGCTATTCTTCTTCGGGTTATAATTGTTCTCTAAGTCTGCTTTTTTGGAGACGAGTTTTTCCGTTGATTAAAGTGGTTTGTGGTTTTCTCTACTATCGCATGACATTCTTTGATCTATTCATCAGTCGTCCTGGTGATGCTTAGTCTCCTTCGCATCCGTTTTTAGTTCCGTCACGTAACGCTCTCGGTCCACAAACGGCTGCTAAAATTCGAACCACATTCCTTTCCCAGCTTTCGGCCAATCAGAATTTGGCTCTTATATTCCTGGAACCGTTCGCGCCAAATTTTCTAGCCAATTAGAGTCCGTGTTAGAAATTCAAGACTCTCAGGACGTTTCAACTTCAGCGTCGCTAGTTGAAAGATTGGTCACAGACGCAAGGCTAGCTGAGTGTTTGTTGTTGACTAAAGAGTAAAGATTTATCCTCTAATTCCACTACGAGGGAGAAAGATACATATTATTGTATAGAAGAGAGCTATTTTCGTGAAAGTGAGCATTGCATAGGCTTCAAAAAGTAATTTGATAAATCACGAGACCATTTAACCGCCCAGTTTGTTTATTATATCACAGAGGTCAGCAAAGATGTCATCACATTTCAAATCCTACTCTCATGCTGATTGGTGGATAGCTCATTTTAATTGGGGTTTTATGGAACAAAGGGAAAGGAATATGGTTCGAATGTTAGCAGCCGTTTGTGGGCCGAGAGCGTTACGTGACGGAACTAAAAACGGCTGCGAAGGAGACTAGGTGATGCTAAGTAGTCTTCGTATAAATACATCACGGAATAATGTATGATTGAACTGAGATCAGTGTGGTTTTAACGTTTTGGCAAGTAGCCTAAATGAGAGACGTAGGGATTAAACGGAAATAAATTATGACAAAATGAAGCCGGCAGTTATTGAATACATCCACTGAATTCCAGAATTCCTCCGCCTGATTTCGTCCTATCTCACTTTCCCCTTCCCTACCATTCTCCTTGACTTCGTCCTATCTCTCTTTCCCATTCCCTACCATCCTACCTGATTTCGTTCTATCCCTCTTTCCCCTTCCCTACCATCCTCCCTAACTTCGTCCTATCACTCTTTCCCCTTCCTTCCCTACCATCCTACCTGATTTCGTCCTATCCCTCTTTCCCCTTCCCTACCTTCCTCCGCCTGATTTCGTCCTATCCCTCTTTCCCCTTCCCTACCTTCCTCCGCCTGATTTCGTCCTATCCCTCTTTCCCCTTCCCTACCTTCCTCCGCCTGATTTCGTCTTATCTAACTTTCCCCTTCCCTACCATCCTCCCTTGCATGGCTACAAACAGGTTACTTCTAAAGAACCCTCTCAATTCAATGTATCTTTCTTGCCGTTTCGGGAATCATGATGATAATTTTTGAAATCTCGCAGTTTTTGGCTTACAAATGCTTGGAGAATACATCATTGACAACGCAAATTTCCCGACGGAACCAATTCAATCGATACTAGAAATTCCATGCTCCGCAGCAGGTTTTAGCCTACTGTTTTAAGTATGAATTGTCATAAAGTAGGAACAGGTTTTCAACGCCAATCATTGAGGAACGTGGGCATTACTATACACTTTCTTCAATCATATCCTTTACTAATCCTTTATCCTAATCCGACTCACACGTGCTCTAGATCTTTGCGTATACACTCGGATAATCGAAGCTTTAGAACAATACCGTTGGTGTGAATTATGAAACAGGTAGATGACAGTGGGCCTCATTACACTTGGCATCTAAGAAAGACTATAGAAGCTTGTAAGCTTTGCTTGGCACAAAACCGAAGCGAATTAAGAAATGACATTCAAAAACTGCAAAAATTACAAAGAAAGGTATGGTTATACTGGGGAAAAGTGTCCCTGGCAATCCGGCATACATTTCTTCATTAATTGTTGAGATGTTTGGAAAGCTGCGACTCGTTCGATATCTAACTCAACCTTGAAAAAACCTAGAAGCTTTGTAAACGCACTAATATTGATCTGCTCTTTCTTGTGATGGGGTTTATTGCTTTAATCAGATTTAATAATTCGAAAAACTCGTTCCCAGTCATCCACTTGTTCCGCGTTCGCTAGCAAACACAAGAAATATCATTTCAGCGTTTATTATATTTCTTATTCTAGCTTGTAATTATTATTATTTTGCATGTATTTTAAATAATAGTCAGTGTATGTAATGCGCATATGATAATTGTTATTCAAATATGCGCAATATAAATTGATCAATTATTATTAAAACAGGCCCGTGCGACTCTTGCACTTGTCTCTTGCTTAGCTGCATGCCTCCCGCGTGCATTCAGTAACTCAATGGACGCACGCTGAGTGTTGACCATTTCTTCAGTACAACACTGTTTTAGTCTTTAAACACGAGGGCGCACTATAAAAGGGCATCGCTCCGCCCACAATTTTTTGAATAATAATAAGTTTGAATATGGCGGACAATGGTTGAACATGGTTGAACAACGGGGTAAAATAATTTTCTTAATAAAGTCACATTTCAACAGCAAAGTCAATGAAGAAATTGTAAATTTACGTCTAAAACAGTTATAATAGACGGACGTGTCAATATTTTTCGTATTCGGTAGTTATCTAAACGATTTTCATTCGCACCACGCGTACCGACTGAATATTTTGAATTTCGCGCGCCATGTATCACAACAATCAGCATCCGTACTTCTTAGATAAAACAATGGTAAAACAAAATTATTTTAAGTGTCAATTGTATTTTTACAGACGTTTCGGGCATAGCCCTTCATCAGTGTGATCAACCGTTGTGTTTACACGTGATTATAATTGAATGCGCGCGCGCTCCGCGAGCTGACTAACAAGAATGGAATTACAGTGAAATTGAATGGAATAAAGGGTGTACAAGCTATAAAATTTATATATAATGAAAATTAATGTTCATTCCGCGAGGTTGTAATGTTGCCAGTTTATAAATAAGCTCCATTTCTGTTTGTTTACGCTTCAGTGCAGAACCATGACAGAGCTTAAGTCCCCTCACTCTAATGTCCCTGATAGAATGGCCACCTGAGCTAAAATGCTCTGCAACGGGAAAACCGGGAGTCTGTTTCCTTATACTGCGGAGATGTTCGGCATCTCTATATCCGTACTTCTTATCCAGGCCTACAAATTCATGAAGCGAAATCCTCTTTGCCTGTAATAAGCATTTCCAAGCATAAAACTATGTTCAGTCATTTCGACATAAAGCGACAAGAGCATTGTTTTCATTACAAAAGTTACGTTTGTCTTCGTTGTCACCATAGCAAGACGAACGACGTCGTTCGCCGCGAAGGCGTCTTGTTACGAGGTAAATGTGTCGAGCATTTGTACATCTCTGTACTTTTATGGTAAAGGCCGATAAGGTTTCGAAACCTATGCTGTGAGTATATTTAATTCGCAAGTGGCATTTCCATGTCTTGGCGGGTAAATTTTAGGATAACCTACGAAACATACAAACGATAAGCAGAATACTAGAGCCGTGCAACTTCAAAACGGCTAACGGTTCCAGTTCAAAGTACCATAATTTTATTTTACCAAAGTGAAAAGTGATAGTGAATTGTACAACAAAAATTATCCATGTGCGTTTTAGTATTTATTTCCACAGTTTCTTGTCCATTTGATTGATTTATAGAGCTTGCAGTTCTTGAGATGCTCTCTCTGTGACGTCTCGGTAGATTTGATTGACAGATCCAACGAACTTACCCTAGGTACCTCTCCTTTTATAGTGCGCCCTCAAAAATAGCAATGTTTTCGGTTATTATTTTATCTTTGTTGTCATTAGTGTTGTTTGTTCAAATGGCGAGAACTGAGGACTAAGTTTAGCAACTGCACACACATCCATGGGATACCCTTTTAATCTTCTTCAATATTTCTTTACAATTTCGGCTGTCTGAACATTATTTGTCCATTGTTCTGTATTGAAAGTACAATATTAGAATGAGTGTCTATTCGTTAGTCGATGTACATTTTGAACGGCCCGTACTTCATTAACGCCACGTGTTACTTATTAGAAGTGCAGAATAATTGTCGACATAAATAACTACCCACCTGTCTGTTGTATGTAGAGTAATTTAGTAACAGTGCTACTTCTGCACTTTGTATAGTCAAACCTCGTATTCCAACACAGGAAGCTCAACAAAATTTATCCTGGCGCAATGCGAAGACTTGCCAATCTGCATCCCGGCACTAGATCGAGGCTCTACTCCTCTTTCCGCCACGGAGGGGAAGAACTGGGCCTGGGAACGAGGTGGCTTGGTGGAGTGTAAAGAACGGTTTCATAAACTCCCAAATTTCTTTGATCAAACTGTTTCATGGTGTAAATTGCTTTCTCAAACTCATTAATTATTCATGAGGTAACCAGCCAATCCGGTGGAAACCCCGGAAAGTCCGCTCAAGAGTACTTTGAAATGCATTTCAAAGTCCAAGGACTTTGAAATGATGGATTTCAAAGTCCAAGGACTTAGAAATGATGGATTTCAAAGTACTCTTTCCGGAGTTCTTATCCCTCATATAACAATCATCGGGACCTTGGACAGAGTACCACTCTGTCCGAATGAGATTCAATCTGAAACCCCATCTAGTCCTCATTCTCGGCTTTGAAACATTACTTCAAATATTTCTAAGCTAAGCGTAGTATATTCAATCGGTACGACTTGCATTACAACCACAACGTGTCCCAAAGAGATCACCATTACCATGGCCTAAGGTCACGTACTTTCACACAACACAACACTAGCTGTCACATCCTCCACCTGGATAGCTCTCCATCATCCACCTGGATAACTATCCAGGTGGATAGCTCTCCATCGCCCACCTGGATAGCTCTCATTCGCCCATCTGTATAGCTCTCCATCGCCCATCTGTATAGCTCTCCATCGCCCATCTGGATAGCTCTCCATCGCCCATCTGGATAGCTCTCCATCGCCCACCTGGATAGCTCTCCATCGCCCACCTGGATAGCTCTCCATCGCCCACCTGGATAGCTCTCCATCGCCCACCTGGATAGCTCTCCATCGCCCACCTGGATAGCTCTCCATCGCCCATCTGGATAGCTCTCCATCTCCCACCTGGATAGCTCTCCATCTCCCATCTGGATAGCTCTCCATCACCCACCTGGATAGCTCTCCATCACCCACCTGGATAGCTCTCCATCGTCCACCTGGATAGCTCTCCATCGCCCACCTGGATAGCTCTCCATCTCCCACCTGGATAGCTCTCCATCTCCCACCTGGATAGCTCTCCATCACCCACCTGGATAGCTCTCCATCGTCCACCTGGATAGCTCTCCATCGCCCACCTGGATAGCTCTCCATCGCCCACCTGGATAGCTCTCCATCTCCCACCTGGATAGCTCTCCATCTCCCACCTGGATAGCTCTCCATCACCCACCTGGATAGCTCTCCATCGTCCACCTGGATAGCTCTCCATCGCCCACCTGGATAGCTCTCCATCTCCCATCTGGATAGCTCTCCATCTCCCACCTGGATAGCTCTCCATCTCCCACTTGGATAGCTCTCCATCTCCCATCTGCATAGCTCTCCATCGCCAACCTGATAGCTATCCATCGCCCACCTGGATAGCTCTCCATCGCCCACCTGCATAGCTCACCATCTCCCATCTGGACAGCTCTCCAACTCCCACCTGGATAGCTCTCCATTGCCCACCTGGATAGCTCTCCATCTCCCATCTGCATAGCTCTCCATCTTCCACCTGGATAGCTCTCCATCGCCCACTTGGATAGCTCTCCATCTCCCACCTGGTTAGCTCTCCATCGTCCACCTGGATAGCTCTCCATCTCCCACTTGGATAGCTCTCCATCGCCCACCTGGATATCTCTACATCGTCCACCTGGATAGCTCTCCATCTCGCACCTGGATAGCTCTTCGTCGTCCACCTGGATAGCTCTTCATTTCCCACCTGGATAGCTCTCCATCGCTCACCTGGATAGCTCTCCATCGTTCACCTGGATAGCTCTTCATCGCCCACCTGGATAGCTCTCCATCTCCCACCTGGATAGCTCTCCATCTCCCACCTGGATAGCTCTTCGTCGTCCACCTGGATAGCTCTTCATTTCCCACCTGGATAGCTCTCCATCGCTCACCTGGATAGCTCTCCATCGTTCACCTGGATAGCTCTTCATCGCCCACCTGGATAGCTCTCCATCTCCCACCTGGATAGCTCTCCATCTCCCACCTTGATAGCTCTCCATCGCCCACCTGGATAGCTCATCATCGCTCACCTGGATAGCTCTCCATCGTTCACCTGGATAGCTCTCCATCGTTCACCTGGATAGCTCTTCATCGCCCACCTGGATAGCTCTTCATCGCCCACCTGAATGGCTCTCCATCGCCCACCTGGATAGCTCTCCATCTCCCACCTGGATAGCTCTTCATCGCTCACCTGGATAGCTCTTCATCTCCTTCCTGGATAGCTCTTCATCGCCCACCTGGATAAGCTCTTCATCGCCCACCTGGATAGCTCTCCATCTCCCACCTGGATAGCTCTCCATCTCCCACCTGGATAGCTCTTCGTCGTCCACCTGGATAGCTCTTCATTTCCCACCTGGATAGCTCTCCATCGCTCACCTGGATAGCTCTCCATCGTTCACCTGGATAGCTCTTCATCGCCCACCTGGATAGCTCTCCATCTCCCACCTGGATAGCTCTCCATCTCCCACCTTGATAGCTCTCCATCGCCCACCTGGATAGCTCATCATCGCTCACCTGGATAGCTCTCCATCGTTCACCTGGATAGCTCTTCATCGCCCACCTGGATAGCTCTTCATCGCCCACCTGAATGGCTCTCCATCGCCCACCTGGATAGCTCTCCATCTCCCACCTGGATAGCTCTTCATCGCTCACCTGGATAGCTCTTCATCTCCTTCCTGGATAGCTCTTCATCGCCCACCTGGATAGCTCTTCATCTCCCACCTGGATAGCTCTCCATCTCCCGCCTGGATAGCTCTCCATCACCCACATGGATAGCTCTCCATCTCCTTCCTGGATAGCTCTCCATCGCTCACCTAGATGGATCTCCATGGTGCACCTGGATAGAAGAAGATAGATAGCACATGCACCTTTATTTAAAAAACGCTAATTCCATAAGTATGAAACTTCGATTGTAGAAGAGATCAGAAATGTCATTGGGAAAGCTTTATCTAAAGGCTCCTATCAAAATGAACAGTTTTTACGGGGCTGTATTGTGACGTCACTCGCGTCAGACATTTTGAAAACGAAGCAATGCTGAGTAGCCTGAATGAGCTTTGTCATGAGGTCTCTGAGTGTAACTACGTGATTGTAATGTTTGGAAGTTTTGCCTGAAAGGAATGATCTTTTTCTAAGTTATCAGAAAGACAGTCATTTCAGTGACCCTAGATAGTCTCGCCCGTGTCCTCTCCTTCCAGGAGAGGAACCTGGGTATGAAGATATTTCTTCTTGTTATTTTTCTGATGCCTGGTGGCGATTCTAGTATGGACTAGTATGATATTATAATATTGTGCTATTTAAATAAAATAAATTATAGCAGAGAAATCTGCAACGTTAGTCTGCTCGACATGACCAATTGTTTTTTCTCAATAAGGCTTATTTTCGCACTGTGTACACGATCAACGTGGCTATTTGACTAGTCTTTTACTCTTGAAAACGAAGGAATAACGTCCGAAACGTCAGTAAATTTAAGTGCCTTTTTACATGGTGTCAAAGTTTCATTCTACACACACTTTTTGACTCAATTACTTGAAACTGACAGATTTCATTTTAGAACTGATTACTTCGTTTTAACTCACATTAGAGTATAGTTTGTCATCGTTATCGCGTTGGGGCTGAATTAAGTTTATAATCCTTTTTACTTTATAATGAATCGTGTTTTGACCTGAAACAATTTAGTTTAATAGCCCTTTTAAAAAGTGCCTATAACCCCTGTGTGAGTTTGTTTTAAAAATCGATTATATATTAAGTGAATAGTTGCAGGTTTCAGTATTTTGTGATTTGAACTTCGCGTTGGCAAGCTATAGAGGTTTGAAAACGCGATATTGAAATCAGATGACGTCAAAATGACGCACTTTAGGGAATCAGGTCTTATACACCCTTGTGCAAATTACTGACATTTTGAAACTTGCAATATCTTTTCACAGTCATGTTATAGATATGATTTGTTAAACTTTTTATCCTATTTCAGAAAGAACACAACTAAATAAGCTATGGTATCATTCCTTAAGTTACGTCACCAAATTAACATATCCCGATTTCAAACCTCTACAACTCACAAACACGAAGTTCAAATCACAAAATACTGAAACCTGCAACTATTCACTTATTATATAATCGATTTTTAAAACAAACTCACAGGGGTTATAGGCACTTTGACATTTGTTGTTATTCTTACCTATTCTTACCTTTATCTATATCTGTTGCATTTATATGTTGATTGCAAAATGCATTTTCAAGCAGATTAGCAAGACAAGTAATCCGCCTTAAATGAACTTTTAAAAATTTTGACTGGTGAAAATTCATCATCGTATAAATATATTAAGTATTATTTTAATGTATATAATTTATATAGAAAGTGAGAAACTCAAGTGGTTTTCTTCAACACTCAAGTGGTCTTCCTCTGAACCAATCAGAATATATTGCGACACTCAAATGGCTTCCCTCTAAGCCAATCAGAAGTGGGACACGCAGCTGCATGGCTACTCAGGATCCGAGCCAATCAGGAAGTGTACAAAAAGACTTTGAGACGATCACAATACCGGAATAATACCGGCAAGTTTTCTAAAGAAACCATATTTTCTTGTTATAGAGAATTTATTTTAAATATATACAGACGATCTAATTTGTGTATTGTCAACTGTTGCTTAGAAATTCAATAGATTTTTCTTTATGTCACTTGTCACCTGGGTTAATTTTCTCTGTCAATGCTACAAAACCTTCTAGATTGAAAGATATCGACATATTGACGGGAAATCGAACGTCTTTCCCGTTTTCGGACGGAGTTTTCTGGTGTTTTTTTTTTTGTCAACGTCTTCTCAATTTGCACAATCAGTAAAAATAACAGATAAAGGCCGATATTAACGACATCCGTGCCCCTTCTCCCGAGAGTTTTAATGGAGACCAGTGTATGGAATTATGACTTACAGCTCACACGAATATGTATTAAATAGTTTTCAATGTACCGTCAATTCGACTATCGCCGTTTGTAAACACCTCACTATTGCAGCCGCAAGAGCTGGATTACCGGCCCACAAAAGTTGCAGAGAATTTACTGACTCTCGTTCCTACGGAACGGACGACACCGAAAGCAGTCCCGCGGGTGTCTATCATTTTTTCTACGAACACTAAAAGCAGTCCCGATGGTGCACGTGTCGAGTATTTCTAGGGACACCGAAAGCAGTCCCGCGGGTGTCTATCATTTTTTCTACGAACACTAAAAGCAGTCCCGATGGTGCACGTGTCGAGTATTTCTAGGGACACCGAAAGCAGTCCCGCGGGTGTCTATCAGTTTTTTCTACGAACACTAAAAGCAGTCCCGATGGTGCACGTGTCGAGTATTTCTAGGGACACCGAAAGCAGTCCCGAGGGTGTCTATCAGTTTTTCTACGAACACTAAAAGCAGTCCCGATGGTGCACGTGTCGAGTATTTCTAGGGACACCGAAAGCAGTCCCGAGGGTGTCTATCAGTTTTTCTACGAACACTAAAAGCAGTCCCGATGGTGCACGTGTCGAGTATTTCTAGGGACACCGAAAGCAGTCCCGAGGGTGTCTATCAGTTTTTCTACGAACACTAAAAGCAGTCCCGATGGTGCACGTGTCGAGTATTTCTAGGGACACCGAAAGCAGTCCCGAGGGTGTCTATCAGTTTTTCTACGAACACTAAAAGCAGTCCCGATGGTGCACGTGTCGAGTATTTCTAGGGACACCGAAAGCAGTCCCGAGGGTGTCTATCAGTTTTTCTACGAACACTAAAAGCAGTCCCGATGGTGCACGTGTCGAGTATTTCTAGGGACACCGAAAGCAGTCCCGAGGGTGTCGAGTTGTGACGAGAGTTGACTGTAATCAATTGTGTTTTTTAGTTACTCTGGCGCCCGCACGAGCCAACTTTAAGACGGATGCAGATGTTTTGTGTTCGTTGCATCCACTTGAAGCTTTATTCTTTATCAAACCAAATTATGACTTACGCAAAATGACTGACAAGTGAAGGCAAACAGTAATGTAGTTAGGTGGTGAGGACATATTTGAGTTGTGAATACGAATGAATACTATTGTTCTTTTAGGTGTTAACGTAGGGCAATCAGCAATAAAGAAATAGCTATTTAGATTCATTCACAAATAATCAAATAAACACGCATTTAAGGTGTACAGAACTATTGACATACGATAAAATTGATGTTTGTGTTTGAGTTCAGTGTTTGGATGAAGTAAAAACCGAATCAGCCGTGTAAAGGATAATAATTTTGGTGACATAGGAATTCCATTTTTCAATTCCCTTTTACATCCTGCGCACAGTGATCAAACAAGCTTGGACAAAGCTTTTATGTTATTTGTTTTGCCATGGTTATATCACACAGCTCAATTTCCGAGAAAACAGCCGGCGCGCGCTGAAATATATCGTTTTTTTCGATGACATGAATTTTTATTAGAAATTTCAAAAGGGGGAGAAATTCAATTGTCAAAACGTGGGATTTTTTTTAGTTTTAATCGTTGATCTGACAATTGTACAATCTGTTTTGACCATTTTTCATCCAGGTGGCATCGAGTATAATTGTCCCTCTAATATTAATTCAAATAAGACCGTCTTTCTAATTTATCACCAAACAGACAAGCAATGTTGAATGATGATTTCCATTTATTTTACAGTTACTTTTGTTCACCTTGACTCACTAGTAAATATGGACGACAAACAAATTCACTGACACGGTCGTCATCACGTAAATCCTAATCAACATAATGAAAAATAGATCGCTAATGAAGTGATTTTTTTGGGCTTTCATTACAAATGATGCCCACTTGTTCTTTTGTAGTTGAGGTGTTCTTACAACCATGAAAGGAAGTACACGCAATATTACTAGTTAAATAAAAACAATTACATCTTGAAAACCGATTACTGAAGGCACAATTTCTTCAACGTCGAAAGCTGAGTAATAATTTGTCATCCTGTGAGTGAAATGTCCAAACAGAAACACCCGTTTCGTATTTTAATTTGAAGATATTTTACGTTCAAAAGAGGAAGATAAGATAGCCTAATTTCAAGTTTGAGTTTGGTACGAAAAAACTAGCAAAATAAATGTCAGAGATCGTCATTGATCCCAAAACCTTAGAATACTTGCGTTGGGCTTTTATACTGAAGTCGAAAGTCCCGCTTCTTCTGCATGTCGACCTATATCTGCTTCAGCGCCGCTGTCTGTTTGACGCGTAGCCCTTGACCTTGCTCTTGAGCTGTTGAGTCGTTTCTGATCATCCTTGATCGGTTTACGGCCACAATTGATTAGCTTTTGGATTCCTTGCCGGTAGTTAGCGCTAAGTATGAAGTAAATCCACGGGTTTGTGGCTGTGTTGGCGTATCCCATTAACAAGGCAAAGAAACGGAAGGGGTGCATAGGGCATGGCACCCGCCAGTCCCATATCGTCATCAATAGCGCGAGGTAGATTATGTTTGGAGCCCAGCTTATGACAAACATTGTCACCACGGCTATCGACAATTGAAGGACATTTGTCTTAGCTTTCTCGTAGTGTCGGAATTGACGTCTATCGCTTGAAACATGGCCAGGAATCTTTCTGTGCTTCACGAGGGTGAAGATGACGGTGTAGAGAATCGTGATCGTGCCAAGAGGAATGAAGAAGAGAATGGTCGCAAGGACAGCCATGTACCTGGTGTGGACTTCGTTCGACCACGGACTCCAGTCGATTGTGCAGTACATGTTCTTGTCGTTTCGTATCCTGATTCTTTGAAAGTGAAAGTATGGTGTATGAATGAGCATAGCAACGATCCAGGTCAACACGATGATTGTGACTTTTAGCCTTCCGCGGGATGCCGACCGCACCTTAGTGGGAGTCACCACAGCCAGAAAGCGATCGATGGCGATCAGCACGACACATTCAATGGATACCGCCGTGCAGATATCCTGGACGAAAAACAATAGTTTACAGAGGACCAACCCAACTGTATCACCAATGAGCCATCGTCTGGTATCGTAAAGCAGATCCGTCACAAGCCTTGGAACGGAACAGAACTGGACGAGAATATCGGACACGGCCATGTTGGCTATGAAATAGTTGAACGATGTCTTCATTCTTGGCGTGGTGTATATGATATGCACCAGGAATGAATTTCCGCAAATCGCAACAATTCCTATAGAAATGTACAACGTTATGAATGTTACTTTAAATGGAGTGGAATTCTCTCCAAACTCTGTGCACTCGTCACCTCGAACTGTGGAGTTTCTTGAAACCGTCGAGTCGTTCATGTTCAGCAAGTCCTCGATCGATATACACGATCTTTTCTTCTATTTAGGCCTTTGTTCAACGGGCACAGATCTCGTAATGTATATAGGCGAGCAAGGATTCTTTCACTTCAAAACGTACGTTATTCCGTCGACTCGTGCTGTCTTCCGCGCTACCAACTCTGACAACTGGTCGGTGTCCAGGCCTTGCCGAAGACTGATACCTCGATGTCCCACACGTCGTTGCTTTCTAGAAACGGCTTTCATCAACACCTGTTTCACTTGCTCGATTCAGTGTTCCAGTATAAGCAGTAAGCCATTGGCTCAGTTTATTTGGCCACAATTCTCAAGTCAGATCTATCAGTCATCTCAAGATCACACCTGCCCGTAGACATACAATCAGACCAAGGGGGCTCATGCGTAGAATAAACTTACAGTCAAACGAATCAAACCCAAAATTCAACACTTGAAATAAGTTAATATCTGTATTTCCACAAATGTTGTAGTTTTTTGACACACTTTTGACACAATTTTAAAACGAAAATATTCAAATGGCACTGACAAGAACATTGATATTGGTCATTCTTGGCCATATTTCGCAACTTTTTCCCGAAATGATGGTGATTTTCAAAATTGATATCAACATAACGTAATTACATAAAACAGGTTTAAGTTTATCACGAATCTTTTGTGTACAATTGTGTTGTTTTTTTACTGACTCGATTTGGGAATATTTAATGAATTTCATCCGAGAGCCACCGGCTGGTTCAGTATTGACTCAAATGTACGTCATATAAATAGCGAATCTTGACATGAAATTACTCCAAGAAATTTTATTAGGCGTTTTTGAAATATCGAAATCAAAAAAAAATATCGAATCAACAAAACTTTGAGATATCGATTTTTGACCGTCTATTTCTGCTGTACATGTAGCGCGAGCAATACCTTGTTTTTGTAAATATTACTGACCCTATACCGTTCTAGCTTAGGATTCTTCTGATAGCTAACTAGGGTTCTTAGCAACCAAATTAATTACAGAACCAATGTAATCTCAAGAACCAGATAATAATAATAATAGTATCTTTATTCGAAGCTGCAGGATGATCAACAGTACAGTTTATGAAAACACACTGGCTTCTGTGTTACTTTAACGTTTTCTTTCGTCAATTCTTAA
>JAUJYZ010000465.1:0-100000 GCA_033675265.1 Actinostola sp. cb2023
AAACACCTATGTACTATAAGGTACGATGTCTATTAGCTATAGTAGAAACACCTATGTACTATAAGGTACGATGTCTATTAGCTATAGTAGAAACACCTATGTACTATAAGGTACGATGTCTATCTTAGCTATAGTAGAAACACCTATGTACTATAAGGTACGATGTCTATTAGCTATAGTAGAAACACCTATGTACTATAAGGTACGATGTCTATTAGCTATAGTAGAAACACCTATGTACTATAAGGTACGATGTCTATTAGCTATAGTAGAAACACCTATGTACTATAAGGTACGATGTCTATTAGCTATAGTAGAAAACACCTATGTACTATAGAAAAGGAACGATGTCTATTAGCTATAGTAGAAACACCTATGTACTATAAGGTACGATGTCTATTAGCTATAGTAGAAACACCTATGTACTATAAGGTACGATGTCTATTAGCTATAGTAGAAACACCTATGTACTATAAGGTACGATGTCTATTAGCTATAGTAGACAAAAAAAAAAAACCCACCTATGTTACTATAAAGGTTTAAACGCATGTCTATAGACTAATAGGTAGAAAAACCACTATGTTAACTATAAGTACTATGGGGGTATATTAGGCTATAGTAAGAAACAACCTATGTTACTATAAAGGTTTACTGATGTTCTATTTAAGATTATATTAGGAAAAAAAAAAAAAAACACCTATGTACTATAAAGAGGTTACCGATTGTTATTAGGAATTTAGTTAGAAAACACTATGTACTTATTAAAGGTTTTCGGATGATTCTATTTAAGATTAATAGTAGAAACACCTATGTTACTATACAAGGTAGCATGCTTATTAGCTATAGTAGAAACACCTATGTAGTATAAAAGGTACGATGTCTACTAGGTATAGTAGAAAACACTATGTTTACTATAAGGTACGATGTCTATTTAGCTATAGTAGAAACACCTATGTCCTATAAGGTACGATGTCTATTAGCTATAGTAGAAACACCTATGTTACTATAAGGTACGATGTCTATCTAGCTATAGTAGAAACACCCTATGTACTATAAGGTACGATGTCTATTAGCGATAGTAGGAACCACACTATGTACTATAAGGTCCCGATGTCTATTAGCTATAGTAGAAACACCTATGTACTATAAGGTACGATGGTCTATTAGAATATAGTTAGAAAACACCTATGTACTATAAGGTTACGATGTCTATTAGCTATAGTAGAAACACCTATGTACTATCAAGGTACGATGTCTATTAGCTATAGTAGAAACACCTATGTACTATAAGGTACGATGTCTATTAGCTATAGTAGAAAAACACCTATGTACTATAAGGTACGAA
Source organism: Actinostola sp. cb2023 (assembly GCA_033675265.1). NCBI lineage: Eukaryota > Metazoa > Cnidaria > Anthozoa > Actiniaria > Actinostolidae > Actinostola > Actinostola sp. cb2023. Next base: position 1,346 of record JAUJYZ010000465.1, read on the forward strand.
TGTCTATTAGCTATAGTAGAAACAACTATGTACTATAAGGTACGAATGTCTATTAGATATAGTAGAAACACCTATGTACTATTAGGTACGATGTCTATTAGCTATAGTAGAAAACACCTATGTACTATAAGGTACGATGCTATTAGAATATAGTAGAAACACCTATGTACTATAAGGTACGATGAGTCGATTAGCTAAGTAGAAAACACCTATATGTACTATAAGGTACGATGTCTATTTTAGCTATAGTAGAAAACACCTATGTACTATAAGGTACGATGTCTATTAGCTATAGTAGAAAACCACCTATGTACTATAAGGTACGATGTCTATTAGCTATAGTAGAAACACCTATGTACTATAAGGTACGATGTCTATTAGCTATGGTAGAAACACCTATGTACTATAAGGTACGATGTCTATTAGCTATAGTAGAAACACCTATGTACTATAAGGTACGATGTCTATTAGATATAGTAGAAAAACACCTATGTACTATAAGGTACGATGTCTATTAGCTATAGTAGAAACACCTATGTACTATAAGGTACGATGTCTATAGCTATAGTAGAAACACCGATGTACTATAAGGTACGATGTCTATTAGCTATAGTAGAAACACCTATGTACTATAAGGTACGATGTCTATTAGCTATAGTAGAAACACCTATGTACTATAAGGTACGATGTCTATTAGCTATAGTAGAAACACCTATGTACTATAAGGTACGATGTCTATTAGCTATAGTAGAAAACACCTATGTACTATAAGGTACGATGTCTATTAGCTATAGTAGAAACACCTATGTACTATAAGGTACGATGTCTATTAGCTATAGTAGAAACACCTATGTACTATAAGGTACGATGTCTAGCTTAGCTATAGTAGAAACACCTATGTACTATAAGGTACGATGTCTATTAGCTAATAGTAGAAACACCTATGTACTATAAGGTACGGTGTCTATTAGCTATAGTAGAAAAACACCTATGTACTATAAGGTACGATGTCTATTAGCTATAGTAGAAAACACCTATGTACTACTATAAGGTACGATGTCTATTAGCTATAGTAGAAACACCTATGTACTATAAGGTACGATGTCTATTAGCTATAGTAGAAACACCTATGTACTATAAGGTACGATGTCTATTAGCTATAGTAGAAACACCTATGTACTATAAGGTACGATGTCTATTAGCTATAGTAGAAACACCTATGTACTATAAGGTACGATGTCTATTAGCTATAGTAGAAAACACCTATGTACTATAAGGTACGATGTCTATTAGCTATAGTAGAAACACCTATGTACTATAAGGTACGATGTCTATTAGCTATAGTAGAAAACACCTATGTACTATAAGGTACGATGTCTATTAGCTATAGTAGAAAACACCTATGTACTATAAGGTACGATGTCTATTAGCTATAGTAGAAACACCTATGTACTATAAGGTACGATGTCTATTAGCTATAGTTAGAAACACCTATGTACTATAAGGTACGGATGTCTATTAGCTATAGTAGAAACACCTATGTACTATAAGGTACGATGTCTATTAGCTATAGTAGAAACACCTATGTACTATAAGGTACGATGTCTATTAGCTATAGTAGAAACACCTATGTACTATAAGGTACGATGTCTATTAGCTATAGTAGAAACACCTATGTACTATAAGGTACGATGTCTATTAGCTATAGTAGAAAACACCTATGTACTATAAGGTACGATGTCTATTAGCTATAGTAGAAACACCTATGTACTATAAGGTACGATGTCTATTAGCTATAGTAGAAACACCTATGTACTATAAGGTACGATGTCTATTAGCTATAGTAGAAACACCTATGTACTATAAGGTACGATGTCTATTAGCTATAGTAGAAAACACCTATGTACTATAAGGTACGATGTCTATTAGCTATAGTAGAAAAACACCTATGTACTATAAGGTACGATGTCTATTAGCTATAGTAGAAACACCTATGTACTATAAGGTACGATGTCTATTAGCTATAGTAGAGAAACACCTATGTACTATAAGGTACGATGTCTATTAGCTATAGTAGAAAAACACCTATGTACTATAAGGTACGATGTCTATTAGCTATAGTAGAAACACCTATGTACTATAAGGTACGATGTCTATTAGCTATAGTAGAAACACCTATGTACTATAAGGTACGATGTCTATTAGCTATAGTAGAAAAAAACACCTATGTACTATAAGGTACGATGTCTATTAGCTATAGTAGAAACACCTATGTACTATAAGGTACGATGTCTATTAGCTATAGTAGAAAAAAACACCTATGTACTATAAGGTACGATGTCTATTAGCTATAGTAGAAACACCTATGTACTATAAGGTACGATGTCTATTAGCTATGGTAGAAACACCTATGTACTATAAGGTACGATGTCTATTAGCTATAGTAGAAACACCTATGTACTATAAGGTACGATGTCTATTAGCTATAGTAGAAACACCTATGTACTATAAGGTACGATGTCTATTAGCTATAGTAGAAACACCTATGTACTATAAGGTACGATGTCTATTAGCTATAGTAGAAACACCTATGTACTATAAGGTACGATGTCTATTAGCTATAGTAGAAACACCTATGTACTATAAGGTACGATGTCTATTAGCTATAGTAGAAACACCTATGTACTATAAGGTACGATGTCTATTAGCTATAGTAGAAAACACCTATGTACTATAAGGTACGATGTCTATTAGCTATAGTAGTAGAAACACCTATGTACTATAAGGTACGATGTCTATTAGCTATAGTAGAAACACCTATGTACTATAAGTTACGATGTCTATTAGCTATAGTAGAAACACCTATGTACTATAAGGTACGATGTCTATTAGCTATAGTAGAAAACACCTATGTACTATAAGGTACGATGTCTATTAGCTATAGTAGAAAAACCTATGTACTATAAGGTACGATGTCTATTAGCTATAGTAGAAACACCTATGTACTATAAGGTACGATGTCTATTAGCTATAGTAGAAACAAACCTATGTACTATAAGGTACGATGTCTATTAGCTATAGTAGAAACACCTATGTACTATAAGGTACGATGTCTATTAGCTATAGTAGAAACACCTATGTACTATAAGGTACGATGTCTATTAGCTATAGTAGAAACACCTATGTACTATAAGGTACGATGTCTATTAGCTATAGTAGAAACACCCTATGTACTATAAGGTACGATGTCTATTAGCTATAGTAGAAACACCTATGTACTATAAGGTACGATGTCTATTAGCTATAGTAGAAAACACCTATGTACTATAAGGTACGATGTCTATTAGCTATAGTAGAAAAACACCTATGTACTATAAGGTACGATGTCTATTAGCTATAGTAGAAACACCTATGTACTATAAGGTACGATGTCTATTAGCTATAGTAGAAACACCTATGTACTATAAGGTACGATGTCTATTAGCTATAGTAGAAAACACCTATGTACTATAAGGTACGATGTCTATTAGCTATAGTAGAAACACCTATGTACTATAAGGTACGATGTCTATTAGCTATAGTAGAAACACCTATGTACTATAAGGTACGATGTCTATTAGCTATAGTAGAAACACCTATGTACTATAAGGTACGATGTCTATTAGCTATAGTAGAAACACCTATGTACTATAAGGTACGATGTCTATTAGCTATAGTAGAAACACCTATGTACTATAAGGTACGATGTCTATTAGCTATAGTAGAAAACACCTATGTACTATAAGGTACGATGTCTATTAGCTATAGTAGAAAACACCTATGTACTATAAGGTACGATGTCTATTAGCTATAGTAGAAACACCTATGTACTATAAGGTACGATGTCTATTAGCTATAGTAGAAACACCTATGTACTATAAGGTACGATGTCTATTAGCTATAGTAGAAACACCTATGTACTATAAGGTACGATGTCTATTAGCTATAGTAGAAACACCTATGTACTATAAGGTACGATGTCTATTAGCTATAGTAGAAAACACCTATGTACTATAAGGTACGATGTCTATTAGCTATAGTAGAAAACACCTATGTACTATAAGGTACGATGTCTATTAGCTATAGTAGAAACACCTATGTACTATAAGGTACGATGTCTATTAGCTATAGTAGAAACACCTATGTACTATAAGGTACGATGTCTATTAGCTATAGTAGAAACACCTATGTACTATAAGGTACGATGTCTATTAGCTATAGTAGAAACACCTATGTACTATAAGGTACGATGTCTATTAGCTATAGTAGAAACACCTATGTACTATAAGGTACGATGTCTATTAGCTATAGTAGAAACACCTATGTACTATAAGGTACGATGTCTATTAGCTATAGTAGAAACACCTATGTACTATAAGGTACGATGTCTATTAGCTATAGTAGAAAACACCTATGTACTATAAGGTACGATGTCTATTAGCTATAGTAGAAACACCTATGTACTATAAGGTACGATGTCTATTAGCTATAGTAGAAAAACCTATGTACTATAAGGTACGATGTCTATTAGCTATAGTAGAAAACACCTATGTACTATAAGGTACGATGTCTATTAGCTATAGTAGAAACACCTATAGTAGTACGATGTCTATTAGCTATAGTAGAAACACCTATGTACTATAAGGTACGATGTCTATTAGCTATAGTAGAAACACCTATGTACTATAAGGTACGATGTCTATTAGCTATAGTAGAAACACCTATGTACTATAAGGTACGATGTCTATTAGCTATAGTAGAAACACCTATGTACTATAAGGTACGATGTCTATTAGCTATAGTAGAAAACACCTATGTACTATAAGGTACGATGTCTATTAGCTATAGTAGAAACACCTATGTACTATAAGGTACGATGTCTATTAGCTATAGTAGAAACACCTATGTACTATAAGGTACGATGTCTATTAGCTATAGTAGAAACACCTATGTACTATAAGGTACGATGTCTATTAGCTATAGTAGAAACACCTATGTACTATAAGGTACGATGTCTATTAGCTATAGTAGAAACACCTATGTACTATAAGGTACGATGTCTATTAGCTATAGTAGAAAACACCTATGTACTATAAGGTACGATGTCTATTAGCTATAGTAGAAACACCTATGTACTATAAGGTACGATGTCTATTAGCTATAGTAGAAACACCTATGTACTATAAGGTACGATGTCTATTAGCTATAGTAGAAACACCTATGTACTATAAGGTACGATGTCTATTAGCTATAGTAGAAACACCTATGTACTATAAGGTACGATGTCTATTAGCTATAGTAGAAACACCTATGTACTATAAGGTACGATGTCTATTAGCTATAGTAGAAACACCTATGTACTATAAGGTACGATATTAGCTATAGTCTATTAGCGATGTCTATTAGTATAGTAGAAAACACCTATGTACTATAAGGTACGATGTCTATTAGCTATAGTAGAAACACCTATGTACTATAAGGTACGATGTCTATTAGCTATAGTAGAAACACCTATGTACTATAAGGTACGATGTCTATTAGCTATAGTAGAAACACCTATGTACTATAAGGTACGATGTCTATTAGCTATAGTAGAAACACCTATGTACTATAAGGTACGATGTCTATTAGCTATAGTAGAAACACCTATGTACTATAAGGTACGATGTCTATTAGCTATAGTAGAAACACCTATGTACTATAAGGTACGATGTCTATTAGCTATAGTAGAAAACACCTATGTACTATAAGGTACGATGTCTATTAGCTATAGTAGAAACACCTATGTACTATAAGGTACGATGTCTATTAGCTATAGTAGAAACACCTATGTACTATAAGGTACGATGTCTATTAGCTATAGTAGAAACACCTATGTACTATAAGGTACGATGTCTATTAGCTATAGTAGAAACACCTATGTACTATAAGGTACGATGTCTATTAGCTATAGTAGAAAACACCTATGTACTATAAGGTACGATGTCTATTAGCTATAGTAGAAACACCTATGTACTATAAGGTACGATGTCTATTAGCTATAGTAGAAACACCTATGTACTATAAGGTACGATGTCTATTAGCTATAGTAGAAAACACCTATGTACTATAAGGTACGATGTCTATTAGCTATAGTAGAAACACCTATGTACTATAAGGTACGATGTCTATTAGCTATAGTAGAAACACCTATGTACTATAAGGTACGATGTCTATTAGCTATAGGTAGAAACACCTATGTACTATAAGGTACGATGTCTATTAGCTATAGTAGAAACACCTATGTACTATAAGGTACGATGTCTATTAGCTATAGTAGAAACACCTATGTACTATAAGGTACGATGTCTATTAGCTATAGTAGAAACACCTATGTACTATAAGGTACGATGTCTATTAGCTATAGTAGAAAAACACCTATGTACTATAAGGTACGATGTCTATTAGCTATAGTAGAAACACCTATGTACTATAAGGTACGATGTCTATTAGCTATAGTAGAAACACCTATGTACTATAAGGTACGATGTCTATTAGCTATAGTAGAAACACCTATGTACTATAAGGTACGATGTCTATTAGCTATAGTAGAAAACACCTATGTACTATAAGGTACGATGTCTATTAGCTATAGTAGAAACACCTATGTACTATAAGGTACGATGTCTATTAGCTATAGTAGAAACACCTATGTACTATAAGGTACGATGTCTATTAGCTATAGTAGAAACACCTATGTACTATAAGGTACGATGTCTATTAGCTATAGTAGAAACACCTATGTACTATAAGGTACGATGTCTATTAGCTATAGTAGAAAACACCTATGTACTATAAGGTACGATGTCTATTAGCTATAGTAGAAACACCTATGTACTATAAGGTACGATGTCTATTAGCTATAGTAGAAACACCTATGTACTATAAGGTACGATGTCTATTAGCTATAGTAGAAACACCTATGTACTATAAGGTACGATGTCTATTAGCTATAGTAGAAAAACACCTATGTACTATAAGGTACGATGTCTATTAGCTATAGTAGAAACACCTATGTACTATAAGGTACGATGTCTATTAGCTATAGTAGAAACACCTATGTACTATAAGGTACGATGTCTATTAGCTATAGTAGAAACACCTATGTACTATAAGGTACGATGTCTATTAGCTATAGTAGAAACACCTATGTACTATAAGGTACGATGTCTATTAGCTATAGTAGAAACACCTATGTACTATAAGGTACGATGTCTATTAGCTATAGTAGAAAACACCTATGTACTATAAGGTACGATGTCTATTAGCTATAGTAGAAACACCTATGTACTATAAGGTACGATGTCTATTAGCTATAGTAGAAACACCTATGTACTATAAGGTACGATGTCTATTAGCTATAGTAGAAACACCTATGTACTATAAGGTACGATGTCTATTAGCTATAGTAGAAACACCTATGTACTATAAGGTACGATGTCTATTAGCTATATAGTAGAAACACCTATGTACTATAAGGTACGATGTCTATTAGCTATAGTAGAAACACCTATGTACTATAAGGTACGATGTCTATTAGCTATAGTAGAAACACCTATGTACTATAAGGTACGATGTCTATTAGCTATAGTAGAAACACCTATGTACTATAAGGTACGATGTCTATTAGCTATAGTAGAAACACCTATGTACTATAAGGTACGATGTCTATTAGCTATAGTAGAAACACCTATGTACTATAAGGTACGATGTCTATTAGCTATAGTAGAAACACCTATGTACTATAAGGTACGATGTCTATTAGCTATAGTAGAGAAACACCTATGTACTATAAGGTACGATGTCTATTAGCTATAGTAGAAACACCTATGTACTATAAGGTACGATGTCTATTAGCTATAGTAGAAACACCTATGTACTATAAGGTACGATGTCTATTAGCTATAGTAGAAACACCTATGTACTATAAGGTACGATGTCTATTAGCTATAGTAGAAAAACCATGTACTATAAGGTACGATGTCTATTAGCTATAGTAGAAACACCTATGTACTATAAGGTACGATGTCTATTAGCTATAGTAGAAACACCTATGTACTATAAGGTACGATGTCTATTAGCTATAGTAGAAACACCTATGTACTATAAGGTACGATGTCTATTAGCTATAGTAGAAACACCTATGACTATAAGGTACGATGTCTATTAGCTATAGTAGAAACACCTATGTACTATAAGGTACGATGTCTATTAGCTATAGTAGAAACACCTATGTACTATAAGGTACGATGTCTATTAGCTATAGTAGAAACACCTATGTACTATAAGGTACGATGTCTATTAGCTATAGTAGAAACACCTATGTACTATAAGGTACGATGTCTATTAGCTATAGTAGAAACACCTATGTACTATAAGGTACGATGTCTATTAGCTATAGTAGAAACACCTATGTACTATAAGGTACGATGTCTATTAGCTATAGTAGAAACACCTATGTACTATAAGGTACGATGTCTATTAGCTATAGTAGAAACACCTATGTACTATAAGGTACGATGTCTATTAGCTATAGTAGAAACACCTATGTACTATAAGGTACGATGTCTATTAGCTATAGTAGAAAAACACCTATGTACTATAAGGTACGATGTCTATTAGCTATAGTAGAAACACCTATGTACTATAAGGTACGATGTCTATTAGCTATAGTAGAAACACCTATGTACTATAAGGTACGATGTCTATTAGCTATAGTAGAAAACACCTATGTACTATAAGGTACGATGTCTATTAGCTATAGTAGAAACACCTATGTACTATAAGGTACGATGTCTATTAGCTATAGTAGAAACACCTATGTACTATAAGGTACGATGTCTATTAGCTATAGTAGAAACACCTATGTACTATAAGGTACGATGTCTATTAGCTATAGTAGAAACACCTATGTACTATAAGGTACGATGTCTATTAGCTATAGTAGAAACACCACCTATGTACTATAAGGTACGATGTCTATTAGCTATAGTAGAAACACCTATGTACTATAAGGTACGATGTCTATTAGCTATAGTAGAAACACCTATGTACTATAAGGTACGATGTCTATTAGCTATAGTAGAAACACCTATGTACTATAAGGTACGATGTCTATTAGCTATAGTAGAAACACCTATGTACTATAAGGTACGATGTCTATTAGCTATAGTAGAAACACCTATGTACTATAAGGTACGATGTCTATTAGCTATAGTAGAAACACCTATGTACTATAAGGTACGATGTCTATTAGCTATAGTAGAAACACCTATGTACTATAAGGTACGATGTCTATTAGCTATAGTAGAAACACCTATGTACTATAAGGTACGATGTCTATTAGCTATAGTAGAAACACCTATGTACTATAAGGTACGATGTCTATTAGCTATAGTAGAAACACCTATGTACTATAAGGTACGATGTCTATTAGCTATAGTAGAAACACCTATGTACTATAAGGTACGATGTCTATTAGCTATAGTAGAAACACCTATGTACTATAAGGTACGATGTCTATTAGCTATAGTAGAAACACCTATGTACTATAAGGTACGATGTCTATTAGCTATAGTAGAAAACACCTATGTACTATAAGGTACGATGTCTATTAGCTATAGTAGAAACACCTATGTACTATAAGGTACGATGTCTATTAGCTATAGTAGAAACACCTATGTACTATAAGGTACGATGTCTATTAGCTATAGTAGAAACACCTATGTACTATAAGGTACGATGTCTATTAGCTATAGTAGAAACACCTATGTACTATAAGGTACGATGTCTATTAGCTATAGTAGAAACACCTATGTACTATAAGGTACGATGTCTATTAGCTATAGTAGAAACACCTATGTACTATAAGGTACGATGTCTATTAGCTATAGTAGAAACACCTATGTACTATAAGGTACGATGTCTATTAGCTATAGTAGAAACACCTATGTACTATAAGGTACGATGTCTATTAGCTATAGTAGAAACACCTATGTACTATAAGGTACGATGTCTATTAGCTATAGTAGAAACACCTATGTACTATAAGGTACGATGTCTATTAGCTATAGTAGAAACACCTATGTACTATAAGGTACGATGTCTATTAGCTATAGTAGAAACACCTATGTACTATAAGGTACGATGTCTATTAGCTATAGTAGAAACACCTATGTACTATAAGGTACGATGTCTATTAGCTATAGTAGAAACACCTATGTACTATAAGGTACGATGTCTATTAGCTATAGTAGAAACACCTATGTACTATAAGGTACGATGTCTATTAGCTATAGTAGAAACACCTATGTACTATAAGGTACGATGTCTATTAGCTATAGTAGAAACACCTATGTACTATAAGGTACGATGTCTATTAGCTATAGTAGAAACACCTATGTACTATAAGGTACGATGTCTATTAGCTATATAGTAGAAACACCTATGTACTATAAGGTACGATGTCTATTAGCTATAGTAGAAACACCTATGTACTATAAGGTACGATGTCTATTAGCTATAGTAGAAACACCTATGTACTATAAGGTACGATGTCTATTAGCTATAGTAGAAACACCTATGTACTATAAGGTACGATGTCTATTAGCTATAGTAGAAACACCTATGTACTATAAGGTACGATGTCTATTAGCTATAGTAGAAACACCTATGTACTATAAGGTACGATGTCTATTAGCTATAGTAGAAACACCTATGTACTATAAGGTACGATGTCTATTAGCTATAGTAGAAACACCTATGTACTATAAGGTACGATGTCTATTAGCTATAGTAGAAACACCTATGTACTATAAGGTACGATGTCTATTAGCTATAGTAGAAACACCTATGTACTATAAGGTACGATGTCTATTAGCTATAGTAGAAACACCTATGTACTATAAGGTACGATGTCTATTAGCTATAGTAGAAACACCTATGTACTATAAGGTACGATGTCTATTAGCTATAGTAGAAACACCTATGTACTATAAGGTACGATGTCTATTAGCTATAGTAGAAACACCTATGTACTATAAGGTACGATGTCTATTAGCTATAGTAGAAACACCTATGTACTATAAGGTACGATGTCTATTAGCTATAGTAGAAACACCTATGTACTATAAGGTACGATGTCTATTAGCTATAGTAGAAACACCTATGTACTATAAGGTACGATGTCTATTAGCTATAGTAGAAACACCTATGTACTATAAGGTACGATGTCTATTAGCTATAGTAGAAACACCTATGTACTATAAGGTACGATGTCTATTAGCTATAGTAGAAACACCTATGTACTATAAGGTACGATGTCTATTAGCTATAGTAGAAACACCTATGTACTATAAGGTACGATGTCTATTAGCTATAGTAGAAACACCTATGTACTATAAGGTACGATGTCTATTAGCTATAGTAGAAACACCTATGTACTATAAGGTACGATGTCTATTAGCTATAGTAGAAACACCTATGTACTATAAGGTACGATGTCTATTAGCTATAGTAGAAACACCTATGTACTATAAGGTACGATGTCTATTAGCTATATAGTAGAAACACCTATGTACTATAAGGTACGATGTCTATTAGCTATAGTAGAAACACCTATGTACTATAAGGTACCGATGTCTATTAGCTATAGTAGAAACACCTATGTACTATAAGGTACGATGTCTATTAGCTATAGTAGAAACACCTATGTACTATAAGGTACGATGTCTATTAGCTATAGTAGAAACACCTATGTACTATAAGGTACGATGTCTATTAGCTATAGTAGAAACACCTATGTACTATAAGGTACGATGTCTATTAGCTATAGTAGAAACACCTATGTACTATAAGGTACGATGTCTATTAGCTATAGTAGAAAAAAACACCTATGTACTATAAGGTACGATGTCTATTAGCTATAGTAGAAACACCTATGTACTATAAGGTACGATGTCTATTATATATAGTAGAAACACCTATGTACTATAAGGTAATATGTCTATTTATACACGTTGCCCCGAAAACAATAATTTGAAAACCTATGTACTATAAGTGTGGTACGAATTGATAAAAAAATTAAGCTATAGTAAAAACACCTATGTATATAAAGGTACTAATATATCAATTAAATATAGTAGAAACTACAATATATTCTAAACAAGATATTGAAAAAGTGTGAGCGGCAATTCTGTTTTTGCTATATAGATAACGAGTTGCATTCGCGTAAATCTATAGGTAGCGATTCCACAATCTCGCCCCATTATAGCTAAAACTATTTTTTTAAGATTTTGTCTTTTAGGTATAGGTAGAAACACCTATGTACTATAAGGTACGATGTATATTAGCTATAGTAGAAACACCTATGTACTATAAGGTACGATGTCTATTAGATATAGTAGAAACACCTATGTACTATAAGGTACGATGTCTATTAGATATAGTAGAAACACCTATGTACTATAAGGTACGATGTATATTAGCTATAGTATAGTAAAAACACCTATGTACTATAAGGTACGATGTCTATTAGCTATAGTAGAAACACCTATGTACTATAAGGTACGATGTATATTAGCTATAGTAGAAACACCTATGTACTATAAGGTACGATGTCTATTAGCTATAGTAGAAACACCTATGTATATAAGCTAGGTACGATGTATATTAGCTATAATAGAAAAACCTATGTACTATAAGGTACGATGTCTATTAGCTATAGTAGAAACACCTATGTACTATAAGGTACGATGTCTATTAGATATAGTAGAAAAATAATAATACTATAATAATAATAATATAACTTTATTTATACACGCTTGCCCCGTCAACAATAATTTGAAAAGCTGATTCCACAAAGGGGCGTGTGGTTACTATAAGGTAAAATTAATCTAGAACTACTTCAAATATATATATAAAATTACTAATATCTATAAAATACTTATGTCTAAACTACAATATATTCTAAACAAGATCTGAAAAAGTGTGAGCGGCAATTCTGTACTATAATGATACGATGTCTATTGCATTCGCGTAAATCTTTAGGAAGCGAATTCCACAATCTCGCCCCATTATAGCACTACTTTTTTAAAGATTTTCGGTCTTTGGTATAGGTAGAAAACACCTATGTACTATAAGGTACGATGTATATTAGCTATAGTAGAAACACCTATGTACTATAAGGTACGATGTCTATTAGATATAGTAGAAACACCTATGTACTATAAGGTACGATGTCTATTAGATATAGTAGAAACACCTATGTACTATAAGGTACGATGTCTATTAGATATAGTAGAAACACCTATGTACTATAAGGTACGATGTCTATTAGCTATAGTAGTAAAACACCTATGTACTATAAGGTACGATGTCTATTAGCTATAGTAGAAACACCTATGTACTATAAGGTACGATGTCTATTAGCTATAGTAGAAACACCTATGTACTATAAGGTACGATGTCTATTAGCTATAGTAGAAACACCTATGTACTATAAGGTACGATGTCTATTAGCTATAGTAGAAACACCTATGTACTATAAGGTACGATGTCTATTAGCTATAGTAGAAACACCTATGTACTATAAGGTACGATGTCTATTAGCTATAGTAGAAACACCTATGTACTATAAGGTACGATGTCTATTAGCTATAGTAGAAACACCTATGTACTATAAGGTACGATGTCTATTAGCTATAGTAGAAACACCTATGTACTATAAGGTACGATGTCTATTAGCTATAGTAGAAACACCTATGTACTATAAGGTACGATGTCTATTAGCTATAGTAGAAACACCTATGTACTATAAGGTACGATGTCTATTAGCTATAGTAGAAACACCTATGTACTATAAGGTACGATGTCTATTAGCTATAGTAGTAGAAACACCTATGTACTATAAGGTACGATGTCTATTAGCTATAGTAGAAACACCTATGTACTATAAGGTACGATGTCTATTAGCTATAGTAGAAACACCTATGTACTATAAGGTACGATGTCTATTAGATATAGTAGAAACACCTATGTACTATAAGGTACGTTGTCTATTAGCTATAGTAGAAACACCTATGTACTATAAGGTACGATGTCTATTAGCTATGGTAGAAACACCTATGTACTATAAGGTACGATGTCTATTAGCTATAGTAGAAACACCTATGTACTATAAGGTACGATGTCTATTAGCTATAGTAGAAACACCTATGTACTATAAGGTACGATGTCTATTAGCTATAGTAGAAACACCTATGTACTATAAGGTACGATGTCTATTAGCTATAGTAGAAACACCTATGTACTATAAGGTACGATGTCTATTAGCTATAGTAGAAACACCTATGTACTATAAGGTACGATGTCTATTAGCTATAGTAGAAACACCTATGTACTATAAGGTACGATGTCTATTAGCTATAGTAGAAACACCTATGTACTATAAGGTACGATGTCTATTAGCTATAGTAGAAACACCTATGTACTATAAGGTACGATGTCTATTAGCTATAGTAGAAACACCTATGTACTATAAGGTACGATGTCTATTAGCTATAGTAGAAAAAACACCTATGTACTATAAGGTACGATGTCTATTAGCTATAGTAGAAACACCTATGTACTATAAGGTACGATGTCTATTAGCTATAGTAGAAACACCTATGTACTATAAGGTACGATGTCTATTAGCTATAGTAGAAACACCTATGTACTATAAGGTACGATGTCTATTAGATATAGTAGAAACACCTATGTACTATAAGGTACGATGTCTATTAGCTATAGTAGAAACACCTATGTACTATAAGGTACGATGTCTATTAGCTATAGTAGAAACACCTATGTACTATAAGGTACGATGTCTATTAGCTATAGTAGAAACACCTATGTACTATAAGGTACGATGTCTATTAGCTATAGTAGAAACACCTATGTACTATAAGGTACGATGTCTACTAGCTATAGTAGAAACACCTATGTACTATAAGGTACGATGTCTATTAGCTATAGTAGAAACACCTATGTACTATAAGGTACGATGTCTATTAGCTATAGTAGAAACACCTATGTACTATAAGGTACGATGTCTATTAGCTATAGTAGAAACACCTATGTACTATAAGGTACGATGTCTATTAGCTATAGTAGAAACACCTATGTACTATAAGGTACGATGTCTATTAGCTATAGTAGAAACACCTATGTACTATAAGGTACGATGTCTATTAGCTATAGTAGAAAAACACCTATGTACTATAAGGTACGATGTCTATTAGCTATAGTAGAAACACCTATGTACTATAAGGTACGATGTCTATTAGCTATAGTAGAAACACCTATGTACTATAAGGTACGATGTCTATTAGCTATAGTAGAAACACCTATGTACTATAAGGTACGATGTCTATTAGCTATAGTAGAAACACCTATGTACTATAAGGTACGATGTCTATTAGCTATAGTAGAAACACCTATGTACTATAAGGTACGATGTCTATTAGCTATAGTAGAAAAACACCTATGTACTATAAGGTACGATGTCTATTAGCTATAGTAGAAACACCTATGTACTATAAGGTACGATGTCTATTAGCTATAGTAGAAACACCTATGTACTATAAGGTACGATGTCTATTAGCTATAGTAGAAACACCTATGTACTATAAGGTACGATGTCTATTAGCTATAGTAGAAACACCTATGTACTATAAGGTACGATGTCTATTAGCTATAGTAGAAACACCTATGTACTATAAGGTACGATGTCTATTAGCTATAGTAGAAACACCTATGTACTATAAGGTACGATGTCTATTAGCTATAGTAGAAACACCTATGTACTATAAGGTACGATGTCTATTAGCTATAGTAGAAACACCTATGTACTATAAGGTACGATGTCTATTAGCTATAGTAGAAACACCTATGTACTATAAGGTACGATGTCTATTAGCTATATAGTAAAAACACCTATGTACTATAAGGTACGATGTCTATTAGCTATAGTAGAAACACCTATGTACTATAAGGTACGATGTCTATTAGCTATAGTAGAAACACCTATGTACTATAAGGTACGATGTCTATTAGCTATAGTAGAAACACCTATGTACTATAAGGTACGATGTCTATTAGCTATAGTAGAAACACCTATGTACTATAAGGTACGATGTCTATTAGCTATAGTAGAAACACCTATGTACTATAAGGTACGATGTCTATTAGCTATAGTAGAAACACCTATGTACTATAAGGTACGATGTCTATTAGCTATAGTAGAAACACCTATGTACTATAAGGTACGATGTCTATTAGCTATAGTAGAAACACCTATGTACTATAAGGTACGATGTCTATTAGCTATAGTAGAAACACCTATGTACTATAAGGTACGATGTCTATTATATATAGTAGAAACACCTATGTACTATAAGGTACGATGTCTATTAGCTATAGTAGAAACACCTATGTACTATAAGGTACGATGTCTATTAGCTATAGTAGAAACACCTATGTACTATAAGGTACGATGTCTATTAGCTATAGTAGAAACACCTATGTACTATAAGGTACGATGTCTATTAGCTATAGTAGAAACACCTATGTACTATAAGGTACGATGTCTATTAGCTATAGTAGAAAACACCTATGTACTATAAGGTACGATGTCTATTAGCTATAGTAGAAACACCTATGTACTATAAGGTACGATGTCTATTAGCTATAGTAGAAACACCTATGTACTATAAGGTACGATGTCTATTAGCTATAGTAGAAACACCTATGTACTATAAGGTACGATGTCTATTAGCTATAGTAGAAACACCTATGTACTATAAGGTACGATGTCTATTAGCTATAGTAGAAACACCTATGTACTATAAGGTACGATGTCTATTAGCTATAGTAGAAACACCTATGTACTATAAGGTACGATGTCTATTAGCTATAGTAGAAACACCTATGTACTATAAGGTACGATGTCTATTAGCTATAGTAGAAACACCTATGTACTATAAGGTACGATGTCTATTAGCTATAGTAGAAAAACACCTATGTACTATAAGGTACGATGTCTATTAGCTATAGTAGAAACACCTATGTACTATAAGGTACGATGTCTATTAGCTATATAGTAGAAACACCTATGTGTACTATAAGGTACGATGTCTATTAGCTATAGTAGAAACACCTATGTACTATAAGGTACGATGTCTATTAGCTATAGTAAAAACACCTATGTACTATAAGGTACGATGTCTATTAGCTATAGTAGAAACACCTATGTACTATAAGGTACGATGTCTATTAGCTATAGTAGAAACACCTATGTACTATAAGGTACGATGTCTATTAGCTATAGTAGAAACACCTATGTACTATAAGGTACGATGTCTATTAGCTATAGTAGAAACACCTATGTACTATAAGGTACGATGTCTATTAGCTATAGTAGAAACACCTATGTACTATAAGGTACGATGTCTATTAGCTATAGTAGAAACACCTATGTACTATAAGGTACGATGTCTATTAGCTATAGTAGAAACACCTATGTACTATAAGGTACGATGTCTATTAGCTATAGTAGAAACACCTATGTACTATAAGGTACGATGTCTATTAGCTATAGTAGAAACACCTATGTACTATAAGGTACGATGTCTATTAGCTATAGTAGAAACACCTATGTACTATAAGGTACGATGTCTATTAGCTATAGTAGAAACACCTATGTACTATAAGGTACGATGTCTATTAGCTATAGTAGAAACACCTATGTACTATATAAGGTACGATGTCTATTAGCTATAGTAGAAACACCTATGTACTATAAGGTACGATGTCTATTAGCTATAGTAGAAACACCTATGTACTATAAGGTACGATGTCTATTAGCTATAGTAGAAACACCTATGTACTATAAGGTACGATGTCTATTAGCTATAGTAGAAACACCTATGTACTATAAGGTACGATGTCTATTAGCTATAGTAGAAACACCTATGTACTATAAGGTACGATGTCTATTAGCTATAGTAGAAACACCTATGTACTATAAGGTACGATGTCTATTAGCTATAGTAGAAACACCTATGTACTATAAGGTACGATGTCTATTAGCTATAGTAGAAACACCTATGTACTATAAGGTACGATGTCTATTAGCTATAGTAGAAACACCTATGTACTATAAGGTACGATGTCTATTAGCTATAGTAGAAACACCTATGTACTATAAGGTACGATGTCTATTAGCTATAGTAGAAACACCTATGTACTATAAGGTACGATGTCTATTAGCTATATAGTAGAAACACCTATGTACTATAAGGTACGATGTCTATTAGCTATAGTAGAAACACCTATGTACTATAAGGTACGATGTCTATTAGCTATAGTAGAAACACCTATGTACTATAAGGTACGATGTCTATTAGCTATAGTAGAAACACCTATGTACTATAAGGTACGATGTCTATTAGCTATAGTAGAAACACCTATGTACTATAAGGTACGATGTCTATTAGCTATAGTAGAAACACCTATGTACTATAAGGTACGATGTCTATTAGCTATAGTAGAAACACCTATGTACTATAAGGTACGATGTCTATTAGCTATATAGTAGAAACACCTATGTAACTATAAGGTACGATGTCTATTAGCTATAGTAGAAACACCTATGTACTATAAGGTACGATGTCTATTAGCTATAGTAGTAGAAACACCTATGTACTATAAGGTACGATGTCTATTAGCTATAGTAGAAACACCTATGTACTATAAGGTACGATGTCTATTAGCTATAGTAGAAACACCTATGTACTAAGGTACGATGTCTATTAGCTATAGTAGAAACACCTATGTACTATAAGGTACGATGTCTATTAGCTATAGTAGTAGAAACACCTATGTACTATAAGGTACGATGTCTATTAGCTATAGTAGAAACACCTATGTACTATAAGGTACGATGTCTATTAGCTATAGTAGAAACACCTATGTACTATAAGGTACGATGTCTATTAGCTATAGTAGAAACACCTATGTACTATAAGGTACGATGTCTATTAGCTATAGTAGAAACACCTATGTACTATAAGGTACGATGTCTATTAGCTATAGTAGAAACACCTATGTACTATAAGGTACGATGTCTATTAGCTATAGTAGAAAAACACCTATGTACTATAAGGTACGATGTCTATTAGCTATAGTAGAAACACCTATGTACTATAAGGTACGATGTCTATTAGCTATAGTAGAAACACCTATGTACTATAAGGTACGATGTCTATTAGCTATAGTAGAAACACCTATGTACTATAAGGTACGATGTCTATTAGCTATAGTAGAAACACCTATGTACTATAAGGTACGATGTCTATTAGCTATAGTAGAAACACCTATGTACTATAAGGTACGATGTCTATTAGCTATAGTAGAAACACCTATGTACTATAAGGTACGATGTCTATTAGCTATAGTAGAAAACACCTATGTACTATAAGGTACGATGTCTATTAGCTATAGTAGAAACACCTATGTACTATAAGGTACGATGTCTATTAGCTATATAGTAGAAACACCTATGTACTATAAGGTACGATGTCTATTAGCTATAGTAGAAACACCTATGTACTATAAGGTACGATGTCTATTAGCTATAGTAGAAACACCTATGTACTATAAGGTACGATGTCTATTAGCTATAGTAGAAACACCTATGTACTATAAGGTACGATGTCTATTAGCTATAGTAGAAACACCTATGTACTATAAGGTACGATGTCTATTAGCTATAGTAGAAACACCTATGTACTATAAGGTACGATGTCTATTAGCTATAGTAGAAACACCTATGTACTATAAGGTACGATGTCTATTAGCTATAGTAGAAACACCTATGTACTATAAGGTACGATGTCTATTAGCTATAGTAGAAACACCTATGTACTATAAGGTACGATGTCTATTAGCTATAGTAGAAACACCTATGTACTATAAGGTACGATGTCTATTAGCTATATAGTAGAAACACCTATGTACTATAAGGTACGATGTCTATTAGCTATAGTAGAAACACCTATGTACTATAAGGTACGATGTCTATTAGCTATAGTAGAAACACCTATGTACTATAAGGTACGATGTCTATTAGCTATAGTAGAAACACCTATGTACTATAAGGTACGATGTCTATTAGCTATAGTAGAAACACCTATGTACTATAAGGTACGATGTCTATTAGCTATAGTAGAAACACCTATGTACTATAAGGTACGATGTCTATTAGCTATAGTAGAAAACACCTATGTACTATAAGGTACGATGTCTATTAGCTATAGTAGAAACACCTATGTACTATAAGGTACGATGTCTATTAGCTATAGTAGAAACACCTATGTACTATAAGGTACGATGTCTATTAGCTATAGTAGAAACACCTATGTACTATAAGGTACGATGTCTATTAGCTATAGTAGAAACACCTATGTACTATAAGGTACGATGTCTATTAGCTATAGTAGAAACACCTATGTACTATAAGGTACGATGTCTATTAGCTATAGTAGAAACACCTATGTACTATAAGGTACGATGTCTATTAGCTATAGTAGAAACACCTATGTACTATAAGGTACGATGTCTATTAGCTATAGTAGAAACACCTATGTACTATAAGGTACGATGTCTATTAGCTATATAGTAGAAACACCTATGTACTATAAGGTACGATGTCTATTAGCTATAGTAGAAACACCTATGTACTATAAGGTACGATGTCTATTAGCTATAGTAGAAACACCTATGTACTATAAGGTACGATGTCTATTAGCTATAGTAGAAACACCTATGTACTATAAGGTACGATGTCTATTAGCTATAGTAGAAACACCTATGTACTATAAGGTACGATGTCTATTAGCTATAGTAGAAACACCTATGTACTATAAGGTACGATGTCTATTAGCTATAGTAGAAACACCTATGTACTATAAGGTACGATGTCTATTAGCTATAGTAGAAACACCTATGTACTATAAGGTACGATGTCTATTAGCTATAGTAGAAACACCTATGTACTATAAGGTACGATGTCTATTAGCTATAGTAGAAACACCTATGTACTATAAGGTACGATGTCTATTAGCTATAGTAGAAACACCTATGTACTATAAGGTACGATGTCTATTAGCTATAGTAGAAACACCTATGTACTATAAGGTACGATGTCTATTAGCTATAGTAGAAACACCTATGTACTATAAGGTACGATGTCTATTAGCTATAGTAGAAACACCTATGTACTATAAGGTACGATGTCTATTAGCTATAGTAGAAACACCTATGTACTATAAGGTACGATGTCTATTAGCTATATAGTAGAAACACCTATGTACTATAAGGTACGATGTCTATTAGCTATAGTAGAAACACCTATGTACTATAAGGTACGATGTCTATTAGCTATAGTAGAAACACCTATGTACTATAAGGTACGATGTCTATTAGCTATAGTAGAAACACCTATGTACTATAAGGTACGATGTATATTAGCTATAGTAGAAACACCTATGTACTATAAGGTACGATGTCTATTAGCTATAGTAAAAACCTATGTACTATAAGGTACGATGTCTATTAGCTATAGTAGAAACACCTATGTACTATAAGGTACGATGTCTATTAGCTATAGTAGAAACACCTATGTACTATAAGGTACGATGTCTATTAGCTATAGTAGAAACACCTATGTACTATAAGGTACGATGTCTATTAGCTATAGTAGAAAACACCTATGTACTATAAGGTACGATGTCTATTAGCTATAGTAGAAACACCTATGTACTATAAGGTACGATGTCTATTAGCTATAGTAGAAACACCTATGTACTATAAGGTACGATGTCTATTAGCTATAGTAGAAACACCTATGTACTATAAGGTACGATGTCTATTAGCTATAGTAGAAACACCTATGTACTATAAGGTACGATGTCTATTAGCTATAGTAGAAACACCTATGTACTATAAGGTACGATGTCTATTAGCTATAGTAGAAACACCTATGTACTATAAGGTACGATGTCTATTAGCTATAGTAGAAACACCTATGTACTATAAGGTACGATGTCTATTAGCTATAGTAGAAACACCTATGTACTATAAGGTACGATGTCTATTAGCTATAGTAGAAACACCTATGTACTATAAGGTACGATGTCTATTAGCTATAGTAGAAACACCTATGTACTATAAGGTACGATGTCTATTAGCTATAGTAGAAACACCTATGTACTATAAGGTACGATGTCTATTAGCTATAGTAGAAACACCTATGTACTATAAGGTACGATGTCTATTAGCTATAGTAGAAACACCTATGTACTATAAGGTACGATGTCTATTAGCTATAGTAGAAACACCTATGTACTATAAGGTACGATGTCTATTAGCTATAGTAGAAACACCTATGTACTATAAGGTACGATGTCTATTAGCTATAGTAGAAACACCTATGTACTATAAGGTACGATGTCTATTAGCTATAGTAGAAACACCTATGTACTATAAGGTACGATGTCTATTAGCTATAGTAGAAACACCTATGTACTATAAGGTACGATGTCCTATTAGCTATAGTAGAAACACCTATGTACTATAAGGTACGATGTCTATTAGCTATAGTAGAAACACCTATGTACTATAAGGTACGATGTCTATTAGCTATAGTAGAAACACCTATGTACTATAAGGTACGATGTCTATTAGCTATAGTAGAAACACACCTATGTACTATAAGGTACGATGTCTATTAGCTATAGTAGAAACACCTATGTACTATAAGGTACGATGTCTATTAGCTATAGTAGAAACACCTATGTACTATAAGGTACGATGTCTATTAGCTATAGTAGAAACACCTATGTACTATAAGGTACGATGTCTATTAGCTATAGTAGAAACACCTATGTACTATAAGGTACGATGTCTATTAGCTATAGTAGAAAACACCTATGTACTATAAGGTACGATGTCTATTAGCTATAGTAGAAACACCTATGTACTATAAGGTACGATGTCTATTAGCTATAGTAGAAACACCTATGTACTATAAGGTACGATGTCTATTAGCTATAGTAGAAACACCTATGTACTATAAGGTACGATGTCTATTAGCTATAGTAGAAACACCTATGTACTATAAGGTACGATGTCTATTAGCTATAGTAGAAACACCTATGTACTATAAGGTACGATGTCTATTAGCTATAGTAGAAACACCTATGTACTATAAGGTACGATGTCTATTAGATATAGTAGAAACACCTATGTACTATAAGGTACGATGTCTATTAGCTATAGTAGAAACACCTATGTACTATAAGGTACGATGTCTATTAGCTATAGTAGAAACACCTATGTACTATAAGGTACGATGTCTATTAGCTATAGTAGAAACACCTATGTACTATAAGGTACGATGTCTATTAGCTATAGTAGAAACACCTATGTACTATAAGGTACGATGTCTATTAGCTATAGTAGAAACACCTATGTACTATAAGGTACGATGTCTATTAGCTATAGTAGAAACACCTATGTACTATAAGGTACGATGTCTATTAGCTATAGTAGAAACACCTATGTACTATAAGGTACGATGTCTATTAGCTATAGTAGAAACACCTATGTACTATAAGGTACGATGTCTATTAGCTATAGTAGAAACACCTATGTACTATAAGGTACGATGTCTATTAGCTATAGTAGAAACACCTATGTACTATAAGGTACGATGTCTATTAGCTATAGTAGAAACACCTATGTACTATAAGGTACGATGTCTATTAGCTATAGTAGAAACACCTATGTACTATAAGGTACGATGTCTATTAGCTATAGTAGAAACACCTATGTACTATAAGGTACGATGTCTATTAGCTATAGTAGAAACACCTATGTACTATAAGGTACGATGTCTATTAGCTATAGTAGAAACACCTATGTACTATAAGGTACGATGTCTATTAGCTATAGTAGAAACACCTATGTACTATAAGGTACGATGTCTATTAGCTATAGTAGAAACACCTATGTACTATAAGGTACGATGTCTATTAGCTAATAGTAGAAACACCTATGTACTATAAGGTACGATGTCTATTAGCTATAGTAGAAACACCTATGTACTATAAGGTACGATGTCTATTAGCTATAGTAGAAACACCTATGTACTATAAGGTACGATGTCTATTAGCTATAGTAGAAACACCTATGTACTATAAGGTACGATGTCTATTAGCTATAGTAGAAACACCTATGTACTATAAGGTACGATGTCTATTAGCTATAGTAGAAACACCTATGTACTATAAGGTACGATGTCTATTAGCTATAGTAGAAACACCTATGTACTATAAGGTACGATGTCTATTAGCTATAGTAGAAACACCTATGTACTATAAGGTACGATGTCTATTAGCTATAGTAGAAACACCTATGTACTATAAGGTACGATGTCTATTAGCTATAGTAGAAACACCTATGTACTATAAGGTACGATGTCTATTAGCTATAGTAGAAACACCACACTATGTACTATAAGGTACGATGTCTATTAGCTATAGTAGAAACACCTATGTACTATAAGGTACGATGTCTATTAGCTATAGTAGAAACACCTATGTACTATAAGGTACGATGTCTATTAGCTATAGTAGAAACACCTATGTACTATAAGGTACGATGTCTATTAGCTATAGTAGAAACACCTATGTACTATAAGGTACGATGTCTATTAGCTATAGTAGAAACACCTATGTACTATAAGGTACGATGTCTATTAGCTATAGTAGAAACACCTATGTACTATAAGGTACGATGTCTATTAGCTATAGTAGAAACACCTATGTACTATAAGGTACGATGTCTATTAGCTATAGTAGAAACACCTATGTACTATAAGGTACGATGTCTATTAGCTATAGTAGAAACACCTATGTACTATAAGGTACGATGTCTATTAGCTATAGTAGAAACACCTATGTACTATAAGGTACGATGTCTATTAGCTATAGTAGAAACACCTATGTACTATAAGGTACGATGTCTATTAGCTATAGTAGAAACACCTATGTACTATAAGGTACGATGTCTATTAGCTATAGTAGAAACACCTATGTACTATAAGGTACGATGTCTATTAGCTATAGTAGAAACACCTATGTACTATAAGGTACGATGTCTATTAGCTATATAGTAGAAACACCTATGTACTATAAGGTACGATGTCTATTAGCTATAGTAGAAACACCTATGTACTATAAGGTACGATGTCTATTAGCTATAGTAGAAACACCTATGTACTATAAGGTACGATGTCTATTAGCTATAGTAGAAACACCTATGTACTATAAGGTACGATGTCTATTAGCTATAGTAGAAACACCTATGTACTATAAGGTACGATGTATATTAGCTATAGTAGAAACACCTATGTACTATAAGGTACGATGTCTATTAGCTATAGTAGAAACACCTATGTACTATAAGGTACGATGTCTATTAGCTATAGTAGAAACACCTATGTACTATAAGGTACGATGTCTATTAGCTATAGTAGAAACACCTATGTACTATAAGGTACGATGTCTATTAGCTATAGTAGAAACACCTATGTACTATAAGGTACGATGTCTATTAGCTATAGTAGAAACACCTATGTACTATAAGGTACGATGTCTATTAGCTATAGTAGAAACACCTATGTACTATAAGGTACGATGTCTATTAGCTATAGTAGAAACACCTATGTACTATAAGGTACGATGTCTATTAGCTATAGTAGAAACACCTATGTACTATAAGGTACGATGTCTATTAGCTATAGTAGAAACACCTATGTACTATAAGGTACGATGTCTATTAGCTATAGTAGAAACACACCTATGTACTATAAGGTACGATGTCTATTAGCTATAGTAGAAACACCTATGTACTATAAGGTACGATGTATATTAGCTATGGTAGAAACACCTATGTACTATAAGGTACGATGTCTATTAGCTATAGTAGAAACACCTATGTTCTATAAGGTACGATGTCTATTAGCTATAGTAGAAACACCTATGTACTATAAGGTACGATGTCTATTAGCTATAGTAGAAACACCTATGTACTATAAGGTACGATGTATATTAGCTATGGTAGAAACACCTATGTACTATAAGGTACGATGTCTATTAGCTATAGTAGAAACACCTATGTACTATAAGGTACGATGTCTATTAGCTATGGTAGAAACACCTATGTACTATAAGGTACGATGTCTATTAGCTATAGTAGAAACACCTATGTACTATAAGGTACAATGTCTATTAGCTATAGTAGAAACACCTATGTACTATAAGGTACCATGTCTATTAGCTATAGTAGAAACACCTATGTACTATAAGGTACGATGTCTATTAGCTATAGTAGAAACACCTATGTACTATAAGGTACGATGTATATTAGCTATAGTAGAAACACCTATGTACTATAAGGTACGATGTCTATTAGCTATAGTAGAAACACCTATGTACTATAAGGTACGATGTCTATTAGCTATAGTAGAAACACCTATGTACTATAAGGTACGATGTCTATTAGATATAGTAGAAACACCTATGTACTATAAGGTACGATGTCTATTAGCTATAGTAGAAACACCTATGTACTATAAGGTACGATGTCTATTAACTATAGTAGAAACACCTATGTACTATAAGGTACGATGTCTATTAGCTATAGTAGAAACACCTATGTACTATAAGGTACGATGTCTATTAGATATAGTAGAAACACCTATGTACTATAAGGTACGATGTATATTAGCTATAGTAGAAACACCTATGTACTATAAGGTACGATGTCTACTAGCTATAGTAGAAACACCTATGTACTATAAGGTACGATGTCTATTAGCTATAGTAGAAACACCTATGTACTATAAGGTACGATGTCTATTAGATATAGTAGAAACACCTATGTACTATAAGGTACGATGTCTATTAGCTATAGTAGAAACACCTATGTACTATAAGGTACGATGTCTATTAGATATAGTAGAAACACCTATGTACTATAAGGTACGATGTATATTAGCTATAGTAGAAACACCTATGTACTATAAGGTACGATGTCTACTAGCTATAGTAGAAACACCTATGTACTATAAGGTACGATGTCTATTAGCTATAGTAGAAACACCTATGTACTATAAGGTACGATGTCTATTAGATATAGTAGAAACACCTATGTACTATAAGGTACGATGTCTATTAGATATAGTAGAAACACCTATGTACTATAAGGTACGATGTCTATTAACTATAGTAGAAACACCTATGTACTATAAGGTACGATGTCTATTAGCTATAGTAGAAACACCTATGTACTATAAGGTACGATGTCTATTAGATATAGTAGAAACACCTATGTACTATAAGGTACGATGTATATTAGCTATAGTAGAAACACCTATGTACTATAAGGTACGATGTCTACTAGCTATAGTAGAAACACCTATGTACTATAAGGTACGATGTCTATTAGCTATAGTAGAAACACCTATGTACTATAAGGTACGATGTATATTAGCTATAGTAGAAACACCTATGTACTATAAGGTACGATGTCTATTAGCTATAGTAGAAACACCTATGTACTATAAGGTACGATGTCTATTAGCTATAGTAGAAACACCTATGTACTATATGGTACGATGTCTATCAGCTATAGTAGAAACACCTATGTACTATAAGGTACGATGTCTATTAGATATAGTAGAAACACCTATGTACTATAAGGTACGATGTCTATTAGCTATGGTAGAAAACACCTATGTACTATAAGGTACGATGTCTATTAGATATAGTAGAAACACCTATGTACTATAAGGTACGATGTCTATTAGCTATAGTAGAAACACCTATGTGCTATAAGGTACGATGTCTATTAGCTATAGTAGAAACACCTATGTACTATAAGGTACGATGTCTATTAGCTATAGTAGAAACACCTATGTACTATAAGGTACAATGTCTATTAGATATAGCAGAAACACCTATGTACTATAAGGTACGATGTCTATTAGCTATGGTAGAAACACCTATGTACTATAAGGTACGATGTCTATTAGCTATAGTAGAAACACCTATGTACTATAAGGTACGATGTCTATTAGCTATAGTAGAAACACCTATGTACTATAAGGTACGATGTCTATTAGCTATGGTAGAAACACCTATGTACTATAAGGTACGATGTCTACTAGCTATGGTAGAAACACCTATGTACTATAAGGTACGATGTCTACTAGCTATGGTAGAAACACCTATGTACTATAAGGTACGATGTCTATTAGCTATGGTAGAAACACCTATGTACTATAAGGTACAATGTCTATTAGCTATAGAAGAAACACCTATGTACTATAAGGTACGATGTCTATTAGATATAGTAGAAACACCTATGTACTATAAGGTACGATGTCTATTAGCTATGGTAGAAACACCTATGTACTATAAGGTACGATGTCTATTAGCTATGGTAGAAACACCTATGTACTATAAGGTACGATGTCTATTAGCTATAGTAGAAACACCTATGTACTATAAGGTACGATGTCTATTAGCTATGGTAGAAACACCTATGTACTATAAGGTACGATGTCTATTAGCTATGGTAGAAACACCTATGTACTATAAGGTACGATGTCTATTAGCTATAGTAGAAACACCTATGTACTATAAGGTACGATGTCTATTAGCTATAGTAGAAACACCTATGTACTATAAGGTACGATGTCTATTAGCTATGGTAGAAACACCTATGTACTATAAGGTACGATGTCTATTAGCTATGGTAGAAACACCTATGTACTATAAGGTACGATGTCTATTAGCTATAGTAGAAACACCTATGTACTATAAGGTACGATGTCTATTAGCTATAGTAGAAACACCTATGTACTATAAGGTACGATGTATATTAGCTATAGTAGAAACACCTATGTACTATAAGGTACGATGTCTATTAGATATAGTAGAACACACCTATGTACTATAAGGTACGATGTCTATTAGATATAGCAGAAACACCTATGTACTATAAGGTACGATGTCTATTAGCTATAGTAGAAACACCTATGTACTATAAGGTACAATGTCTATTAGATATAGTAGAAACACCTATGTACTATAACGTACAATGTCTATTAGCTGTAGTAGAAACACCTATGTACTATAAGGTACGATGTCTATTAGCTATAGTAGAAACACCTATGTACTATAAGGTACGATGTCTATTAGATATAGTAGAAACACCTATGTACTATAAGGTACGATGTCTATTAGCTATAGTAGAAACACCTATGTACTATAAGGTACGATGTATATTAGATATAGTAGAAACACCTATGTACTATAAGGTACGATGTCTATTAGATATAGTAGAAACACCTATGTACTATAAGGTACGATGTCTACTAGCTATAGTAGAAACAGTACCTATGTACTATAAGGTACGACATCTATTAGCTATGGTAGAAACACCTATGTACTATAAGGTACGATGTCTATTAGCTATAGTAGAAACACCTATGTACTATAAGGTACGATGTCTATTAGCTATAGTAGAAACACCTATGTACTATAAGGTACGATGTCTATTAGCTATAGTAGAAACACCTATGTACTATAAGGTACGATGTCTATTAGCTATAGTGGAAACACCTATGTACTATAAGGTACGATGTCTATTAGCTATAGTAGAAACACCTATGTACTATAAGGTACGGTGTCTATTAGCTTTAGTACAAACACTTATGTACTATAAGGTACGATGTCTATTAGCTATAGTAGAAACACCTATGTACTATAAGGTACGATGTTAGTAGAAACACCTATGTACTATATGGTACGATGCTATTAGCTATAGTAGAAACACCTATGTACTGTAAGGTACGATGTGTATTAGGTATAGTAGAAACACCTATGTACTATAAGGTACGATGTCTATTAGCTATAGTAGAAATACCTATGTTCTATAAGGTACGATGTCTATTAGGTATCAGTAGAAACATATATGT
Source organism: Actinostola sp. cb2023 (assembly GCA_033675265.1). Classification (NCBI taxonomy): domain Eukaryota; kingdom Metazoa; phylum Cnidaria; class Anthozoa; order Actiniaria; family Actinostolidae; genus Actinostola; species Actinostola sp. cb2023. The sequence goes on from JAUJYZ010000465.1 coordinate 31,572, forward strand.
ATAACTATACATGTACATGACTGTTGTTTTAAGACCGTTGTCTTAAACATGAAACAATTACACGAATGTATTGACGATTACACGAATGTATTACGAATTTAATTTTGCAGGCAAAATATCACTGAAGAAAGCGGAAACATGGTAAAATAGTTATTCACGAACATATACGTCAAATCCCCACAACGGCCACCTATGTCACAACGACCACCTTCCCACAACGATCACCTCCCACAAATGGCACCTCCCCACAACGGCCACCTCACCACAAAGACCACCTCCCCACAAAGGCCACCTCCCCACAACGACCACCTCTCCACAACGACCACCTCCCCACAACGGCCACCTCTCTGGGTATGTGGCCAGGGACAAGGCTAGGGGACAGCCAAGGGATTTCCAGGGGATCCCCAGAGGACAAGGTGATGGGAATGGCACCTAGTCTCTGGGTATGTGGCCAGGGACAAGGGGACAGCCAAGGGATGTCCATGGGATCCCCAGAGGACAGGGGAGCTTGTCTCTGGGTATGTGGCCAGGGACAAGGGGACAGCCAAGGGATGACCAGGGGATACCCAGAGGACAAGGGGATGGGAATGACACCTAGTATCAGTGTATTTGGCCAGGGACAAGGGAACAGCCAAGGGATGCCCATGGGATCCCCAGAGGACAAGGAGATGGGAATGACAGCTAGTCTCTGGGTATGTGGTCAGGAACAAGGGGACAGCCAAGGGATGTCCATGGGATCCCCAGAGGACAGGGGAGCTTGTCTCTGGGTATGTGGCCAGGGACAAGGGGACAGCCAAGGGATGACCAGGGGATACCCAGAGGACAAGGGGATGGGAATGACACCTAGTATCAGTGTATTTGGCCAGGGACAAGTGACTGCCAAGGGATGTCCAGGGGATCCCCAGAGGACAAGGGGATGGGAATGAGGTGTATTTGGGTATGTGGCCAGTGACGAGGATATCGAGAGGATCCCCACCCTTATGGACAGAGGATACCATAGGCCAGTACTGGATATATGTGGTCCACAACGGTCATCTCTCCACCTCCCCACCTCCCTACAACGGCCACCTCCGCGGCCCACAACGTCCACCTCCCCGGCCCACAACGGCCACCTACCCACAATGGTCACCTTCCCATCTCCGTCCCCTCAACGGCCACCTCCCCGGCCCACCACGGCCACCTACCAACAACGGTCACAACAATGTTGTCCCGAGGTGACCGTTGATTAGAGGTGATAGTGTTGAAGGAATGGTTTATATCTAACAATGTCATGACATGTACATTAATTACTAGAAGGCCATCGCTCTTCAAGAGACCAATCAGTCATCTAGTAATCATGGTATGCCGGAGTACGAGCCTGTCAGTAACCAGACACAAGCACCTGCACAGACATCTAGTAATCATGGTATGCCGGAGTACGAGCCTGTCAGTAACCAGACACAAGCACCTGCACAGACATCTAGTAATCATGGTGTGCCGGAGTACGAGACCATCAATAACCAGACACAAGCACCACAGACATCTAGTAATCATGGTGTGCCGGAGAACGAGGCTGTCAGTAACCAGACACAAGCACCACAGACATCTAGTAATCATGGTGTGCAGGAGTACTAGCCTGTCAGTAACCAGACACAAGCACCACAGACATCTAGTAATCATGGTGTGCCGGAGTACGAGCCCATCAATAACCAGATACAAGCACCACAGACATCTAGTAATCATGGTGTGCAGGAGTACGAGCCCATCAATAACGAGACACAAGCACCACAGACATCTAGTAATCATGGTATGCCGTTGTACGAGGCTGTCAGTAACCAGACACAAGCACCACAGACATCTAGTAATCATGGTGTGCAGGAGTACGAGGCTGTCAGTAACCAGACACAAGCACCACAGACATCTACAAATACACCATTGTACCAGTCTGTTCTGCAAGCCAACTCCAGTCCTTACAGCTCACTCAGCCCTGGCACTAAACTTCCTCCCAAACGAAACTTGTCTTCAGCTCAAGGTCACGATAACGCACACGACAGTGTTTACCAGGACCTTCACAGCGCGTCTTTCCCGTACCAGTCTCTTAATAAGTTTAGTCGAGCCTAGGCGTCGAGGAAACGAATGGAAGACTGAGTTCGAACTGTGACCGCAATGCATTTATGATTTTTTTTAGATGGACAGAATCAATCTACTGCTATCAAAAGACGTCATTTCCGTGGTCTTGTGAGGATTTTTTTTCAGCTGAATTGCACCTTATCAATAGAATACTCTCTACTTGGTAGCACATGGGGGTAGTTTTGCACCTCAGTCGGTAAATAAGGTAAAGGTAAAGGTAAATAATAATATTCACAAAGACGTTTTTTTATCTCAAGCAATAATCAACTTTATTTAACGAGTATGGCAGTTTGCACTGATAAACAAAAGGGTCTGAATGGGGTTAACTGACTACTGACAAATATGGCTTTAAAAATAACTGTTTATAACTGACAAATAAAACTTAACTGTCAACTGACAATCAAAGTATCAAACACATTCAATTGTTCAAAAGATGAACCAGTCATGATCGAGTATTACTTGCTGATCAGTTTAGGAATGTATATTTAATCGTCATTTTGGTCACAAATCATGGCGGAGAGTCGTTTTGCCTTTGAAAAAGACGCTGAAGTTGACCAATCAAGGGGAAGTGTTCGAAAATACGAAAAACACACTTCATGGAGTGCTAACGTTTATAGGCAATGGTGGAAAGGCAAGAAATACAGAGTTCCAAGATTCTGGAAATCGAGCTGCTATTGTCGAGAAGAATTAACCAAACTGCGTATGAGCAGAATATTATTTGTAGGAAGTTATTTGCAGTGACGTAGTCGTCTCTCGACCAATGAAAATCCCGGACAACATAATGTGAATGATAATATGTTTTATTATACCCTCACAAAGAATCCTCCAATCAAATCTCCGTATTTTGGTCACGTGCCGATCCAATATTTGTGTGATGTAGGACAGCGCAACCATTGGACAGCAACTTGTCAGTGTCAGAGCACGTTTTTCCATTGAGACCAGAAAAAAACACAATAGTACTGTAACTAACATTGATATTATTTTTTTGTCAGTTACTTTTATAGATAGAGTGATGATGAACACACTTTGCTGTATTATGGCAACAAATACATTTATTACATAAATATAAATTCAGAAACTAATCTGGCGGGCTTCCTGTGTTGAGATGGGGTTCGGATTTTCATCTTTTCAAATCGAGATTTGTGTTAGTCGTTCGTTCCATCGAGATGATTTTCGGAGCGGTACTTATGATCAGCGGTGGTAAGAACAACAACATACGTTCTCCTTGGTTGCATTGTACTTGCACTCGGAAAAGAAAGCGAAATTAAAGTTCATTGCCATGGTAATTCGTTGCTATGCAGAGCTTGAATGAGAAGAGATTTCATCGAGCAAGCGCCCAGTGTTTTCCCGTAAGACATACACGAGTTTCACTTCAAAAATTACAAGTTATATATTTTATTGAGCGTTATTCTCTTAATTTTAAGTTTGTTCAATGAATAAATATTCGACATATATATGATAGACTGCAGTAGCTTAAAGTAAAATAAGTCAAAGAAAGCAAGCGATAATTCCACTTGAAGAGTCGTTCAAAAGCAACAACACTCAACAGAGAATATTGAACCGAAGTAAAACAAGTCGACTTGTCGTCACAAAAACTTCAACCTATGAGTAAAAAACGCCGATAAATCAATAAAAAACAATCAAAGATTACCTTACTCAACAGGTTGTTGTTCTAGACTCTGCCTGTCAAAATGAAACATGTCAAACAGTAGATGAAGTACGTCGAAGATCGGTGAAAACACCTTGAAAACACGACTGAAAAACTTTGCCGTATCGAAAGACTTTGCACAAATTAATAATTTGAGCTGCATTAAAATGCTTCAAAACATGAGAAAACCACACAAATGACAAGTAAATATCGATCTTCCTTTCTGGGTAAATGTTTATGTACCTTGAACCAAAAGAAAGTGCAGAAAATACATTTTTCTAACACACCTAAATTGTCATGTATTTGTCTTGCGAACGAAAATTATAACGACCACATGCAGGTAGTCCAAGCCACAAAAACGGCATTTTCGAAAAAAACGCCGTTCTTTTCACGTTTTCAAAAAAGTTAACTTTTTTCTTTATGTATCAGCTAAGAAGAGTATTCTCCACAAATTTGAGCATGGATTTTAAAAACAAAGAAAAAATGGAAAAGTTATGGACAAAAATGTCGTTAAAAATGCAAAGAAACTGCCATAAAAAAATCAATTTTCATTGAAACGCAAAACGCATGCTCACTCTTTTGCCTTGATATACATTTTCAGATTATACCAAAATATTTTTAATTCATCAAAACCCTATGAAAAACGGCGTTTTTTTACGATGCGATGACGTCATAAGGACGTACGTGATGACGTCATCACATGTCGAACTTCTACCCTCAACTAACACATTCCGAAAGTTTCATGCCTTATGTAATGATTTTAAGAGTTTTATGAGCCTTCAAAGTTTCCCTAGCAACGGCCAAATAAATATGTTAATCCCCCCTTAAAAGTGAATATTTGGCGAGATTGTCTACCAGCCGTGTACAGGAGATGATGAAAGTTCGCCGTGATCTGATAAACAAACGAATAGCTGGTCGTAATCGGTCTACACATCTCTACCGGTATATGTTCAAGGTATTACTAATTTAATGGAGCAGAAGCCGTCAAAGTTCGTTCTACGATGACGGCCATGGCGAACAATTTCATACACCATGGCCGCGCGCATGCGTAATGCTCACTTGTATTCAATTACGAGTCATTTCATAATTACAGAGAAACCAGTGCAATTTGATTTAATTTGTGTCGTACCGCTTATATTATTACGGTTCCTCAATCTCCACAAGTCCCAAACCATTCTGACATACTTCGTCTCGCCCATGGTACGTGTTTCTCTCATGTGGAATATGCCTATCAGTACATGTTCCCAAGTCCGTTGAAAATTAGATAAAATTAGCTAAACATCCGCCATACTTGTCTTTGTAACTGACCCGAGATGCCGTACAGTTATTGTAGTTCAGAACATCTTTCACGAGTTCGAGCTGATTTCCACAAGTCTGATTCGAAAGTTCAACTATCCATTTCAAACAACTCCTTAATAAAACCGCTTTTAAAAATGTCCTCTTTGCCGACTGTTCCAAAATCATTTACAACTTGGTAGTTTATCGGTAATTATCCCATTGTTGTCCTTGCCAAACTCCGCTCCGTTTTGGTGCTGCACTTCATTTTATAAAAGAGTTTCAATTCGGCGCTCTGTACGCCATCATTGCTTCGTTCTAAGCTAAGAAATCACCCCTTTTGCAAAATTTATAATTTACGCGCCAGCAATGTCATCCGCTGACTGTATGAAATTGTTCGCCATGAAATACTTTATTTTACCTCACATCGACTGTTTCCAGTTGAACTATAATACTACTGTGCATAATATTCAGCTCCTTATATACTTCAGTGTAGTACGTACTATTCAAAACTGGCTTTTGATTAAACGTGATGAAAAGGAAGATGTGTACGTAATTATCAAGCGAAATCAATTCACTCGTCAGAAACTCATGTGCCGCCAATTTGAAGCACAGGAAGCCCAAACATATAAGTGCATTTTAAAATATATCATGTCATCGTTGCTGAAATGTAGAATGAATGTGCACAGTTACATTCAACCTGTAAATAATTCAACTCGCAGCACTTCACCTTCTATTAGAAACGACTAGTTATTGCATTATTTTTGTCCTTTGATTGGATGATTATTTGATCGATATAATAAAACACTTATTGGATCCATCCTAGCTCACCCAATATGCCGACAGAAATTGAAGTCGAGGTGATTCCAATAAGTGATAGTGTTATACTGCTGTAGCTGTCCGATCCAATGAGTGCAAGACATCATTTCATTAAATATTAAGCTGAGGAATGCGGTCATATTAATCAGCCAAAACAACCGACATTGTTTTACAAATATGGTTGGCAAGTGATTCTAGTGATGTCTTACTTGGTAGAACTACAGAGAACTGAGAATACTAAACTGACTTTGTGCAACGAGTTGAGTTTCTGGTAAACCTCAGCAATGCAAGGTCTTCATAATTACAACAGAAAGCTTTACAACATTCATTAGCAACGTTAACATTTCGAGGTCTCTGTGAGGTTCTAACCGACATGTTATTACCTGCTGATTCTCCCGTGATTCTATTTCTAGTTATTCTAATCATTCTACGCTGTCCTGTTGTGGTGATTGTAGCTCACAATTCTACAAGTCCACGAGCTGAAGTTTGTGACGTTAGATCTTCTCTGAACGAAAACTGGAATTTGAGCGAATTTCTCCTCAGTTGATATTACGGTATTGGATGGTACCAGGGTCTGCAATGGTTCTAGCAGCTTTTATATCGCTGTTACTTATATCAGCGTCAAGGTGAGTTCTAAAATATCCCTGTCACGTTTGCAAAGTCCATCCTCAAGTTTAATCTCCAAGCATCATCTATGAGGATGTTTTCACTGGTTTCCCGCGCTAAAATATCAAAGAGATAGCGAGGTTCTAGCTCCGGCACGAGTCAATGAGGAACTACTTAGAATACTGTACAGTGTTGTGCAAATAGTTATACAATATTCCTGTCACGTTTGCAAGTCCATCCGATCCTCAAGTCTTTTTATGAGGATTTTTTCACTGGTTTCCCGCGCTAAAACATCAAAAAGATAGATCGAGAGGTTCTCCAGTCAATGAGGAACTACCGTTAGAATACTGTACAGTGTTGTGCCAAACTTAACAAATATATCGCCCGGTGTTATAATTAATCGTTTGCACAAATACGACCGTTTGTTAAAAAAAAAACACCAGGCTGAATCTTGATCGTGGAACGATATCATATCATAGCGTTTGATTTGATCCTGGAACGATTGCAATTTGGCTCAACAATAAACGTTATAGTCACATTATTATAAACACTATAAACAATGATAATGTGGACTGAAAAACATTTCAAAGCTTTTGCAATTTCTATTTCCTGATGTACACAGAAACGTGACAATAATCGGTGCTGTCCAACTGTGAACCGACATAAGGCTGTTAATAATACATGTTCAACTCCGCGTAACTTTTATTCACTGATTTACACATCTCACGACATCTGCATTGGATACTCATATCAAGAAATCTGTGCTTTTTTCTTAGACCAGCTACGGGGACTGGGCACGAGTTTACCGGTCCCCCTATGTTAGGTTTCCCAGTCTTTTTGGCCGTGTTACAAAATGGAGGACAATGTTTACATTCATTTACTCGATTTGCTGTAAGATTTTGGATGGATTTTTCGATCAAAAAATCGTACACTTCTTTTAAGCGAAAAATATTTACAGGGTTTCCAAATATGGTAGCAAGTACAATGCCCAAATATGGACAAATAGGAAACCTGAACGTTAATTGTGTCTTTAAAACAAATGAATTCCGTAGCAAATAGCTGGAACTTTTGTTGGCCGAGCAACAACACACTTTAATGGGGGATTTCTTGATATGTCCAGCTAAATAAACTTTACACTAAGTTGTTGACGATAGAGATCAGGATGCTTAACTGACTGGAGTTATTTTCTACAAGGTCTGGTGAATGCTTGGGATAAAACAAAAGCATATGAATGAGTGCACATCGCATTTTTGATTGCTGTGAACCAACTCTAAAGTTTGTATAGTACGTGAATTGTCCATTAAAGTACTAGACCACCTCATATCACAGTGTACGGTTTCTTTTGCTGGAGCCGCCGTATAGATTTTGGAGGCCTGTCAAACCAATTGCAGTTTTACTTAATCTAAAACAAATTAAGGGTCAAACACTTCCTTGGTTCATGCAAATATTGACCTGATTATACCAGCCTGAACGTTAATTGTGTCTTTTAAAAACAAATGAATTCCGTAGCAAATGAGACAATCACAGTTTACTTAATCAAACAAATTAAGGGTCAAACACTTCCTTGATTCATGCAAATATTGACCTGATTATACCAATTAACCTGAACGTTAATTGTGTCTTTTAAAAACAAATGAATTCCGTAGCAAATGAGCCAATCACAGTTTACTTAATCAAACAAATTAAGGGTCAAACACTTCCTTGATTCATGCAAATATTGACCTGATTATACCAACCTGAACGTTAATTGTGTCTTTTAAAAACAAATGAATTCCGTAGCAAATAGCTCGAACTTTTGCTGTGCCGCGTGTCAGTTGTAGTATTACAATACCACTAATTTAATTCAGAAAAATTAAAGCCACAATACGCTAGAGAGCCATAGAATGTGTTAGTTGTCCATATCATAGAATATGCATGACACAGAGTAATCGTTATCCGTGTTTTGTGACTTGAGAGTAAGTGATGATTATCACAGTCAAGCTGATCTACTCACTTTTTTAAAAAGGAATTAAAAATCCTTCACTGATTCAATTGAAAGCTGACGTCATTTTCCTCTCTTCTAGTGGGGACAATTGAGACGAGCGAGCAAAACTTAATTATTCGTAATTTATGCAGTCTTAATTGTTGAAGAAGTCGTGAAAACGTCTTCAATTAATTATGCAACTTACTGTCTTGTGTCAGTCAAAAATATTAGTAAAGTTAAGTTATATATTTTTATACTTGTCAATCTACGACCACTTGACATTAATTACTTTTATAACGTGTCAATTGAAGTGTATTTAGCAGTACTGCTAATTGGGGACACGACTCACTTCTTACTACATTCTGTACACCCAGCACTCATCTCACTAGTGGAGACACGACTCTCACACTCACTTCTTACTACATTCTATATTCTGTACACCCAACACTCATCTCACTAGTGGGGACACGACTCTCACATTCACTTCTTACTACATTCTATATTCTGTACACCCAACACTCATCTCACTAGTGGAGACACGACTCTCGCACACACTTCTTACTACATTCTATATTCTGTACACCCAACACTCATCTCACTAGTGGAGACACGACTCTCGCACACACTTCTTACTACATTCTATATTCTATACACCCAACACTCATCTCACTAGTGGAGACACGACTCTCACACTCACTTCTTCCTACATTCTATATTCTATACACCCAACACTCATCTCACTAGTGGAGACACGACTCTCACACTCACTTCTTACTACATTATATATTCTGTACACCCAACACTCATCTCACTAGTGGGGACAGACACGACTCTCGCACCCACACTCTTCTTACTACACTTCTCCTATATATTCTATACACCCAACACTCATCTCACTAGTGGAGACACGACTCTCACACTCACTTCTTACTACATTATATATTCTAAACACCCAACACTCATCTCACTAGTGGAGACACGACTCTCACACTCACTTCTTACTACTATATTCTATACACTCAACATTCATCTCACTAGTGGGGACACGACTCTTACACTCACTTCTTACTACATTCTATATACTGTACACCCAACACTCATCTCACTAGTGGAGACACGACTCTCACACTCACTTCTTACTACTACATTCTATATTCTATACACCCAACACTCATCTCACTAGTGGGGACACGACTCTCACACTCACTTCTTACTACATTCTATATACTGTACACCCAACACTCATCTCACTAGTGGGGACACGACTCTCGACTCGCACTCACTTCTTACTACATATATTCTATATTCTGAACACCCAACACTCATCTCACTAGTGGAGACACGACTCTCGCACTCACTTCTTACTACATATATTCTATATTCTGTACACCCAGCACTCATCTCACTAGTGGGGACATGACTCTCACACTCACTTCTTACTACATTCTATATTCTATACACCCAACACTCATCTCACTAGTGGAGACACGACTCTCGACTCACACACACTTCTTACTACATTCTATATTCTGTACACCCAACACTCATCTCACTAGTGGGGACACGACTCTCACACTCACTTCTTACTACATTCTATATTCTATACACCCAACACTCATCTCACTAGTGGGGACATGACTCTCACACTCTCACACTAACTTCTTACTACATTCTATATTCTATACACCCAACACTCATCTCACTAGTGGGGACATGACTCTCACACTCACTTCTTACTACATTATATATTCTCTATACACCCAACACTCATCTCACTAGTGGAGACACGACTCTCACACTCACTTCTTACTACATTCTATATTCTGTACACCCAACACTCATCTCACTAGTGGGGACACGACTCTCACACTCACTTCTTACTACATTCTATATTCTATACACCCAACACTCATCTCACTAGTGGGAACACGACTCTCACACTCACTTCTTACTACATTCTATATTCTAAACACCCAACACTCATCTCACTAGTGGAGACACGACTCTCACACTCACTTCTTCCTACATTATATATTCTAAATTCTGTATACACCCAACACTCAATCTCACTAGTGGAGACACGACTCTCGCACACACTTCTTACTACATTCTATATTCTATACACCCAACACTCATATCACTAGTGGGAACACGACTCTCACGTACACCCAACACTCATCTCACTAGTGGAGACACACTCACTTCTTACTACATTCTATATTCTGTACACCCAACACTCATCTCACTAGTGGAGACACGACTCTCACACTCACTTCTTCCTACATTATATACATTATATATTCTAAATTCTGTATACACCCAACACTCAATCTCACTAGTGGAGACACGACTCTCGCACACACTTCTTACTACATTCTATATTCTATACACCCAACACTCATATCACTAGTGGGACACGACTCTCACACGACTTCTCTACATTCACTCACTCAATCTCACTAGTGGAGACACGACTCTCGCACACACTTCTTACTACATTCTATATTCTATACACCCAACACTCATATCACTAGTGGGAACACGACTCTCACGCACACTCACTTCTTACTACATTCTATATTCTGTACACCCAACACTCATCTCACTAGTGGAGACACGACTCTCACACTCACTTCTTCCTACATTCTATATTCTAAATTCTGTATACACCCAACACTCATCTCACTAGTGGGGACACGACTCTCACACTCCGCACTTCTTACTACATTCTGTACACCCAACACTCATCTAACTAGTTCGTATTTACTGAGGGAGGAAGACCAGGAACCCACAGAAAAATCCGGCCTCGAAGCAAGGGAAATGATATATGCCAGAGATTGATTTCAGCCATGTTTTTGCACAAACCAAAAGTTTTGAACTTGATAATGATTTCATCAGATTGTAATGTGAAATAAAGTCAGTGATAAAATGACAACGACACAAATTTATATGTCCAGGAAAATCGAATATTTTATTATTTTTTATAACAAGAAACTATAAAATAATGAAAATAATAATAATAATAATAATAATAATAAAATAAAAAATAAAAAACTATAAAATAATATTCTACCAAGACAAATCAGCAAACCTGAATATTTATTTCCTTATCCCACTGATATTAGTTTAATGTCGGTCTTTGTGGCATACCACACCATTAGAGACGATATCCCGGGGAACAGATTCCATGAAGGCTGTTGTGATTCATTTTAACGGGTACCTGCCATGCTACAAGGTGCTAAGTACTGAGATGAACTACATTAATTAACTGGTTATAGATTCCCGGACCGGGCGCTTCGTGTGAGTTGAATTTGTCAATTTGTTCTCTGTGTATGTTGCTTCGTGGGTTTTTATGTGGATACTCCGGTTTTCCTCCCTCAGTACAAACAAACTAGCGAGATGAGTATTGTGGGTGTATAGGAAACTAGAATGTAGTGAAGTGAGTAGTGTAAGAGTCGTGTCCTCAAATTAGCAGTACTAGCTAGTAAAGCTAGATCACTTTTAAGTGATTATTGTTTAAAAACAATAATCAAAAATAATTTATTAAGATGTTCTATATGTGCCTTGATGTAACACGGATGACTGGGAATTGAACTCGGGCTTCTTGATAAAGCTGTTTTGATAGATCATACAGAAGTAGTTTTAGCCTATTACTTGCACAATTTAAAGCAGAATTTCCACGCTCAGAACGGGTCAGTGAACGGCAAAAATACATTCGAAAACATCCTTATATTTTAGGGAACTATTTCAGAAAATAGTGCAGAAAACAGAGTGTGGTCACTCGTTGCGTGACTCAGTAGAGCATGCATACGTAATTAGCTTCAACACTTACACTGCGAGCTGACAGCCGGCGAAACATGTCAAGGATATTTCGACTGAATACCTTGCAAGAAACGATTTCACAAACTCATCAATAAAATTACGAGTTCTTATAAGCCACATACATATGTTAGAAATACACTTTCAGACAAAATTGCAAGGCCAAATAATATTCAGTATCTAGGATATTTGTTTATTTAACTTGAAGCAGTATACTACTGAAAACAACTCAACTGGCTCGAGTTTGACTTCTGTAGCTTTCTGTCGATGAGATGTATTTTTACAACGACGACGACGACGACGACGACGACGGTCTGCATTTTTACACAGGAAGGAAGCCCGAGTAATAAAAGAAGAAAACTAAATAAAACAAGGCAAGTGATTACAATGTCATGATTATGAGAGTTTTCGAAGCCGTATCCGTAACTAAGCACTCTCTATCATGGTAGCTATACTGGTTCTACATCTAGTTGCTATGAAACAGTTCTGTTAACCACTTTGTACAGGTAATCGCACGATTTCGAGTACAATCTATAGGATAAATAAGCACGAGTCAATTGTTCAGCCTATGGCTTTGACCAATAACCGGCTTACTTCTTCTTACTTCTTGCTATAAGATACTTTCATAATTGATCAGTGTAACGATGGTCTGCCGTTCGCTAGTTTTTAACATCCTTGCATTCGTCTATATATTCGTAATATAAAGATTCATCTGGCAGTGACCAATATTTGCCTGAGAAGTGGAGGTTTTCCTTAAGCCATCTGGACTGGAGGTTGTCTAAAGTATTGTGACTTTCAGGTTCCAGTTTTCCTCCTTCCACAAAAAAATATATAACAACAACCATAAATTATAATTCTACCTGGAACAGGACTCCATTTAAACCAGCTTCTGCTGAACTGGACCATCCTGTATAAATATCGGACATTTATTTATTTATTTATTGATATCGTTTATGATGCTGATTGTTTTGTGTTCGCAGTGGCCAAAACTGCAACAGGTCCATCGAAGAACTTCTTGTTTACCTGAGAACACAGTACAACAACAACTTTCGTCCAAATGCTTCAGGTGAGAGTCGAGCCTTACTTACTGAAAGTTGACACTGATCATATCGGATGAAGTTGTCCTTCAGTAGCATAGTTGATACATGCATGATGATGATGACTGATATTGTGTATGTTGTGTAATGTACGGATCATCAATTTGTAATAATAATAATAATCTTTATTTTATGTGGGTTTACAAATACAGCAATACAACTTACAATACTGGTTTCCAATTTGGCCCACTTTGTATAGTAGCTTTATGCTTCAATTAAATACACAACTCCATCAGATAATATAGTTCATCACTTTCAAGCACTCTGAATGATACACGTGCCGTGTAATTTGATCGATCAATAACTTCAATAGAAACACGGTAAGAACCGTACCGTGACTACTTCCCATTCACACGAAAGCTCACGGCTTTTATGTAAACCAGTTTGTACTGATAGAACCATCGTGTAGAAATAAAATGTATGTATGTATGTATCTATCTATCTATGCGTCGATTGTAACACCGCCCACAGTCTTCCAACCTCCACTACGTGCTGTTATTAATACACCTATTTCAAAAATCGTTGTCGCAGCCGAAGCAACAGTCAACACTCCAAGACTGCAAAGGATTTCGGTAATTGTCTCGTTATTAATTTATTCAGAGCATATTTTGGTTGCATGCGTTTGTGACATATTACTATGGAAAGCAGCAGTGGTAGTTCAGGTGTTAAACCGAATATTTCGGAAAATACCAATACTACAAACGTGTTGGTGCGGGTACTAAACCCGTTGAACAAGAGCAGGCATCAAGCATTTTCATTAAAAAAATGTGCATGCCATGCTTCCAAACAGTTAATGAGCTGAAAAACTACATTCATGATAACTATTAACAATGGCCACAACTAAATTAATTAATTACGAGGAAAATTTACCAAAATCCTTTACAGTCTTGGAGTGTTGACTGTTGCTTCGGCTGCGACAACGATTTTTGAAATAGGTGTATATTGTAATTAGCCGTGTTGTGGTCACCCTGCTCTTTCTTTTTATACTTTCTTCTATAAATTTTTATTTGATATATTTGAATTGGGAAGCTAATAAAATAAAATAAATAAAAGTTCAAGCTACCAGCGGTTTCACTAATTTACTAAATCCTCTTACCTCCAGGAGCACCTGTTGTGGTTGAAACTGAAGCCCACGTGTTTACGATGGGAGCATTCGATGAACAGAATATGGTATAAAATGAATGTATTTCTTGATTGTCATCTTCAGGGTTATATTACTTGTCCAAACACTGCAAAGGAGTAAGAACGCTACTAGTACTATCATTAGGTCCTACGGTCCTATCTATGCTCTGGAATGTCACATCTGCAAATGAGTAAGAACTCTACTAGAACTATTATTAGGTTCTATAGATCTGTGCTCTGGAATGTCACATCCTCAAAGGAGTAAAGACGCTAGCTACTAGTACTATCATTAGGTCCTATATATCTGAGCTCTGGAATATCACATCTGCATGCGCAAATGAGTAAGAACCCTACTAGTACTATCATTAGGTCCTATATAGCTAATTGCATAATCGTTGACGGGTTGAAAATCATGAAAGCTATGACCAAAAGGAATTCTGGGAAATTAAAACTCTCAAATAACACCGTCAAATCATCGACCTTTTTATCCAGACTTGTAGGATCTTAGCTAAATAGCTCTTATAACCCAGCGATAAATTTTCGCGCGCGCCCATTGGTCAAAACGGGTCACGTGGTACAATTTTACCGGACGGATGTCAGGTAATATCCCCCAGTTTTGAGATGATATCCCCCACTTTCGTCTTTTGAGAGAAAAAACGGCAGAACAACAGAGACTGTCACGTTTTCCCGAGGCGACTGACCGTGAAATAAAGGTTTTGGTCGATAACGCTATACCAAAAAAGACAAAAAAGTCAACCAAGTATGCGATTAATGTATTTGACGGTAAGAAAAACAAACAAAGAAATATATTAATATGAGTAACAAATTGTGAATGTTTCCTTTGAGCTTTGTTGGCTTCGTAATATAATTATAGCTACATTGTAATTTGATAATTCATGAATGAAAAATATATTCTATCGAGTTTTCTACTTATTTTCTACTTACTTCTGACCTTCAGCTTGGAGAAAAGACAGAGACGTTGATACACCTCTAGAGACAATGCGATACTTCGGTGTTGCCTGTCGTACTGAAACGATTTTACGTGGAAGCTAGAAATGCAGAAGGGAGTCCGTACAGCAGAAATACAATGAGGGCAATTCGTTCAGGCCTCGATAGATTCTTGTCGAGCTCACCTCATAGAAAGCCATTTTCAATCATCCGTGACTCGAAGTTCAAGCCAGCAAACGAAGCCCTAAATGCAATGTTGAAGGACTTCGCACGACAAGGGATCATTTCATCGACTAAGCACAAGCCACCATTATCACAAGACGACTTGGAAGCCCTTTATGAGGCCGGTCAACTTGGTTTAGAAACTCCAGAGAGTCTTGTTAATACCACATGGTTTTACGTTATCCTGTACTTTGGCAAGAGAGGCCGTGAGAACCAAAGAGCAATGAAACCGAGTGATCTTGAATTAAAGACAACAACCAGTGGGCTAAAGTACTTCATTCTCAAAGAAAGAGCTACGAAAAATTACGCTGGTGGTCTCAGATAACGAAGATGAAACACAATCAACAATGATGGCTTGGCCTGGACAACCACGATGTCCTGTAGCTTGTGTTGAGAAATATCTTGAAAAGAGAGAGCCACTGTGTGATGCAATGTGGCAAAAGGCGAGAGATCACAATTCCTCGAAATTCAACACTAGCGACACAGTTTGGTTCTGTAAAGCACCGATGGGGAAGCACAAGCTTGAAAATCTCTTGACTGAGACTGATGTGTAAAAAAGCTGGTCTTGCTACTATCTACACACCACACTGCATCAAAGCCACATCTGTGAAGCTTTTGAAGGCTGCTGGTTTGGAAAACAGTAGAGTTAGAAGTGTAACTGGCCACTCGAGTGACAAATCCATCGAGTCGTACAACGCACGCCCGACAATTGAACAACAGCTTGAATCATCCGCCATCGTCAGCCGCTTTGTTACTAGAGAATCTGCTCTTTCACTACAACCACAGGCATCTTCTTCAAATCCAATTCCATATAATGGCAATTTCATGGCCCATACTGTACAAAGCCAAAGTCAAGTCTTCCAGCAGTCGACTTTCCAAGTCAATCCTTCGTCTGCCCCAAATGTTTCGTCCTAGTCGTTTCATGGCTGCAATTTCTACTTGAATTCACAGAAAGACAACTAAAGAAACTCATTATCCTACATGTAGCTTAGGTGATCCAAATATACTTTAACTGTTAAGAATAGCCGTGTTTATCGAGTTTCTCATCGGTGAATT
Source organism: Actinostola sp. cb2023 (assembly GCA_033675265.1). Lineage (NCBI taxonomy): Eukaryota > Metazoa > Cnidaria > Anthozoa > Actiniaria > Actinostolidae > Actinostola > Actinostola sp. cb2023. The sequence continues at coordinate 48,256 of JAUJYZ010000465.1, forward strand.
GAATTTAAAACTTGTACTTTATGACAGCTTGTCACTTCTTATCCAATCAAACACATTTATTTGTCATGTCAAAACTGACACTTTATTGGGTTTTCCCGAGTGTTTGATTCACACAAAAAAAATTATCGAAGGGTAATAAAATAAATAAACCCCTTCTGGCTAACTGGTATATCGGCTGATATTGTCCTTGGCTGATATTGTCCTTGGCTGAGAGATGGTCCTCAAAATATCACAGTTGCCCTCGAAGCGATATACCTTCAAAACTACGAGAACATTGAATATATCTGCCTGTAATACAGGTCATGAAATGATTTCCCATCCATCCTTGCGGTCTCAGCTTCTATGATTTATGATTTTCAACCCGACAACGATTATGCAATTAGCTATATATATGTCACATCATCAAAGGAGTAAGGACACTACTAGTACTATCATTAAACTACAGTTGATTCAATCCTATCTTTTATTCTCTAGGAATACTCCTTGGATATGATGTTTCGGCAGCGATGGGTCGACGAGAGACTTTGTTATTCGCCTAATCCAGATAAAGGAGAGAATAAGAGACTTGTTCTCAACCCTTCGTACTTGGATCTAATATGGAGACCAGACATATTTTTCAAGAACAGTAGGGAGACTCGTTTTCACGACGTACCTGCTCCAAACGTCATGCTCGTTGTTTCTCCATCCGGGGACATCATTCTGAGTACAAGGTAAATACACGTTGCCAACTTCCACTTTTTTTTCAAATTGCACAAATTTGGTCAATGACAATGACAATGACAACAGTTTTATTTGCGCCATATTTGAAATTATACACCTATTTCAATTAACGTTGAAAACGGTCGATCTGAATTGGATGATCTGAAACTTTTAAATTCACGCTAACCTCCGCCATATCTCGTTCAAACATCAAGCGTGATTCCAAGCTTCAGATCAAATGAATAAATTTCATATGTTAAGTTACTAACGAGAGACCCTCAGTTTCCCATAATTCGTCTTGGTCTCAGATCATCCATTTCAGATCGTCCATGATCAATGTTGACTGAAATAGGTGTATACCACCGTTTAAAAACGTCAGGCTAAATTACACAGTTAACCGACTAGTCTTAAAGTATTTACAAGATTTAAAGGTCAGGAGAGATTCACCCGGCAATTCACCTTGTCCATCTATTAACTTGATTAATTATTTTGGGGAAAGTCATCTGAATGTCGAAGCGACAAAACTTGATTTTGCAGCCGCGCGCGTGTGCACACCCAATGTAGTTATTGTCCTCCTTAATTGAGTCTAATTACAAAGAGTTGACAACCGATATTCTGTAAATCAATGGGAATCAAACATTACTTCAAGTTAACAGCTCCAGTTTGTATTTCAGAATAACGTCGATATTGAATTGCCAAATGGATTTTCGTCGATTTCCGTTTGATACACAGCACTGTGATTTCCAGATTGGAAGCTGTAAGTATATCATTGACTAAAATCTATAACATCAACAACTGACTGGTCGAGCTGGGAAGGGAGGGTGTTTGGAGACTGAGTTCGAATGACGGGCGTTTTCCATTTGGCTGACTGACCGACTTCGCGGCTAAGTGTAATAATACCATGATCACCTCGGTTTTCATTGTTCCACGAGGGACATTTAACATCGAACATCCCTCGCGAAAGCTCTAAGTCAAGCATCGCTCATGCATAGTAATGAGGGAAATTTAGACTAAATCTCCCTCATGAATACAATCATGAGGGAAATTTAGACTAAATGTCCCTCATGAATACAATCATGAGGGAAATTTAGACTAAATGTCCCTCATGATTATATTCATGAGGGACATTTAGACTAAATATCCCTCATTACTATGCATGAGGATGCAAGTCAGTCCCTCATATACACCAGGTGTACACACAATCATTGGGACCCAAGAGCAAACCTAATAGTACTTAATCGCTCCTCTACTTATGATGACTCGAGCATTCAAGACGTGTGGGATGTTTGAAGCTCAAAATACAGTGGTATTTTGATATCCACAACATCGTTAACGCATGCGCAATAGAAGGAAATGCACAAAAGTCGAATTCAAAGGATATTTTATTATAGCTATTTCTGTTATTTGTTCACACAATGAAATATTGTATTAGTTGGCACTTTCCTCTTTTTCTGTATGTGCTTTTTAGTGTTTTGAGGAACCGTATTCTCCCTTACTTGCTCCACTTCGTCATCTCTCACAAAAGCAAACCGACCTTCCGCCATTTCTGATCTGTTTACCTTCAGGTACTCCTTACTATAACTAATTTATACTCTTTTATTGTGTATAAATGAAACAAAGATGTGCAACATGCATGAAGCATTCCCCAGAGTACAGTCTAATCAAGACTCTTTCACAAAACACTATAATATATTCTCCTTTGCGCCGGTTAACTCAAGCCTGTATTTTTGTCCATTTCCTCGGTGATCATGGTATTACAAACTAATACCATGGCTTCTTCGGGATATTAGTGATTAAATGTCCGCGGAGGCTCGGGACTTCCACTAAACTTCCCTCGGCTTCAGGGACATTTAATCACTAATATCCCTCAGTGCCATGGTATTACTTATAATAACAGAACTCAAGAAGAGGCCATATTTACGTACGAATTTATGTACCACAAGGAGTACCTTGATACCAGGTCTTGCATCGCCAGAAATTCCGGTCATTCTGAGCCGGAAGTGACGCAACGGTTTTCATTTGGAAGTATGACTTCGAGTGTCAGTCAAATTCGCTCCTAAACACGTTCAAGAAGGCTGCTTTAGTGAATTAAACACCATTCGAATTGAAAACAACTAGCAAACTGTATGTGTAAGGTATATTTAGAGCTCAATATTATCGAATAAATATTTTAGAAGCGAAATACTGGCTCATGTCGACGAAATCAATGAATAGCACAGGGAGCCCAAGCGCCCTCAGGCCCGGACTCGGAGAAATCAAACTAATTTCGACGGTATGCCTGTGCTTTAACAGCTATCCCATGGATCTTTACGGCAAATGAAAGATGGATGTCTGGGCCCGGTTGCACGAAAGGTGAATAGCGCTATCCACCGGATAAGTCTTATCCAACGGATAAAACTGATGCAGTTATCCAATCAATTTTATCCGTTGGATAGGACTTATCCGGTGGATAGCGCTATTCACCTTTCGTGCAACCGGGCCCTGAGCTTTAGTTTGATGCCAAACATGCAGCAGTTCGGTTAAAATGTCCAAGTTTCAAGGTTCATTACTTCACAAGATGACTCTATTACAACTCCCAAAAAGTGTAAAGTTTGAAGTCAAAAAGGAAAGGTTTATAGAGCAGTAAACCAGTTTAATTTAATGGATCTAGAAGAACTAATATGTCTATTATACGAATCCACCTGGGAAAATTTGATGGAGCAATGGATTATCATCTTGCAATCCGGCCAAGACTCACATCGGTTGAACCGATTGATGACCAATTTGTCAATGATTTGGTGATCATGTATGTCGCTTTGCGTGAGAATTGTAGTATTATAGAAAACTGAATAAAGGAAAGGTAAGAAACTAGATTTTAAATGTTATTTGTCTTCATATACGTTAAAATGATATCGAAGAAACTATATCCACCTGGGAAAATTAGAAATATTGAACGGGTACGATTATATTTGCTATGGTTTGAACAAACATATACATTTCTTTGTAAAAATTATTCGTTAATTTGATGCTCACTTGGGTGAAACCGCTGACTGGCTGCCGATCAGGATGTCCGGAATTTCTGGCCATGATTTCAAGGCCCATCCAGACAGAACTGGTGCGTTGCGTTTTAGGGACCTTAACCATTTAGGACGGAATGGATGACGACGACGTCAGAGAAACAATAGCACTAATTACAACATTTAATAATTTCTGGTTGGAATGTACGAAATAAGCTCGATTTGGTCTTAACTTCAGGCGTTGAGTGCTAAACTACAACGTAAAATGCCTATGTTTGACGATGAAAAGAGAACGAGAACGTCAGTTCGTTATTTGTACGGATAGTGGTTTTCAGTTAACCGGACCACAAAAAGACGATGTCGTTCATGAAAGGCGGCGCAAATTTAGTGAAAACACGGAATATGAAACAATTATAAAAACAATAGACAACAAAACACTTTATTCGAACTGTGTCGTCCTCGACGTCATCGTCCTGGTGCTTTAATAAATCAGAGACCGGTGTGTTCAGTCATATGGAAAACGCTCTTAGTTCCTGGCAGTTAGAATTCCGCGAATTCTTGTGATGGGACCAGTTTGTACCGGAAGTGTCACTCACTCGGTATTTGTAAACTTACCTTAGAGTGGTCAGCAACATTAGGCAAGAATCTCCGTCACTAAACGAAAACCTGATGTTTAATTTTTTATTGATTCCACAGATGCTAATACCGAGGATGCTGTCATCATTCGGTGGAGGAATGGACTGGGGGTGATTCTATCAGATGAAGTGGAAATTCTTCAGTTCAAAATCAAGAACGTAACAAGCAGCGACTCAAAAGGGATCTACAACACAGGTAGCTCATGCATGTATTTATCAAAATATACCAATAGGCTACTTGCACTAAGAGGTCACGTGATCCCAACCCCCTTAAATCGAACAGCAGTGTCGAAATGAACTCCAGAAATGAAACGAGCAGCTCGAAATTAGTAAAAGTTTCAGTCAGAATTATGAGCTGAAAACTTCGCTCTTTTACTAATTTCGAGCCGCTCTTTTCAATTCTGGAGTTCATTTTGACACAGCTGTTCGATTTAAGGGAGTTAGAGTCACGTGACCTCTTAGCGCAAGTAGTCTATTGACAGTTCTTGTGGAAAGAAGTAGAAATCATATTATTTAAAAAGCCGTTAACCGTCGTCATTGTCCTCTCCGTTATAAATCTCCAATGATCGTTGCAATCAAGAATTGAGTTTGTTGAATCCAAAAAATCACATCGAATGACGTCACTTTGCATGGCACAAATATGTTTGTGAAGAACATGGCTGCCAATAAACAATGCCATGGTCGATTATTGGGATGATTAGGTACTTAGTTCCCAATTCACTTGGTTTTCTTTGTTATTCATAGGGAATTATCTATGATATAGACCGGTTGAACAATAGAGTCATTAAAAGCCCGGGGAGGGATTTGATATTCAGCAGGGCCAAGAGGGATTGATGAATTGAATTGAATAGCTCATTATGAATTCATCGGGCTATATGCGTTGAACCGGGTCAAACACATATAGCCCGGTGAATTCATAATGAGCCGATTCAATTCATAAATATAAATATAATATAAATCAGAAGTGGAAGTGGTATTGGTCTCTGTGCGCTCTTCGGCTCATTCAATCCAAGTTCGAACACACCAACTGAAGAGGTACTCCATTTTGCCCCTTCTTGGATTCTAGCTTCATTTCTTTTGGCAAGCTCAATAATAGAAATCGCTTTGATGTTTCTTTTGTTTCCCCGTTTTGAGCAATTGCCATCCTCGGTAACTACCGTAGCAGTAGTACTAGGTACCGTAGCAGTACTAGTACTACATGTAGGTAACTCCAAATCGAGCAGGATATCGCTAATATCGAAGTCTGGGAAGTCCGGTACAAAAATGTGGCCGTCGCTACTCGCCATAGTGCAAATGAAGTGAAAAATTGAAACTACTCTATTCTGAATATTTATAGTAACTATTCAGATTGAATGCTTTCATATGAAAGGTTTTTGAGGGATGAATGTTTTTCCGCCCACCCGAGAAAAACGCCCCATTACAAAGCCTTCAATTAGACAACACACAACAAAGAAAGAAAGAATTGTACATAATTCTCAGGAGATAGGTATTCTATTGTTCGTCCTCCAACCAATAGACCCTCCTTTGGGTCTGTTGGTATTTTGCGAAAACCACGTGAATTGGGAACTAAGTCTGTTAGTTACCTCGCACGTCGGCATTAAGCTATATACAGCCCTCGGGCCTACGGCCCTCGGGCTGTATATAGCTTAATGCCTCCGTTCTCGGTAACTAACTCTTACATACAGTGAACCAATAATATGTCCCCATCTCTCCCATGCAAATACCATCGTAATGTTATGGACATTCTCCGGACAGTCCATTCTCCCAATAACTTTCCAAAACATTTCGTAGGTATTTCCTAATAATACACATCTTGGTTAATGCAGAATTTAAAAGAACATATATTTTTATATTTTTAAGGAACCTTTTCCGAGCCCAAGACAACGTTTGTGTTTCACCGTCGATTGATGTACTACATATTTGGTTACTACATCCCTGCTTTTCTTATCTGTATATTGAGTTGGGTTTCTCTGTGGATCGATCCCAGATCGGTGCCCGCTCGTGTGTCTCTCGGCATTATCACAATCCTTGCTATGGGCAGCTTTCTTAATAACAGTAGTGGTCCTAAAGTATCGTACGCGACTGCCTTGGATGTCTACATCATAACGTGCTACGTGTTTGTATTCGGGAGTCTCTTGGAGTACGCCGTGGTGCATTATGGGTTAACGTGTTGCGAGAAACTCGGCATTGAAGAGGTAAGCTGGGAATGAATAGATAATTGGGACCTTTAAAAAAAACACGTGTCTGAGCCCATAATGCCTTGCGTGTACAAAGTATTTTCGTAGGCCAAGGAAATCGAAATTTGGTAAATTGGATTATTTTAATGAACTGTAAAGCAAAGCTGGGCCAAAGGAAGCAATGAAGTAGACCGCTTTCACAGTAAAGAAAGACCCAAATGATTTTTATTTTTTGATTGGCGAATGCAATGTTATGGCGCGAAAACGAATGAATAGATAATTGGGACCTTTAAAAAAAACACGTGTCTGAGCCCATAATGCCTTGCGTGTACAAAGTATTTTCGTAGGCCAAGGAAATCGAAATTTGGTAAATTGGATTATTTTAATAAACTGTAAAGCAAAGCTGGGCCAAAGGAAGCAATGAAGTAGACCGCTTTCACATTAAAGAAAGACCCAAATGATTTTTATTTTTTGATTGGCGAATGCAATGTTATGGCGCGAAAACGATACAACCGGTATGTGGCAAATGTTGGAAGACTGGGTTCGAGTGTTTTGATTGGCTGAATTTGTTACAAGTTTTTCGAGGTGTTTGCCCTCGATGAAAGACTAGTGGAAATATCACTTAAATTTGAATATATTCAACGTTCATTCTCCAGCACATTGGATAGGCTATACAGTTTTTAAATTGGAGGCAATGTTATAGCACTCGTACCCAGTCTTCCAATGTACTTTCCACAGACCGGATACAAGCAAAACGCCTGTAAACAGACTCCACAGCTTTTCATTTCTTTTTGCAGAACCATTCTCTATATGGTCATTCTGAAACGACAGATCAAAACGGCAATGCCATGACTGAGGCTTCTTTGACGCGATGCAACGACTCTACAGGAGCTCCGAGCTATTCAATGGCAGACATTAACACAAAAGCTACGATAACAGTGGACAAATTGCGCCAATATAAGATCAGATATTTAAGATTCAATGCCTATTCATTGGAAAACTATGCAAGAATATGCCTTCCTTTAGCATTCGTTATATTTAATTTTGGATATTGGGTGATATACGGGCTGTAGGGAGATGGAAATGCATGCAGGATCGATCCCGCGTATTAATAATTATTAAACATTGATCATAATTACAGAGTCGTTTTCGTATGTGGGAAGTCAGTTCTGTACGTTAGAGTCGTTTTCGTATGAGTGGGAAACTTACAGTACGGAGTTGCGTTCACGGTACGGAATCGAAGACATTGTATTCAACCAATCACAGCGCGCGAAATTTCTCAACAAATCAGAATGCTAGCTTGGATATCGTCAACAGATGGCGCAATACCGTCACTGCACGGCACGAACTCATATGAAAACGACTCTAGTGCTGTACCGTATCATTGTACCGTACCGTTTGTCACGGTATGAAGGAATTTAGAAAATGACATCATATAGTATATCTGGTCCACAGCTGTCAAACAAATGAAGAAATATTGCAATGATTCTAAAGTTCAAAGCTTTCAAACGGTTTCGGGTAGTTTTTTTTTCTGTTTTAATTTTTTCCAAGAGTCATTTTAAGGTTTTTTGACATTTATTAATTCATCCCAACGGGCTTTTCAGGATTTATATACTCTTTAATCAAATCTCTAAGGTTCAGGGTTTTATGGTGGGTATGTGTTTGAGTCAGTTGAAGAAATAGAAAACGAGCGCGTGCTATGTGCAGTTTTAGAGCCCGCGGGAACTGATCAGAACACGAGATAAGTGTTAGGAGAAGCACGACGCGTAGCGGTTGCCGTACTACTGTTACCGTATTAACTAACAAGACTCTATTGCAAACAAACTTCAAAGCTGTCAGCGAGAGAAGAATGCTAATTAGACACGAAGCAAATGGCACAGTTCAGCCATCAACCGACACTGATCGTCAATGACGTCTTCTTGGAGCAGCGACTGGCAAACTGACATCGTTACGAGTCAAGAAGAAACAGTCGTACTGCTGTACTGCTGTACATGGACGAATTTATTCAAGTAAGTCACGTGATGTATGACGTCAGATAGGTTTTGTTTGTTGGGTGTTGATATGCTTCTAAAGCAACGACAAGAAAGAAAGAAAAAGAAAGAAAGAAAGAAAGAAAGAAAGAAAGAAAGAAAGAAAGAAAGAAAGAAAGAAAAAGAAAGAAAGAAAGAAAGAAAGAAAGAAAGAAAGAAAGAAAGAAAGAAAAAAGAAAGAAAAAGAAAGAAAAAGAAAGAAAGAAAGAAAGAAAGAAAGAAAGAAAGAAAGAAAGAAAGAAAGAAAGAAAGAAAGAAAGAAAGAAAGAAAGAAAGAAAGAAAGAATATTACTGTCGATCGTTCTGAGTGAGATATTCAAAATATTCAACTAAGTCACGTGATGTATAACGTGAGATAGGTTTTGTTTGTTGGGTGTTGATATGTTTCTAAAGCAACGACTATAAACAGTAAATAAATAAACGAGCGCCGAAAACTGAGCAACATACAGTAGCGAAGGAAATTTATCGATTTCTTTCTTTCCAAATATGGTAAATTGTCGGTAGTTATTCGATCGCGCCTTTCTCGGCCTCACCCAAATAAAGCGGCAAAATTAAATGTATTCAAAAATTCAGTCACCATATATGGTAAAAACCAAGGGATTTATTGAGATCACGTCTACGCCCACGCCCACGCCTAGCTAGCCTTCAATAAACATATAAACAGCACTAAAATCAAGACATGGGACGTAGAATAACTAGGGGAAAGACGGTGTACTGTAACTTGATGTCAAATATGTTAAGATCATGGAACTATAATATAACAGCAGAAGAAAATAAACAATTTTAAACCTAATCCAGAATCTCATTGCAGCCATACAGAGTAGGGTATGCGACTTCAAAAAACACCGACTGCTGCAAGGCCTATATAAGCGACATATGTAATGCAATGCAACACTACTGAGTAGTTCCTTCTACGTTTCATCGAAAACTCACTTGGAATGGCGCAATTTCTAGTTCTAGAAGAACTCGAGCAATCGAAGGGACAAGCATCGCAAGCAGAGATCGAATCTAACACTTCATGTCAATCAAGACTTCGCCAACCTGAACACCGTAGTGGTAAGTACGTGAAGCATAGACGGATGATTCTTGTGTTTACACCGAATATAAACCGAATGTACACCGAATTTATACCGAATGAATACCGAATTAATACCGAATTTACACCGACTGATTTACATCGAATTTACATTGACTGAGTTAAATACACCGAATTTACATCAGTTATCGTTTTCCACCAATATGTAGCTTTTGAATAATGAAAACTAGAAATATAGTTGAAAATATTCAGTAATGTGGGCATACAAATTACATGAAAAAGCAATGACGAGAAGGTAACTCATCATGGATATTTCTAACATTTCTCCTCATCGACGATGTTCTCGTTCACTAATATCCCCTAAAATTCCTCCTCATCGACGATGTTCTCGTTCACTAATATCCCCTAAAATTCCTCTTCATCGACGATGTTCTCTTCCACTAATATCCCCTAAAATTCCTCTTCATCGACGATGTTCTCGTCCACTAATATCCCCTAAAATTCGTCCTCATCGACGATGTTCTCTTCCAATAATATCCCCTAAAATTCCTCTTCATCGACGATGTTCTCGTTCACTAATATCCCCTAAAATTCCTCCTCATCGACGATGTTCTCGTTCACTAATATCCCCTAAAATTCCTCCTCATCGACGATGTTCTCGTCCACTAATTTCCCCTAAACTTCCTCCTCATCGACAAGGTTCTCGTTCACTAATTTCCCCTAAACTTCCTCCTCATCGACGAGGTTCTCTTCCACTAATATCCCATAAAATTCCTCTTCATCGACGAAGTTCTCGTTCACTAATTTCCCCTAAAGTTCGTCCTCATCGACGATGTTCTCTTCCACTAATATCCCATAAAATTCCTCTTCATCGACGATGTTCTCGTTCACTAATTTCCCCTAAAGTTCGTCCTCATCGACGATGTTCTCTTCCACTAATATCCTCTAAAATTCCTCTTCATCGACGATATTCTCGTTCACTAATATCCCCTAAAATTCCTGTTCATCGACGATGTTCTCTTCCACTAATATCCCCTAAAATTCCTCTTCATCGACGATGTTCTCGTCCACTAATATCCCCTAAAATTCGTCCTCATCGACGATGTTCTCTTCCACTAATATCCCATAAAATTCCTCTTCATCGACGATGTTCTCGATCACTAATATCCCCTAAAATTCCTCCTCATCGACGATGTTCTCGTTCACTAATATCCCCTAAAATTCCTCCTCATCGACGATGTTCTCGTCCACTAATATCCCCTAACGGTTCCTCCTCATCGACGATGTTCTCGTTCACTAATATCCCCTAAAATTCCTCCTCATCGACGAGGTTCTCTTCCAGTAATATCCTCTAAAGCCGTTCGTCCTCATCGACGATGTTCTCGTTCACTAATATCCTCTAAAATTCTTCCTCATCGACGACGTTCTCGTTCTAATCACTAATATCCCCTAGAATCCCATAGCTCATATGAAACTCGCGCGCTGATTGGATGAGAAGCAAACCGGATGAGAGGGAATTCAGCGTGGAATTCAACGCTTTGAAAAGCTGAATTCAACGATATATAGGGATCCCGCGCTGAATTTTGTATTCAAGTTCGATTTTCGTCTTTGTTTCTCACCAAGAGAACAAATAAAAATTGAGATTGCTTACAAAAGGAACAAACAAAAACATTTACAGACAGAAATAATGAATTTTTGTTTTGCAAATGAGATTAAAATCAAGACATTTGAAAAGCTGAATTCAATGAAAAAACAGGAAGCCCGCACTTTTGATGTTGTTGGCTTTTCGCAAAACAACAACATTGAAAACAAAACAATCATATCGTAATACGTATACCTTGCAAGCTTAAATTAATACTCTTCTGAATGAATGATACTCCAGATCGATGCACTGATAATTATTGAAATTTCTCAGCGAGATAAGAATTTATTTATTTACAAGACTTTCACCTATAAGTTTAAGTTTGAGAAAGAGACCACGAAGTACAAGTCATATAATGGCAGTCACTGCCGTATGCTTAAATCAACTGAACCGGCTCCAGCAACAACTACAATCTAATAGAAGCCAATAGATAAACAACAACAATAGTCGAATTTAATATAGCAAAATCTGTACCTGTAATATGGCCAAAATCTATGTCGCTCGGCTGCCGGCTTTCATGTTCAGAGCGATCACCTCTGGCTCTGTTTATCGATAAATATGTCTTTGTCTGAAATCTTTTGCCTGAGAATCATTAGCATTCAAGGAACGTAGTCAAATCCATCAATGTCGACGTCCTGTGAAAAGTTGAAGTTCAGCTTCTCAATCTCATGCAAGCGGCAGCTCTCTGATCGGATTGAAAGACAACAAGAACTGAACGGTCAGTTGAGAAAATTTGAACGATTTATTAAAGTTTTATGAGGATATAATAAGTCCGTAGTTTTATATCTTTCCGATTAACTTCTTTGTTAAACAGAAAATTATCAGAAAAGTATAAGCTTACTTACAAGTTTGTCAAGATTGATTCTCAGTGATTGTGAAAACTCAGTTGAGAACTTCTCAGTCAGCTTGTCATCGCTGTTAGTCTTTCTGGTTGTAAGTTTTCGTGAACTATGAACTGGTTATCCATATCTAGATCTATAGCTGTGTTACTGTTGTAGATTCTCCGTAAAAGTAGACGTTAAAACGACTGAAGAAAACAACTTTTGTCCTTCAAATAAACTGATTTTAGTATTCAATTTTGCTTGATTCCTATTGGCTAGCGTAGCGAAAGAATGAACACTCCACTGGCTTTCTTTGCGACGCGCGATAAATAGCGACTCAAAATTGTCTAAAAACTATATTTTTCTAAAACAAAGAGAACGCTATGGGATTCAAGGAAAATTCATTGGATGACGAGGGAATTCCACGTTGAATTCACGAGAAAAGGCGATATCGCACTCGTCGCTTCGCGACTTGTGCGATATCGCCTTTTCTCGTGAATTCACTGAAGTGGAATTCCCTCGTCATCCAATGCCGGGGAATTTACCTATAAAATACCTCCTCATCGACGATGTTCTCGTCCAGTAATATCCTCTAAAGCCGTTCGTCCTCATCGACGATGTTCTCGTTCACTAATATCCCCTAAAATTCCTCCTCATCGACGATGTTCTCGTTCACTAATATCCCCTAAATTTCCTCCTCATCGACGATGTTCTCTTCCAGTAATATCCTCTAAAGTTCGTCCTCATCGACGATGTTCTCGTCCACTAATATCCTCTAAAGTTCGTCCTCATCGACGATGTTCTCGTCCAATAATATCCCCTAAAGTTCGTCCTCATCGACGATGTTCTCGTCCACTAATATCCGCTAACGGTTCCTCCTCATCGACGATATTCTCGTCCAGTAATATCCTCTAAAGCCGTTCGTCCTCATCGACGATGTTCTCGTCCACTAATATCCCCTAAAATTCCTCCTCATCGACGATGTTCTCGTCCACTAATATCCCCTAAAATTCCTCCTCATCGACGATGTTCTCGTTCACTAATATCCCCTAAGGTTCGTCCTCATCGACGATATGTTCTCGTCCACTAATATCCCCTAACGGTTCGTCCTCATCGACGATGTTCTCGTTCACTAATATCCCCTAACGGTTCGTCCTCATCGACGATGTTCTCGTTCACTAATATCCCCTAAAATTCCTCTTCATCGACGATGTTCTCGTCCACTAATATCTCCTAAAGTTCGCCGGTCCTCATCGACGATATGTTCTCGTCCACTAATATCCCCTAACGGTTCGTCCTCATCGACGATGTTCTCGTTCACTAATATCCCCTAAAGTTCCTCCTCATCGACGATGTTCTAGTCCACTAATATCCACGATAACGCTGCTTGTACATATCGTTTAGGGAAGGGAAGCCGAGAGCGAGCTCAAAGGACAGTTCTAAAGTTTGAACAGCGCATGGTGTTAGAACATGTGTTCAGTCAGCAAAAGTGCATCGCTTCCACGTTGCGTAACGAACTGGCAGGTTCACTGGGAGTTGCCGATAAAGTGATCAAGGTTGGCTATTATATATAATTGATTAATGGAGAATGAAAGATAAAATGAGAGACAGAGAGTGAATCTTGGGGGTCAATTAGGGATATGTGAATCGCACATATTTTTAGCATGCGGACGTAAAAGAAAACATACTTCCGATTGCGTTTGATTGTCAAAATGGCTTCCAACGGCAACACCGTGGTCGTACGTTTTGTCGATGAAAACCAATTAAAAAACGAAGGAACGGATGTTATTTTTTTAATTCAGCAGTTACTCCGATAACTGGGAAAGAGATTACACTAATTACTCAGATTCAAGTGACTCGCTGTAAGAAAATTCGAACTGTTTTGATATCAATCGAACAAATTAGTTAACCAATCGATACTCACAAAAACAACCCCAATCGATATGTATCGATCGGGCCATCAAAGCGGAAATGCTGTTGGCCCAATGATGATGAAACCACACGTGTGTTCATATCCAGATACGAGCTTTATTCAAACTAGATGAAATACGTCCGGCTCTTTAGTGACACTTATAAAGCGCTTCGAACACTGAACCCCCAACTTACTAATCCCTGTTACTCACCATTACACTACGAGGTAATTCGTTGGTGAAGATGAGTATTCTCGAAAGTTTTATATTATCGATTTCTTAATATGTTGATTGAATATAAGATTTTGATTAGTAAACTTAACTTCGAAAGCAATTACGGCCTCGTACGCGTGCTGTCGACAGTTTCTCGGTGTTTGGAACCCCTGGTGAAACACTCGCAATCGTTTTTGAAATATAGCGTCACAAATGTTTGGATCATCGATTGTTCATCGATTATCGATATCAATCGACAAATCTGTATCGATTGATATCGATTTTTATCGATCATCAATTTTATTGATTATAGTTTTGCCGGGTTCGTTGTGCTTTTAGTTTGGTAGATAGATAGATAGATAGATAGATAGATAGATAGATAGATAGATAGATAGATAGATAGATAGATAGATAGATAGATAGATAGATAGATAGATAGATAGATAGATAGATAGATAGATAGATAGATAGATAGATAGATAGATAGATAGATAGATAGATAGATAGATAGATAGATAGATAGATAGATAGATAGATAGATAGATAGATAGATAGATAGATAGATAGATAGATAGATAGATAGATAGATAGATAGATAGATAGATAGATAGATAGATAGATAGATAGATAGATAGATAGATAGATAGATAGATAGATAGATAGATAGCCGATAGATAGACACATCGCACACAATTCGATGTCATATCCGGGATATTAGCTAATTAGCATCTAGTTTTCAGTCTACCGTGTCGAATTTTGACCTCCCGGTCAGGCAAATTTACAGTAAATTCGGCAAAGTCCTCAGGTTTGTAGAGACATGCAATAAATACGAGACACTTAGGAAACATTTGTACATCGGGAAATAAAAGTTCAATGCATAAGGTTTCTTGACTTACATTTATTTTCACAACAAGTAGTGTTTATCAACCAGCTTTTCTCATGTGAACTCGTGCTAAAAATGGCCTCCCGATGTATGGTAAATGTCAGCGTACGAAGTAAATCGTCTTCTTGTTGCTCGCCAGTGTCCATGAGAAAAAATTGTACATCGGGGATTTCTTGTATTTTATTGGTCTTTCTAATACTTGTTCTTGTGTTTATACAATTCCAAGAACCACCTTTTTGGAGTTGTTGACATTTGTCCGTAGTGCCGTGACTCGAGGCAAATGCCGATAGATAGATAGATAGATAGATAGATAGATAGACCATTCCTGGTCATTTTAATCCATTAGATGTTCTTGAGAACCAAATAGATGTTGAGATTAGAATGCCGAAAAGATAGAAAACATTATACCCAAGCCTCTATTCCACAGGGAAACCAATTCATCTGGTTCCAGATCCCTTAGATCGATTAAGTTTGACTGAAAAAGGCTGATTTTTCAAGAGAATTGGCCGATAGAATTTAATAGATTTCGCGGGATTTTGCGAAAACTGCTTCGGAAAAATATATAAACACGGTTTTTTGGGAAAATAGATAGATAGATAGATAGATGATAGATAGATAGATAGATAGATAGATAGATAGATAGATAGATAGATCATGAGATAGATAGATAGATAGATAGATAGATAGATAGATAGATAGATAGATAGATAGATAGATAGATAGATAGATAGATAGATAGATAGATAGATAGATAGATAGATAGATAGATAGATAGATAGATAGATAGATAGATAGATAGATAGATAGATAGATAGATAGATAGATAGATAGATAGATAGATAGATAGATAGATAGATAGATAGATAGATAGATAGATAGAGATAGATAGATAGATAGATAGATAGATAGATAGATAGATAGATAGATAGATAGATAGATAGATAGATAGATAGATAGATAGATAGATAGATAGATAGATAGATAGATAGATAGATAGATAGATAGATAGATAGATAGATAGATAGATAGATAGATAGATAGATAGATAGATAGATAGATAGATAGATAGATATAGATAGAGATAGATAGATAGATAGATAGATAGATAGATAGGATAGATAGATAGATAGATAGATAGATAGATAGATAGATAGATAGATAGATAGATAGATAGATAGATAGATAGATAGATAGATAGATAGATAGATAGATATAGATAGATAGATAGATAGATAGATAGATAGATAGATAGATAGATAGATAGATAGATAGATAGATAGATAGATAGATAGATAGATAGATAGATAGATAGATAGATAGATAGATAGATAGATAGATAGATAGATAGATAGATAGATAGAGATAGATAGATAGATAGATAGATAGATAGATAGATAGATAGATAGATAGATAGATAGAGATAGATAGATAGATAGATAGATAGATAGATAGACAGATAGATAGATAGATAGATAGATAGATAGATAGATAGATAGATAGATAGATAGATAGATAGATAGATAGATAGATAGATAGATAGATAGATAGATAGATAGATAGATAGATAGATAGATAGATAGATAGATAGATAGATAGATAGATAGATAGATAGATAGATAGATAGATAGATAGATAGATAGATAGATAGATAGATAGATAGATAGATAGATAGATAGATAGATAGATAGATAGATAGATAGATAGATAGATAGATAGATAGATAGATAGATAGATAGATAGATAGATAGATAGATAGATAGATAGATAGATAGATAGATAGATAGATAGATAGATAGATAGATAGATAGATAGATAGATAGATAGATAGATAGATAGATAGATAGATAGATAGATAGATAGTTTATTATTAGTAAATACTATTGCAGCTGGATAGCTGAATTGTGTAAAAACTTTACATGGAAATTACATGATGGCGGGCTTTGTCTTTGACTGTGCTCTCGTGTTATTTTTGCCGCCCTTGCTTTCTATGTTTTAACTTTTAAGAGCAGGTGTATGAGAAAATCAAGCAAAGTTGGAAATGAAAATTTTTCACCCACCTTGAAATTTTGTGTGCAGGTAGACCACCCAGGGTAGACCACC
Organism: Actinostola sp. cb2023; assembly: GCA_033675265.1. Classification (NCBI taxonomy): domain Eukaryota; kingdom Metazoa; phylum Cnidaria; class Anthozoa; order Actiniaria; family Actinostolidae; genus Actinostola; species Actinostola sp. cb2023. Next base: position 65,398 of record JAUJYZ010000465.1, read on the forward strand.
CATGTTGGGGTCATCAAATGCATTGTTGCCATAGCAACGGCAATTGTTCGTTCTGGCCCATGTGCCACAAATTCAACCCAAAATGCCCTCCAGTAAAGGGTAAATGAATGAGGCTCGTTCTCCGGCGCATTTAAACCAATTTCATTCAAATTTGTTCCACAAGCAGGGCAACTCTTCTAGTTTTAAAAATGGTCAATCACTACAATTCGCTTTGAGTATTCGCTCAGAAAATCAGCACTTAACGAGGGACCATGTCGGCCATTTTGGTAGACATGAAAAACAGGTTAAACTATTTGGCTGATATCTCCTAAAGTACGCTCTTCTAAGAAATGATACTTTTATCACAGCTTCTATAGACATTGATGTTTTAAATTCTACAAAAAGTTTTTTGGGGAAAATTATAATTTTACGGTGGGGGTTCGTACCATTTGAAGGAAATGGTCAAAATGTGAAAAATTAGTCTTGTTATAGCTCGATTATTTCACTCAGAAACTAATTTCATTTACTAAATATCACTATAAAGGCAATTCTTATTATCTCCTAAACACATTCAATCCAATTGTTGAAGGTCTGAAGACGCGAAGTCTGAGAAATAAATATTCATAAAAGACCTACCTTGCGAATTTGGTCACTTTTCACAATGTCGGTCTAATCAAGGTGATTTTACCCTGATTATTCCACATTCTTGGCCATACATGGTGCAGCTGTCACTAACAGGCATGAAAAAGCTCTAAATTACAACTTTAAGATGTCCAGATTAAGATAACCTTTGTTTATTCCGCTCACACAAACTGCACAGCTATCGACCAAGTCGTACCGAAGAGCGTAATATTGACGATCACTTCATTCGAAGCAGGAAAATCCCTCCATAGAGCTGCATATATGATCCAAGCACTTTGTTACAGACAAAGCAAAACTCATGGTGTATCCTGATTACTGTTATGTGCTGAAATGTTGCCATTAAAACCTTTAAAACGACAGGAAAGTAGTTTCTTGTTCGTATTGTAAAAACCGGAAATGCCAACCGCTGACCGGAAATGAGACCACTTCGAAACAAAATACCCACCAATAAATCAAGAAAGACGTATTTTTATCTATTATATCCCCTGTTCAGGAGAGAGTGGCCAAAAACCATACCATGTCCAGCGGCACGTCCTGTATAGCCCATATATGGGAGTGCCCCTCCCCCCAGGCACCAACTGCAGCGAACAACAGAGCGTCGTCAGTTCATCTACCGCAAAGTTAGTGCGTTGCTGTTGTAGAAAACTACAACCTGAGACAAGTTCATTGGGACACCTTTACATTTTACCCAATGTTTCAACTGTGACTGATAGGGACTTGAAATTCATCCCCTCCCCCTCCCTCCCCCTCACCCCCACGAACAATGTTGATTCTCCCGGAACACTTTGGAAGTTGACATGCAGCCATGGACACCAACATTGTTCGTGGGGGAAGGGGGGAGGGGAAGGGAAGCCCAAAGTAAAGTTTGTGACGATATTGACCATTGGGTACCCTTTGTCCCTATATATCCTGTCTCGGGTTGTAGTTTCGTTTTCTCAACCTCTTCAGTTCGCTAAAGATATAACGCATTATAGTTTTAATTTCGCTAAGTAAGTGAATAAAGTGCGTAAAGGAATGAAATGATGGTATAGAACCTCGTCTTATATACTATGATAATATTTATTATTATTATTATTTATTTATTATTATTATTATTATTATCATTTTCATTGATTACCATCGATTTCATATCGATCGATAATTATCGATTTTCAACGATGCTTAGAAATACTTAATGTGGATGTGCTATATCACACAACATATTTTATTGAAGACTTGTGCCTCCCATACAGAAATCAGGGGCGTAGCTAAAAAAAATTGTTGAATAAAAAAAGCAGCTTCTTTTAGAAAAAAGAAAAAGTGAAAAAGAAGAAAAAAAGGCAAATAAAAAACAAAATATTATCACGCTATGGATTGTAGGGATTAGTTATTTGTGCTTGAAATTGGGCTTTTTCAATCATACAATTATTGGGAGTTCGTAAAATAAAGTAAAAGTTGGTAAGATATGTCTGGAAACTATTTTCAGAAGGCAGGAAATGCCATTTCAGAGACCTATACCTAGCAGCTTGCGACTTCGCCGCTCGTCATATCAGTTGTGCCTCCCAACAATTGCATCGAACCAAAATTATAGAAGAAACAGTAGGTGCTAAATTGAGTGAAGTTAGAAGTACATAACTAGTTATGTACTTCTGGTGAAGTGTATACAATTCGTGAATTTCACAATTTTGCGTCACTCCGAAAAAATCCTGGCTACACCCCTGGAAATTATAATATTATAGCTCAACGAACTACCTCAACGTTAACTAACTAGACGCTCTACTAGCGTGAACTTGGGCTTCTTAATAAAGCTGTTTTGATAGATTTTAAATGTGAAACCTAATAGCTTGTATCATCATACAGAAGTAGTTTTAGCCTACATGTATTACTTGCAGAATTTAAGTCACTCGTTGCGTGACTCAGTAGAGCATGCATACGTAATTAGCCTTGATATTTGCATACAACACGAGTACAATTATAATATAAATATTTCGCATAACGAGATCTGAATTCTTGTACTTTTATTGACACCATAACATCATTATGCTCACGTACATTGGTTAGATTGATAACTTTCTCCAGTACATCACACTCTTCAAGGGTATTGAGCATATCTTCTATCTTCCATACACAGTACAAACCAACATTCACGATTGTTTGTACAATAATAGTCATTATATACACAATATCTAATCGTACTTTACAAGCATTAAACACATTAAAAAACAAACAAAAGAATCAGGATATTTTAACGTAAGAGTTAAGCTTGAACATCTACTATTCCAGGTGCTTCGTTGAGTCTCTTTCGCTTTATCCAATATGGCGACTGGCGTGTTGTTGTTTGTGTTACCTTCGTCTTCGAAGTGCTGCTCATCAAGTCGAAGAATCTTGGTTTTCTTGACATCTGAGGTGATCGTTTCAGCGCTAGAGTTTGTTGTTAAGTCAAAAGTCATAGTTTTGTCAGTTTTTTCGTAGTTTGGGCTCATATATGGCTCATTTGTAATCTCATAAGAACTCGTTTTAACTTTGCTAGATTTGCTATTGAGTTCGTGGACCGACCCGTTCCGAAAACGCTCGACATCTTTTAGTGTGGGTCTACCACGAACGGCGTCTGCGTTTGTATGCGAGATGAGCGTATAAGGCATCATTCTTTCCAAAGCTTTCTTCGCAAGACACAACATAATTCTCAATCTCAGTCTAGAAAGATGCTGACAAGCACGCTTTGAAAAACCATGTGATATCGAGCCTTCGAATATTTAGTACACACATTTGGATAGCATGCGCACTAGCCGGCTTTATTATTCGGCAAATGATCGGTATTTCATCAGTCGGTATTTATTCGTAAATAATAGCCTGCGATGCCGTCAGCGGTAATCACGCATGCGCTATGGTGACCACTTGCAGAATTGGCGTAGAAATATAAAAATAACCGTCTGTAATCTTAGACTTGGGCATTCCACAGGAAGCCCAAGTAATAAACATGTAATAAAACTTTTACTTCAAGCGGAACTTCAACCTCAACGTAAAAAGAACACTCATTATACCCCTTCACGACATACAACCCGAGACAGGATATATAGGGACAAAGGGTACCCAATGGTCAATATCGTCACAAACTTTACTTTGGGCTTCCCTTCCCCTCCCCCCTTCCCCCACGAACAATGTTGGTGTCCACGGCTGCATGTCAACTTCCAAAGTGTTCCGGGAGAATCAACATTGTTCGTGGGGGTGAGGGGGAGGGAGGGGGAGGGGATGGATTTCAAGTCCCTATCAGTCACAGTTGAAACATTGGGTAAAATGTAAAGGTGTCCCAATGAACTTGTCTCAGGTCAACCCGAGACAGGATATATAGGGACAAAGGGTACCCAATGGTCAATATCGTCACAAACTTTACTTTGGGCTTCCCTTCCCCTCCCCCCTTCCCCAACGAACAATGTTGGTGTCCACGGCTGCATGTCAACTTCCAAAGTGTTCCGGGAGAATCAACATTGTTCGTGGGGGTGAGGGGGAGGGAGGGGGAGGGGATGAATTTCAAGTCCCTATCAGTCACAGTTGAAACATTGGGTAAAATGTAAAGGTGTCCCAATGAACTTGTCTCAGGTTGTAGTTTTCGCTAAGTAAGTTAATAAAGTGCATAAAGGAATGAAATGAAGGTATAGAACCTCGTCTTATATACTATGACATTTACAAAGTCCAGTTTGGGGTCTCAGCAAAAGAAATATCAGAGAAATAAATATTATCGACTATCGGAATTATCGATTGGTATGGCCGGGTTTCAGTAAACTATTATAGATAGGCGAATTATTATTGTTTCGACTTAAAGAGTTTTTAAATATTTGATATCAATGGATAGATAAAAATACAGTCTTTCTTGATTTATTGGTGGTTATTTTGTTTCGAAGTGGTCTCATTTCCGGTCAGCGGTTGACATTTCCGGTGTTTACAATACGAACAAGAAACTACTTTCCTGTCGTTTTAAAGGTTTTAATGGCAACATTTCAGCACATAACAGTAATCAGGATACACCATTAGTTTTGCTTTGTCTGTAACTGTTAGGTATTGAGCAATTATGTATGCAGCCTCGTTGTGATGTATGCAGCCTCGTTTGGAAGTTCAGGGTTCAATAAAAGATGTCGGCCATGTGCTCGGTTGAGTGTCTTCTATGTTAAGTTATAACATATTGGCGACGAGGATTTCGGAACGAAAACCCCACACAAAACAGTCATGGCTGCAGTCTATGGTAAAGTCGATAAATTCGACGCGAAAAGTCAGTCATGGGAAGACTACATCGAAGTCATGGGCCATTATTTCGTGGCGAACGGAATCGAGGATCAGCCACAGAGGAAGGCCATCCTTTTGGCTTCGGTGGGAGAAAAAACATACGCTTTAATCAAGAGTATCTGTCAGCCGTCCCCTCCGGCGGAAAAGTCATTCAATGAGTTGGTCAAGTTAGTTCAGGACCATCATACACCTAAACCATCTGAGATTGTACAACGCTACAAATTTCACACTCGAAGCAGAAAAGATGGCGAGACGATTCACGAGTTCGTGGCGGAGCTCCGGAGCCTAAGTAAGTACTGTAACTTCGGTGACACACTAAATAATATGCTTCGGGATCGCCTAGTAGTGGGTGTCAATGATGGACATATTCAAAGAAAACTTTTGAATGAAACGACCTTGTCTTTTGATAAGGCAATGGAGATAGCCGTTGTCATGGAAACCACGCGTACAAATCTACAGGAATTGCAAAAAGGTAGTCCAGAACCAGATAGTGTTGGTTTAAGTACCCCAGTAAATAAGATTCAGCATGGGTCTAACAGTAGAAGTCAACAGTATAGGGGGGGTCACACACAAAGCCCTACAAGAAACTACCCAACTACTAATAAAGCCCAAGCTGAGAGCAAAAATGAGTGCTATCGTTGTGGGGGACTCCATAATTCCAACAATTGTAAATTCAAGGATGAACGTTGCTTTGCTTGCAATAAACTAGGGCACATCAAAGCAATGTGCAAAGGGAGGAAAAAGCCTGCAGCATGCAATTCTGTAGAAGAGGAGGAGCCGGGAGAGGGGGATCCAGTGATGACAGTCTATCATGTGGGAAGCAAGGGTAAAGAACCCCCTATAATAATACCCTTGGAAATGGGAAACAAATCTATGCAGTTTGAGCTAGACACCGGTTGCCCAGTAACTCTGGTTAGTGAAGAATCTCTAAGGGATTGGTTGGGAGGAAAATCACTCCAGTTACAGCCCAACAAAACCAGGCTGAAGACCTACACAGGAGAGCCCTTGAGGGTTCTAGGAACACTATAGAGACAGAGATTAGTTACAAAGGTCAAGGAAAAAAGGCACAGATTGTAGTGAGAAAAAGCTGGTTGATAACACTACTTGTTGTGTAAATGTAAGTCAAGAACACTTATTGTTGTGAGAGGGTTCAGGCCTAACCTCCTGGGGCGGGACCTGTTAAAGCAACTATCCATAATGTCAGTAAACCAAGTGACAGCAGCGTCAGATAAAGGGCTTGGGGAGGTACTTCAAAGACACCTCGAAGTTTTCAAGGATGAGTTAGGCACTCTCAAAGGAACTAAGGCAAAAATATATGTAAAGCCAGAGGCAACCCCAAGGTTTTTTAAGCCCAGACCTTTGCCATATGCAATGAAGAGTAAAGTAGATGCTGAGTTAGATAGGCTAGTCAAGGCGGACATCCTAAAGCCAGTTAAATTTGCAGAATGGGCAGCGCCAATCGTGCCAGTCCTAAAAACCAGATGGGTCCTTAAGGATTTGTGGGGATTACAAGGTGACAGTCAATCAAGTATCCCAACTAGAGCAGTACCCCTTGCCCACCTTTGAGGATATATCTGCCAAGCTCGCAGGAGGTCAAAAGTTCTCAAAATTGGACCTCAGTCATGCGTACCAACAATTAGTCTTAGATGAAGAATCCTCCAAGTATGTCACTATTAACACTCACAAGGGCTTGTTCACCTATACCAGACTCCCTTTTGGTATTAGTAGTGCCCCCGCTATATTTCAGAGAACAATAGAGAACGTTCTACAAGGTATCCTCAAGGTAGCAGTCTATATAGATGACATACTCATAACTGGCAACAGTGATGAGGAACATGTACAAACACTAGATAAGGTATTATCTAGACTAGAGGAGGCAGGTCTAAGATTGAAGAAAGGAAAATGTGTGTTTATGGCTGAAAGTGTTACGTATTTAGGTCATGTTATAGATTCAACAGGAGTCCACCCAGTGCAGGAGAAGGTCCAAGCTTTGCAGGAGGCCAGAGCCCCAACCAATGTGTCAGAGTTGAAGTCGTACCTTGGATTGCTAAACTACTACAACCGGTTCCTTCCCAACCTGTCAACAGCCCTCGCACCCTTACACAGGTTACTACGAAAGGGCGAACCTTGGCAATGGAAAGACCAGGAACAGGCAAGCTTCGACAAATCTAAGCAGCTCATACTGTCTGCAGATGTTCTAGTACATTACTGCACAGAAAGGGAGCTCATATTGCAGTGTGATGCCTCACCCTATGGCGTTGGGGCGGTACTATCCCATCGCATGCCTGATGGTACAGACAAACCAATCAGTTTCGCGTCCAGGACACTGAACCCAGCAGAACGTAACTACGCGCAACTGGATAAAGAGGGTTTAAGTGTGATGTTTGGCATCAAGAAATTTCACAAGTATCTGTATGGTCGTCCCTTTACCATATACACAGATCACAAGCCGTTGGTGTCCCTCTTCAATGAGAAGAAACAAGTACCCACCACTGCGTCCCCAAGAATTCAACGGTGGTCTGTGACCTTACGAGGCTACGAGTACAGTATCAAGTTTAGAGCTGGTTCCGAGAATGGGAATGCCGATGCATTCAGCCGGTTGCCCTTACCCGTAACGGAAGAGATGCAACCCACAGACCGAGTGTTGATGGTACAGGAGCTAGATAGCTTTCCCTTAACAGCAGAACAGTTACGTGCATGGACAGCAAAAGATCCGGTATTGGCTAACGTCAAGGAATACTTATTGCGAGGCTGGCCGGATGACACAGTAACGGTAGACCCCAAGCTGGCCACATACAAAGCGAAGAAGCTTGAGCTTAGTGTGCAAGATGGTTGTGTGCTATGGGGGGCGCGCGTAGTTATTCCCCCGCAAGGAAGAAAGCTTGTTCTGGAAGAGTTACATCGAGCACACCCAGGAAACAACAGGATGAAGAGTTTAGCACGTTCGTACGTTTGGTGGCCATTAATGGACAAGGACATAGAAGCAGTCGTGAAGCAGTGTGTTAATTGTCAAGTGCATGGGAAGTCCCCAGCAGTGGCCCCATTACACCCCTGGGAGTGGCCGGGGGAACCTTGGAAGAGACTTCACATGGACTATGCAGGCCCATTCATGGGTAAGATGTTGTTCATAGTAGTAGATGCCCACTCAAAGTGGGTAGAAGCGGAGATCATGAATTCCACAACTTCATCAGCTACAATAAGCAAGCTGCGCTCTATGTTTGCAACCCATGGCTTGCCGGAGGTGTTGGTCTCGGACAACGCATCCAACTTTGTCAGTAGTGAGATGGAGGAATTTCTAAGTCAAAATGGTGTAGTCCACATCACCTCAGCGCCTTACCATCCATCCACAAATGGTCTTGCAGAACGGACGGTGCAAACAATAAAGGAAGGATTAAAGAAGATGTCAGGAGAGACCATGGAAACCAAGCTGCAACGTGTCTTGTTCAATTACAGGATAACTCCGCACTCAACAACAGAGAAGTCACCAGCAGAGATGTTGATGGGACGGAAATTACGATGTAGGCTTGACCTGTTACATCCTAATCTGCAAGGCAAGATCCACGTCAAACAGATGAAGATGAAACAACTCCATGATCAACACGTAAAGCTTCGAGAGTTCTCTACCGGTGATCCAGTTTACATGAAGAATTTTGGTCCAGGTCCACACTGGATTCCGGCAGTGGTGCAAGAAGTCACGGGTCCGCTGTCGTATACAGTGCTTCTTGGGGATGGTCGTATTCAGAGAAGGCATGTTGATCATCTGCGTGCTAAATGGGAAACTCAAGCTGACTTGCCAGTACTTCTACAACCAGAGGAACCCAGGGCTGTGTTTGTTGCCCCTTACCCCAATGATGATGTTCCTGTTTTTAAAGAGCAAGGGGTCTCGATGGAAGAGCAAGCTCCAATGCAAGATGACGCCCCTCCTAAGGAATGGATTGGAGAGAGCCCAGAGAAGATAGAGGTGCCACACACCCCACAGCAGTTAGAGCGATGCTCCAAGAGAGAAAGGAAGCCACCTGCTTACCTGAAAGACTTTGTTACTTAGAACAGTAATCATACACCATGTTACGAACCACATTGAGTTCCTTAGTTTTCTGTCTGTTATGTAAGGACAAACTTAAGTGGAAGGGAGTGTTAGGTATTGAGCAATTATGTATGCAGCCTCGTTGTGATGTATGCAGCCTCGTTTGGAAGTTCAGGGTTCAATAAAAGATGTCGGCCATGTGCTCGGTTGAGTGTCTTCTATGTTAAGTTATAACAGTAACAAAGTGCTTGGATCATATATGCAGCTCTATGGAGGGATTGTCCTGCTTCGATTGAAGTGATAGTCATGATATTACGCTCTTCGGTACGACTTGGTCGATAGCTGTGCAGTTTGTGTGAGCGGAATAAACAAAGGTTATTTTAATCTGGACATCTTAAAGTTGTAATTTAGAGCGTTTTCATGCCTGTTAGTGACTGCACCATGTATGGCCAAGAATGTGGAATAATCAGGGTAAAATCACCTTGATTAGACCGACATTGTGAAAAGTGACCAAATTCGCAAGGTAGGTCTTTTATGAATATTTATTTCTCAGACTTCGCGTCTTCAGACCTTCAACAATTGGATTGAATGTGTTTAGAAGATAATAAGAATTGCCTTTATAGTGATATTTAGTAAATGAAATTAGTTTCTGAGTGAAATAATCGAGCTATAACAAGACTAATTTTTCACATTTTGACCATTTCCCTCAAATGGTACGAACCCCCACCGTAAAATTATAATTTTCCCCAAAAAACTTTTTGTAGAATTTAAAACATCAATGTCTATAGAAGCTGTGATAAAAGTATCATTTCTTAGAAGAGCGTACTTTAGGAGATATCAGCCAAAGAGTTTAACCTGTTTTTCATGTCTACCAAAATGGCCGACATGGTCCCTCGTTAAGTGCTGATTTTCTGAGCGAATACTCAAAGCGAATTGTAGTGATTGACTATTTTTAAAACTAGAAGAGTTGCCCTGCTTGTGGAACAAATTTGAATGAAATTGGTTTAAATGCGCCGGAGAACGAGCCTCATTCATTTACCCTTTACTGGAGGGCATTTTGGGTTGAATTTGTGGCACATGGGCCAGAACGAACAATTGCCGTTGCTATGGCAACAATGCATTTGATGACCCCAACATGGGGTGTTTTTGTGCACCCCCCTGGGTGGTCTACCTGCACACAAAATTTCAAGGTGGGTGAAAATTTTCATTTCCAACTTTGCTTGATTTTCTCATACACCTGCTCTTAACGTTCGCCCTCCGCTGTTTGCCGACTGAGCTTATTTGACTTTCTCTTTCCTGCGGGAAGGCGGGAAGCTTTCTATAATTCGGTGTCAACATTGAATCTAACTGTAAAATTGCCAAACGACAAGTAAGATGTACTTTTGCATTTCAGCATTGGTTCAAAAACCGTAGAGTGAAATGGCGAAAGCAATTGAAAGAAGCGCTGGTGCTTAACCAAACAGCCCAGCCTTTACATGCATCAAATGCTGGAGGACATGCAGGAGAATTATACAAGAGCGAGGAGCAAGCAGAGGAAGACGTGTTTTGGTAACCCTAAATCCACCGAATTTATTTAAAATATAATCGAAAATTCAACGTTATTATAATAACAACTTTATTTAATTGATAATATTTAGGTGGCCCTATGAAAGGTAAGGCGATTGATTTTTTTGGACCAACAAATTTCTTTTAAATTGTCATAAAGATTATTTTATTTGGAGCAGTTATGTCATTATATGTCCATATTATATATATTATTATTGTATATGTTATTGTAATGCGCATCTGAAAATTTTAGGATTGATATTTGCGCAATATAAGTGAATAAATTATTATTTAAGAATTGGTTCATGCTTAGCGTGCGTCTTTCGAGTAATGGATGCACGCGGGAAGTTTGGAGAGCACGAGAGAAGCGTAAGAGTTGCACGAGGCGTAGCCGAGAGCAACTCTAGCTGCTCGAGTGCTCTCCAAACTTCCCAAGTGCATCCATAACTCGATAGACGCACAGCTAAAAGCATGAACCAATTATTTTATAACAGAGCGACAATAAGGATTGACGAGAAACAGAATTTTAGTTGTGATTGAATGTTAAATTCTCTAATACGAAGTGTTCATAATTTACTGAAACAAACGACGTTTTTCCGATTAAAGTTAGGAAAACCTTCGTATTTAACTTTGATTTTTGCCCTGCAGTGAGACTCGCTAAGAAAAAGTTTCTTCGTCACGTGGTGAAAACATTTGCACGCGTCATAAATGAAACACGGGCGTTCACCATCGAGTTATGGATGCACGCTCGCGCTAATGGTTTGATCGCGCGATAATATGAACTATGTTATAATATTATTCTTAGCATTAGAGTAGAAAACCAAGATAAAAATGGAGGCATTTACCGTAATTTCAAAACTCATAGGTCAAAAATAAAATTATCATAGCTGGAAAGACCTCGTTGAAATTAGTAAAAATGTGAAGTTTGGAAAAGATCGCTTCACAAATTGCAAAGATATGAATTTTCAAAAATCGAGATTTTATATGAAAACCTTTGGAAATTTACTCTTGGAGGCAACTCTTGCCTCCAACATAGGTTTTCATACAAAATTTTCGATTTTTGAAAAATCATATCTTCGCAATAGAATACCTTACTAGCAATATGAGTCGGCAAGATGGCCAACGCGCATACTCATTATAAACAAATTCTCGCTCAAAATGGCGGAAAAAATATTACAGAGAATGTATGGGGAATAATGTTTTTTTTATTCATGCAATATACACCTATTCCAAAAATCGTTGTCCCTGCCGAAAGCAACAAGCAAGAAGCTGACGACCGCAAAGGGTATTGGGACTTTCTCCTTATTCATTTATTCATCCGTAGATATTTTGACAACATGCATTTTTAAATGGCCGAATAGTTCCAAATGATTGCTATTCAACGCTCGTAGGGATAACTTCAAAAGTACCACGGATAAATGAATTAATTAGGAGATTCCCAAAGTCCTTTGCGGTCGTCAGCTTCTTGCTTGTTGCTTTCGACCCGGACAACGATATTTGGAATAGGTGTATATGAAAAGCGTGAAAGTACAAAGTTTCGGTCCCTCGAATTATAACCATCATTGCTTACCCCACTTTCTTACAAAAAAATGAAGTGAATTCTTCTTGGACAAAGTGGTTCCTTTGAACGATTTCTGTAGACTTATTAAATCATAATATGTCCACTCTGTACCTCACAATAGTCCATTTCCGAGTTTCTTTTATCTGTGTTTCAAAACGAGTCTACGTGCGAAAGCTTTCTCATTTGCATAAGAAAGGTTTTGCACGTAGACTCGTTTTGAAACAGAGATAAAAGGAACTCGGAAATGGCCTATTGCTGGTTTTCAATACACGTCACGGCGGCCATCTTGGTTGAACTTCAATAAAAGATTGCTCATTAGTGTCTATTGTTTGTTCAAACAACATGCATGGCCGCCGTGTTTTTATCTCTTGATTCTCAAGGGATTGATTGCAAACCAAGAATACACTGAAACCATGAAAGTTTAGTCATTTCTGCTTCCAATGTTGCTACTCTTCAAAACTTTCGTTCGCTCTTGTTGCGTTCTGCTGTTTGTTGTGAATCGGATTCTTCATAAAAAAAAACAAATTACTATCTCCAAAGTGATTCCTTTTGTAGATAAACACAGCTCACTTTTAGAGTTAATCAACAAGAACCGGTCGCCATTGTCAAGGCTCAATGAGATATTTTTGGCCGCTATCACCACTGTTCTATGAAGCTTGGGGCTCCTAAAATTAAAGCGGGAATTTCGAACGATAATCAAGGTAGTACATAGATTGGGTTTCCTGTGGTATATGGAAATCATTTCAAAGTGCCTTACTTGACTCGTTCGTACTCTGTGCCGGAAACACAAAAAAGCCTGAAACCCGAAACCAAGTTATGTTCGAACTCTGAAAACCCTTCTGTATTATTATTATTCTGTACATTATTCTGGATCGTTAAAAAGTTTTAAATTATCTTTATAAAATTAAGTTATAAGCTAAACTAGGTTTCATAGTTGCCTGTTACGTAGAACCCGAGATATGAATCAAACCAATTCGCTTGATCGACCGGCCGCATGACAGCGGACATTGGACGAAAACACTCCGATATTCAGAAGCGATCAGGAGCCATGCAATAGTTTACAATTCGCATCAGTATTAATAATGTTCTGCAAATGTACTTGGAGCCCGGTATACATGCATTGGCAAGAGATCGATGTCTTTAACTGTATTTGGTTTGCTTGACTGTAGAAATAACCTTCAGTATATTGTTTTGGTCTTACTGATATTTTAAATTACAATACTAATGAGCCTCTTCAAAACGCGTTTGTCAAAATCATAAACGCAAATACGCGGGATTTTTTTTGTTTTCAAAAGCAACGCACTCGCAAAGTTAACGCGTTTTCTGATTCGCTTTCCTCTGACCGGTACTGTAGGTCACAAGTTGTCTTGCTGAACCATGACAGGTGGGACAAGGTGAAATAGTTGAGATCCTGTCCTGTTTTCTGTGCATGTTGACGAAAGTGGGGTGGGATCCTGACACCCTGGACCACTTCCCTGTATCCGCCCTTGCAAGCTGCTCAAAAATGTCCCAAAATGACGATTTTCCATGGACTATAGCCCATTCAAAGTGCGCTAAAATGGCCCAAAAAATAACGTTACTGGGATGTAAACTTGGTGTATGTGATGAAATTACCAGACTCGTGGCTTACTAGCCATATATAGATATATTGGCTAGACGAACAGATAGATAGGTACAGTCAATGCCGATAGGTTTGTTTGTATCTCTTATGCCCCATTAGCATCTAACAAAAATCATTGTCAACATCAACAGTTGTTTTTGTCGCTCAACAATTTTGATTCAACATCAACACGTAAAACCGATCAACTTCAACATTCAAAATAAGTTGAACAGTAAAAAACCCTGAAAATCAAAAGAATGTCGTATCCAATAACACCGAATAAATAAAGTCGCTGCAAACTCAACGTTTGAAATCCGTGTCAAGATCAACAAACCCTAGAACATGTCAACAAGGGAAAACTTGACAAAACTTTTTGTATCTTCAACCTGAGTTTTATTACAAAACTTGATCAACAAATTGGGACTGAGCGCACTGATCTGGCCGCGAGAGGCTGGGCAATCCTTGATAGACAGGTTGGAACGTTTTATCGGATAATATTCAGCTAGTTAAATACTACATTAATTTTTAATCCGATAAGTTTCATCGTACTATGATTATTAACAGTGATATATTATTTCATTAATAAAACAGGCGGGGCTTAGATTTTAGTGGGGTTCGCAACTGAAATTATCTATCTATCTAAATTAACTTCTGCGATAAGATTTTTTTTACAATGAATACGGAAAACTGAGAAAAACAACTGAAGAAATAAAATAAGTAAACAAGAGGAAAAAAAGAGCAGCAAATAAAAAAGGCAGCAAAGTCGAACCCCGGGTCGCTGGTTTCCAAATCCCAGCACTTAACCAGAGGACCACATTAGCCAATGAATTTCCATAACAATAACCGCTACACGATAGACTACTAAATTGACCCTCGAAAACAATTGGAAGTACAGATAGCTGAAGTGGTAAGGGGCAGTCATTTAGGACTAGGATACGACTGTTCCCTCCCTCTTTGACTACTTCGCTGATTGTGTACTACCCGATAGCGCGGATGAGGCAGAAACCTTCGTCCTATACGTTTTTATTGTTTTGCAAACAATTTCCGAAGTAGCGCACGGGTTCGAGTCCCGGTCCGGTCCGGTTTTTTTATTTTCTTCTGCTGTTTATCCTTTTATTATTCTTTTTCTTTACATTTAAATTTATTTTCTTGAATGTGTTGACAAAATCCGCTCAGTTTCAAAATTTAAATAATTTTATACATGGATACGATTAATTTTAAGGCTGTTTTTCTCTAAACATATTTTGAATGTTGAAGTTGATCGGTTAATTTGTCGTAATTTACTAAGGAACAACGCTTGTGCAGTGAGATTATGTTCCACAGGGAACCCAGTATTAACTCGCGATAAGCGCACCTCTTTGACCACAGGAAGCCCATACATACGAAATATCGCAGTGGCACGTGGCTTTAGTGTAGACCACAAATCAGTTGCAAAGGCAATATACCTTTCATTGTTGTAAAAAAAAATAGGCTCTGCCATATCCTGCAACATTCCAGGCGTATAATAGGACTTCATACTCTATTTTCTTTGTAAGACCAGTGATTTAATTATTGGTGTTTGGTGCATTGATATGAAGGGTCCTTTAACTAATCAGTAATTTGTAGTCATTGATTGCACTACCACCATCGTACACTGGTGTTTTCCACATTACAGTTACCGACGGTGCTTAGTGATACCTGTGAGAGCCGTATTGTTGGGAGCAGGTCCAGGAGAAACTGAGTGAGAATATCAACGATTTTAATGGACAGTAGCCCATGCAACGTGCGCAAAAATAGCCCAAAATGACGATTTTCAATGGACTATAAAAAATATATATAGCCAATTCAAAGTGCGCAAAAATGGCCCAAAATAACGATTTTCCACGTCACGGACTATAATCCATGCAAAGTGCGCAAAAATGGCCCAAAACGACGATTTTCCATGGACTATACAGCCAATGCAAAATACGCAGAAATGGCCCAAAATAACGATTTCCAATTGACAATAATAGCCCATGGACAATGCGTAAGAATGGCCCTAAACGACGATTGAGAGGTATTCGTGTTGCTGCGCTGCACGAAGTCCGGGCTAGTTATTTTTGTATTATGAGATGTGATGTCCGTATGTTATTATGATAAATGTGAATATTAACCCAAGTAGACCCTAGCTCACCATAGAGTGCCAGTAACTCAGTGGTTAGAGCATCCGACTAGCAAACGGAGGGTCATGGATTCAAATCCCATCTGGGGCTCACGTATGTGAAGTTTGGTTAACTTCAATTCACATTTATTGTTCCATTGTCGTGATATGTATTGTTTTTACATAAAAAGCAATAGCCAGGACAATTTGTAATTTGTGCAGCTACATGAAGACCTTGCCGTGGCTGTTAGCCTCACACATACACACACACACTTTGTAACATTATTTTGCTTACTTGTGATTTTATCATCAACTAATTATATTACTACCTTTCCTTGCATACTTATAATTATGTATACTTACATGTGTGTAAAATAAATACAGTCTAAAGTCTATGTCTATTTTCTATACACTCGCAGGGGGCCGTACACTGACAGCAAAGGGGCAGTTTATCAATTCATATCCCCCCCCCCCCCCTCCCGTCCCCCCCCCCCCCCCGCGTCTATTTGCCAGTAAAGCACGAACTAGAAGTCTCTAACCAATTTATTATTCAAACTGAATACACTGCACGCAGTTGTGAAATGTTCAAAATATAATTTTAATCACGGTAAATAAAGCAAAAATATATTTAGCTAGATCTTCCGACGCTTCCGCTGGATATCTCCTCTACAACCATTCCAATTGCAACTATTCCACAAAGAAAACACGAATAAAGCATTTAATTTTTTGTAAATTTTTACGCTTCCGCTGGATATCTCCTCTACAACCATTCCAATTGCAACTATTCTACAAAGAAAACACGAATAAAGCATTTAATTTTTTGTTTTTAAGTCATAACAAGGCAAGTTTCATTCATCATTTTAAGGTTTGAGCTTTTTCACTCAACGAACAAGAACTGAACCGACGGCAAAAAGTGCTTGTTTTGTATAATAATTAGGTTCGTTTTTAACCTTTCATCACTGAAACTCCACAACGAGTTAGGCTGAGCACCTGCTATTATTTCGTCTATTTCTTCTTTAGCTAGTTGGTTAAACCTGTCTTTGTCAGGATCAACAGCCGCCATGACACCGCTGCACCGTGCGTAAAACTGTGACAGACGCACGGTCGTGCGTTATCATGAGAAGACACATGATCACGTGATCGATTTTAGCCAATCAGAAGCCACAATTTAGTACAGTGTATGAAGTTTGAATAATAAAGTCAGTCATTGTTAGTTTATATAATTGTATCTTAGCGAAGTTAAATAAAATATACATGTACAATCTGTTTCACAAAATCGTTAATTTTCTTAGATGTAATATAAACTAATTTCTAAACCAATTACTATTGGGTAGCGATGGAAATTATAGCGCTATATAAATAAACATTATTATTATTAGTCATATGCACTATGTACGTCTGCATCTAGATATCTCTGTGGTATGCGTAAATACTGACACTTTCTCAGGGCTTCAAAACTGTTGTAGTCTTCTTCAGGAAGACCTGCGAAGTTATTAAAACGAGGATGAAAGAGCATGGGATTCATGTACAAAGATATCCTTGGATGTTCAGATCGACCTCTGTTCGATAGGAAACGTGTTCCTAAATGTCCAAAATTGGAATGTTGATTGATAGCGTGTGTTTGTGAGCCCCTTTCTGGTGGTGAACTGAAGTCAGTTGATGAGGAATGGAATGGACTGGAATTGGGACTTGCCTTGTGCGAATGTGATGTCCTGTGGAACAAAAGCGGTGAGCCACAAGTAACTGTTCTGTTAACAATAACGTTTGTTTCCAGACCATTCAATATCCCATGAGATCCATTTCCCCCATGATGCTCTGGACGGTATTCGTTGTTACTTGTTCCACGAGTAATTGGCCGAACAGCCTTCAAAGGCCCATGTTTACCATCTTCGTGGTCACTAGGCCAGCGGAAATGTCCATGGCCTCTGTTACCGACCATTCTATGTACAGGGAAGCCTTTCAAAACTTCATCAGGGTCGCAACGATGGTGGAAATTACAATCCTCACGTTGATATAATTGAACAATAGATGTTTGTCCGCCATGTTGGATTTTTCCTTGAAGCCCTTGTGGATGATACTGGCAACGGCGTGGATGCTCACAAGTCATCGATGAAGACCTTACGCTTTGTGTCTCTCCATGGCCAGAATGTTTACCTGGCTTGACCTCGTGAAGATCACGATCTTCTCCATAGTGGAGAAACGCTCTTCTAGGGCTCCCAGATTGAGCCCATCCTGTTGCGGGATTTCTACCAATGGGATGTTTTACACATACACACTGGTGTACTCCTTCTTGAGAATCTTTTACACAAAGCTCGTCGTCGTCCAAGTCTGATACATCGCTCCCAGCCTCAGATACCACCGACATATTACAGTCATCAGTTGTAACATCGACCGATTCCTGTTTCTTTTTACGAATAAATTCCATTTCACTCTCCATGTGAGAGATATAATGTCTTTGGTCGGAATCCAACGTCTGGATTTTTCTGGTCAGCTTTCTCTGTTCTCTTGACAAAGCGCTCACCAAAGCAGGAGCACGTATGAACTCGTTTCGCTGTTGTGGCAACTTTTGCAAGAATTGACTTCTTCTAGAGAAGTCGTTCATGTGGTGCATATTTGCAAGAGGTTTTTGTAGCTCACGGATGCTGGCAGGGAAATAGATTTTCAAATCAGCAAAATGACGTTCGTGATGTTATCTTGAGAAAGTAAAAGTTAAATAGGCGTCCGTTAGAAAGTCTGTTAATCCTGCGCCATTTCCTCCAGCATTAGACAGTCTCCTTCAACTTTGTATCTCAGTGTGATGAGCGCCTAGCAATGTTATTGATTAAATAAGGCTTTTTGTGTGTGCGCGTTTTCACGTATTTCTTGACTTATGACCCGAGTGTTGGCGCTGTCTCCATGAAAACCGTGCAGTGTCATAGACTAGCACTTCACCATGAGAACGTAGTACACCCACCACTGTGATCATAGTTCATAATTGATGATAATTTCCCCTTTATAAGCTATGTTGTGACGTAATACATCCAGTCCAGGAAGTGACAATACGTTCATTGTGGCCAACAGAAATGTTTCCCATTCATTAACAGAACGGCAACCAGAACTATTAAATATTTTCATCTGCGCGGCCTACTGACTAAAGATATATTGAGGTTACTGCCATATGTCTGTTGTCTGCTTGCAACAAGATAAAGTCGAACCTCTACTAAGAGGCCACCCTCAGGGAATTGACCATGGTCGCTTAATAGAGGTGTAATAAAATGCTAAAGCACCCTTTCGAACATGGACCACTGGCAGCTAAATAGAGGTTGACCGTTTATTATAGGTGACCTCTTAATAGAGGTTCTGATCAACTGTAGTTAGTGTATTTGGCTACGATCTGCAAGGCAATTGATAAATTATGGATGATGTTGATACGTTGACGGATGATATTAAAGTATTACGTCCAGTGGTTTTGGTGAAAATTGGTTTTCATTAGCGACGCAAGCGAGAGAACGGATTCATGCAAACCTGAGCACAAGCGCAAGATGAGCCGCCCGGTTTGCACACAGTTGCATGGTTGAGTATCGGTCTGTTGTGCAACACTCAGCTAGGTCTTTGCTGCCTTATCTGCCTTTGTTTCCATCAGCAAATGGTTAGACCTTCGTGTGGCTTGGATCGATGATCACGTAAATGGGGTCCCCTTCTCTCTACCCCTAGGAGCAGGGGGGGGGGGGGGGGGGGGGGGGGGGGGGCTACTCCCCTATATATGCTAGTATACGGATATGGAATAGGAATATCGTATTTTTAGGTCTGGATCCGGAATAGGGTCAGGGTTTTGAGGTGTCCGCGGCACACCCATACCCGAAAACGCCCATAGTACCCCCGGACTTTCTAAAGTGCAATACACTTGAATTGGAGAGACGTAAAAGAACCACCGATGAAGTGAACGAACCTCTGTCAGTGACCATCTGCATTGTCTGTACTTACATTACTATCTCACTAATACTATCTCACTATACTCTCTCACTAATCAGGGCCACATGTTGTTAGTGATCCAGTAATGTAAGTGTCACCCTCGATAAATAACGGCTTCACAGAGGGGATCAAATGCATGTTTTTCATTTTCTTTTGCGTATACAGTTGAACCTCCGCTTGCGACCACTCCTGTAAGCGACCACCTCTTCTAAGCGACCAGTTGTCCCAAATACCAAAATTTCAGTTCCAAGTCAAATCACTATAGTTGGAACCTCTCGTAAGCGACCGCCTCTCGTAGGCGACCACAAAGCTTGACATTTTTGGGTGGTCGCTTACGGCAGGTTCGACTGCATATTATGCGCTGCGCTGCGTCCACTCGTGAGAAATGTTCAAAACTCGTAGATAATATAAATTGAGTATTTCCGCGTGCCCATATAATATCCTCTATATATCACTCATCTAATTCCAATTAAATAGCCGAAACCCTTCGTTCACTCATCCTTGCACTTGACCTTGCTTGACATCAGTCATTTAAACTGATTATAAAGTTGGAATAGGTAATAACTCATTGAAATGCTCTCAACTGACATCTATTTTTTTACCAACACAAGTTACACTGAAGAGTAGCATGCCAGTGAAAATGTTGGCCATGTTAATTACTTTTGTAACGTACTGATACAATTATAGGGAATATCGGGAGATGTCTTTATGATATACATGTAGCATAGTTAATGATATAGACAGAAAAACTGCGATCGTGGAACGAAAACAATTTTATTCACGCATACAGTTACCTTGCATGCTGCGTTGTCATCTAGGATGTTGAAACTGTAGATGGAACCTAGCTAACGCTGGCGTCACGTTATGAAACATTTTTACAGTCATGCATTTTCTTCCTAGGGCAAACAATAGCCATTTACTAAATAAGCGATTTATTCACTAAATGATGGCGGAGGAGTTGGTGCAGTAAACCAACGATATCTATGGCATACAACACGCTCTTGAGTGAAGTGAGGTCGTTATGCATTGAGGGGGTGACTAAATAGTACTGGACTCCTTTTAAACTTCAGATATTCTAAGTAGACCTTTTGGAAAAAAATGGGCTATAACTGCAAACTTGCTTACAATAATATTAATAGTAATGTTTTATACATATTAAACAAATCTCAATGTACCTTAAGTTAAAAAAATAACTAATAAAATATTTACAATTTATGACAAAAAATAATCAAAACATTTTTTCAGCAAATATTTGGAGGGGACTGGGGAGAGGGGACTGGGAAGAGAAAGGGGGAAAGGAGAGGTCGGAAAGCCTGCTTTTGTTGGTTTGATTTCTACAGGAAACAATATTTGAGCGAGTTTGCAGTTATAGCCCACAGATCTGTTATTTACATGGTAAGTTATACAGGCAAGTGTGCCAAGTGTGTTAGATCGATTGTTCGCCGCCAATGTTTCAATTGCCCTATACCATTATGACGTAACGGCTTATTTATGAGGGGGACAGAATCTTGAAGAACAATAGAATTTTGAACTAAATCTGCTCTGCTGAGGTTCGTTTGATTTCAAATTGGCTAGTTTCCAGATATTATATTCATCGATACTTTTCCCACAATATTTACTGTGTTTGGTAACTTTTATCGCTTTCAGACCGTCTGTAAAATACATTTATTTGAGAAATCCTTTGTGTTGTTGCTGTTTTGTCCCCCTCTAGCGACCATGATCCTTAGCGTTTAAACAATAGATTGTTTTGATTTGACGTCATAGTGGTGGGCAATTGATTTAGTGCCAGATAAGACAAGGAATGAGGAGAGGAGGGAGGAGGTAAGGGAGGAGGGGAGGGAGGAGGGGGAGGAGGGGAGGGGAGGAGGGGAGGGGAGGGAGGGAGGGGAGGGAGGAGGGGAGGGAGGAGGGGAGGGAGGAGGGGAGGGAGGAGGGGAGGGAGGAGGGGGTGGAGCATATTCAATAAATTTGTACATGCCACTGTTCTTATTATTATAGGTAAATAAATGGTGAAACTTTGAAAAAAATCGGCCGACCCCATCCATGACCACCATATATTCAATTAATTTGCTTTTACGCAGCATGCCACTTGACCTTTTATGCCTGTTTTGCTTGAGTCAATTATTAGCAATTATATAAATTGTCTCTTCTCTTCGAACCTTCATGAAAGAATCCGGCGTGCGTGTGTAACTGAACTCATGTGCTCTCGATTGAGATTGCGGTTTTTACCAAAACACGGTTTGACGTAAGACTGCCGATGAGACATTGATAATGCGGTAGGACCAGCACATTTTCGTAAATTCTAATCATACTATTGAAAATGTTTGGAACAGAGGATGCCATGCAGAGAAATCATCTCTAGAGGCATCTCTTGACCAGATCAGTTTCATCGTGCTCGGATATGATTATTGAAAGTGATATATTATGCATTTCAAAAGATAAGGGCAATGTCAACAACCTATTTCAAGTGTTTAATGATTTAAAAAAAATATTTATACAAATTAAAATTGTTTTCGCTTTATATATCTGTTGTATACAGTGGTCGAGAGCGGACATAAAACAAGTCAAAGTGAAATTAAAAAGTGCGAAAAGTCCAAAAGGCAAAGTGGACCCAAGTGAGTTAGGGTAAATGACAAACGGCCAGTACGTTTGTCTTCTCGACTAAACTACTTTGCTCCTCGGCGGGGGTACTCCCCTACTGATATGCTATACGGGTATGTGCCGCGGGATAGGGTATCGTTTTTGAGCTCCCAGGTCTGGGGTAGATGATATCATTTTTTGCCTTCTTAGTCTGGGATAGGGTATGGTTTCGGCAATAACGCCACTATCAGTCGCTATCCGTTTACATATCCCTTTAGCACGCTTTCATTTTTAAGTTTTAGTCTGGGATAGGGTATGGAAAATCAACATTTTAGTTCTGGGATAGGGTCAGGGTTTTGAGGTGTCCGCGGCATACCTCTACCCAAAAATACCCTTAGTATTTTATGTCCACTCTCGACCACCAGGCACTTTGTCACGAGCCATTTTGCCTTGAGCCATGATGTTTGATGCTAAAAAAAATTAAGATAATAAAAATGTAGTTAGGTATTTGCTGATAGTTCTACATACTTATAACACAGAAGAACGGAGCACTGATGGAGGTAGTGGGTAAAAGGGCGCATCGTCTTCCCCCTGATAGATCACCCTCACTACTGAAGGGGCACGGACGTTTCTACAGAAGAGTACATACCACACTATATTCGGTATCGCACCGAGAAAGACCGGGATTCGAAATTTTCAATATGCAGCCTGCTTTTTTACGGATAGTTTTTTCTTCCTTCGAAATATCGTTGTTTAGGACCATGGAAATAATTGTCGATGACTCTTGCATTACAAATAATAATGATGTAAATCTATTTTGAAGGTAGTCGCACAGCAATTGTATCTTTTTTCTAAACATTTTGAGTCTAAATTGCTTCAAGCTATATTAAAATATCTCCAAAATGAACAACACCAAATGCTATGAAACTTCGTCATGTATATTCCAAGGGATAGGCGTCCCGCGCCTATTACTTTGGACGATGAGTTTCATTTTAAATCGATGTTTTGAGCAGTAAAACGTTGACCGATTTCGGATATTATTCATTTTGATCATCAGGTATTACAATTATATCACAATTTTACTGTGAAAAACATGATAAAGACAACATTTGTTGAGTTACAATTGATTTTGAAACACTCCATATTCAGATAAAATGCTTATATATATTTTCCAAAATACAAGATGGATTTCTTTCAAATTGCCTCAAACAAGTGGTGCCAAGTTTCAAGAAAATCCGTACCTTGGAATTCGAAAATGCTCCCGCACAAGCGACTGCTCAAAATACTATACTCGTACACATTGTCAGAGCTGCCGTAGAAATTATAAAATAATATATATTTTTTTGAAGCTTTCATCTGAAAGCTTCATTCATTCAGTTATTTATTTATTTATTTTTTATTAGAAAGAAAACACTTATTCTGAAAGCTTCATATCACTCACAACTTTAACTCAAAATTCACGCAAATCGGCAGCATATACAACAAACTTGATAAATGGCAAAGTGGTGGAAGTTTATGCCTGTGTATTAAATGAAAAGCCAAAATATTTTATTCTGCGCATATAAATATTTATGTCATTTTTTTCCATAATTTTCAACATGATATAGAGCAACATATTCGAAAACACTTCACCAAGCTTTCAGCGTGTTCTTTACATACAGTTTGGAGAACTTTGGTAGGTTTTCATTCATTCAAACCCAGCTACTACTACTACTACTACTACTACTACTTCAATTCAGTATTTCGTAATGATTTGAAACTGCTTTGAAAACCCTCATGCTTAAGCGTACACCGCTGGATGTGTTTTGACATTTTTCAGCTTGGGACTGAATCACGATACTCCAATCATGAAATCTTCAATGATAATGTCACTATGGGAGTACAAAGGAGGAGATCAGAGGAGGAGAGGGGGAGAGGGGGAGAGGGGGAGGGGAGAGGGGGGGAGGGAGGGGGAGAGGGGAGAGGAGAAGGAGGGGGAGGGGAGAGGAGAGGGGGAGGGAGGAGGAGGAGGAGGAGGAGAGGAGGAGGGAGGGAGGAGGAGGAGGGAGAGGGGGAGAGGAGAGGGGAGGAGGAGGAGGAGGAGGAGGAGGAGGGAGGAGGAGGAGGAGGAGGAGGAGGGAGGAGGAGGAGAGGAGGAGGGAGGAGGAGGAGGAGGGAGGAGGAGGAGGAGGAGGAGGAGGAGAGGGAGGAGGAGAGGGAGGAGGAGGAGGAGGAGGAGGAGGAGGAGGAGGAGGAGGAGGAGGAGGAGGAGGAGGAGGAGGAGGAGGAGGAGGAGGAGGGAGGGGACTGAGGAGAGAAAGACGCGACGACGTTTCTGTTACGTCATCACCGCTCAGCCAATTAGTATTTTACATTCATATTCTGAATGTAGAATTCAAACCAACAAAGGCAGCCTGCAGGCTTTCCGACCTCTCCTATCCCCCTTTCTCTTCCTAGTCCCTCTCCCCAGTCCCCTCCAGCCTCCAACTCCCCCCGGCTTTCCCCTCCCCTTCTCCCCTCTTCCTCCCGGTTCTAGAGAGCCTGGCTACACAGGCTAATTCATGAGGGACAAAGTGAACCATTACAGCATCTTCATCTTCAACTGGTATTCGTCTCCCGAGTCCTGGAGTCAGGTTAGAATGGACTATGACAGAAGGCTTTGCTAAATGACTGTGATCAGGATTCGTGAATGGGCGTTCTTTTGGACGTCTTGGCCGTGACGAAGAGTTGGTCCTGCGAAAAAGCAACTTGCCCAATCTAGTATTTTTGAAATTATTCATCCTTCTTTGAAGAGTTGGAAAACTGGCTTTAGCACCCACAGTGGAGTCCTTGGTTTTACAGCCAGACAGCCTTGTCGTTCCAATGATTAAGTATGGTTAATGACTTACCGGTTGCTATGGTAATATATAAATATCGACGAAAGTCTTAAGATAAAAAATATTAACCAATGGATATCATTCAGTTGACGTCATGAAACAGGGAGTGAATGAGATATTAAAAAAAGCGTCAAACCTTGATCACGAAATGAGTAGTTGCTATGGCAATTTCCAAATATTGACGAGAGACGAGTCAAATTGGAAACAATTTAGAGTTTAGTAAGAAAGAGAGAGAGAGAGACACACACACAGAGACAGAGAGCGAGAAAATAAAAGAGGAAAATAAACGGTGCCCACACCGAATATCGATCCCGGGTCCAGGGGATTGCGCCTCAGTGATCACCCCAGTCCCCTCTCCCCAGTCCCCTCCAGCCTCCTCCTCCCCCCTTTCCCCTCCCCTCTCCCCTCTTCCTCCGGCCCTAGAGAGCCTGGCTAGACAGGCTAATTCATGAGGGACATTTAGTCTAAATTTCCCTCATTACTATTCATGAGCGATAATTGACTGAGGGCTTTCGCGGGGGATCAGTGCTCGATGTTAAATGTCCCAACCGAGGTGATCATGGTATTACGGGAGTAAAGCTAAGATTCAACTGATCTATCTGTTAACTAGAAATAATAATAAATAAATAAAGTGATCACAATCAGTAGGGCCATATACAGTATTTATTTCACATTCATACGATGAAATACAAAGCTAACTTTACGTATACACGTGCATACCATTAAATATTATTATTATTATTATTATTATTACTATTATTATTACTATTATTATTATTATTATTATTATTATTATTACTCTTATTATTATTATTATTATTATTATTATTATTACTTTAATTATTATTATTATTATTATTATTATTACTCTTATTATTATTACTATTATTACTATTATTATTATTATTATTATTGTGGAGTCGAAATCGGGTAAATTCTGTGGTATTTGAAACATACAATATAATACTGATCAAAAGATATCTTCAAAGACTTTACAAATGGTATGAAAGTAAATTCACCTGATTACAATCGACAATTCATACCTATACATGTATAAAGATTTTATCTCATTTTCTTTGCAGTCAGTTCATTTCTTCTACCATTTTCCCCCCATTTTCTTTGCAACATCTTGTTCACATTTGTAGGCCAAATGAATGCGATGTTCAACCTCCCTCTCGAAGACAAAGTGAACCATTACA
This sequence comes from Actinostola sp. cb2023, assembly GCA_033675265.1. NCBI lineage: Eukaryota > Metazoa > Cnidaria > Anthozoa > Actiniaria > Actinostolidae > Actinostola > Actinostola sp. cb2023. The sequence continues at coordinate 91,710 of JAUJYZ010000465.1, forward strand.
GCATCTTCATCGTCAACTGATATTCGTCGCCCGAGTCCTGGAGTCAGGTTAGTATGGACTATGACAGCAGGCTTTGCTAAATGACTGTGATCAGGATTCGTGAATGGGCGTTCTTTTGGACGTCTTGGTGACGAAGAGTTGGTCCTGCCAAAAAGAAACTTGCCCAATCTAGTGTTTTTGAAATTATTCATCCTTCTTTGAAGAGTTGGAAAACTGGCTTTAGCACCCACAGTGGAGTCCTTGGTTTTATAGCGAGTAATATAATTAACCAATGAAAATCATCCATTTGACGTCATGAAACACGGAGTGTTTGAGATAAGCGTCAAACTTTGATCGCGAAATGACTGGTTGCTATGGCAATTTACAAATATTGACGAGAGACGTGTCAAAAACAATTAAGAGTCTAGTAAGAAAGAGAGAGAGAGAGAGAGAGAGAGAGAGCAAATAAAAGAGAAAAATATCGATCCCGGGTCCAGGGGATTGCGCCTTAGTGATCTTCCCAGTCCCCTCTCCCCGGTCCCCTCCAGCCTCCTCCTCCCCCCTTATGCCAATTGGGTCGATCGATACTATTAGAGTAAAACAATAGAAACAAAACAATAGAACAAGTAGACAATAGTAGATAATGAATTCTATTGTTTGTATTATCCAATCACAACAAGTCTTCAGAGCTTCTGCGTGTCACCTAAATTTATCCTCGAAAAATTCGCAAAAATGGTAGAAAATAACGCTTTTTCATGGCTAAAGCCCATGCAAAATGAGCAAAATTGGTCGAAAACGGCGATTTTTGATGGATTGTAGCCCATGCAGAATGCGCAAAAATGGTCCAATATGACGCTTTTTGATGAACTATTTGCAAACTGCGCAAAAACGGCTCAAAAAGACGATTTTTGATGAACCACAGTCCGCGCAAAATGCACAAAAACGGCTCAAAAAGATATATGTGACCAAATTGCAGTAGGCAAATAAACCAAATTCAACAATCAATTGTCAACCCGCAATGAATATCTTGCCAACCATGTCGGGCTAAACACATTCTATTGCTGCACATGTCAGCTCTGTGGCCAGAGACATGCATAAGCACTCGTTTTATCAGCTCTGTGATCCATAGAAAACTGAAGAGAAGATATATACTCGTCATCTCTGTGACCAACGGTCATGCAGTAAACAACTTGCCAACCCTGTGACTAAACACATTCTATTGCTACACGTGCCAGCTCTGTGGCCATAGACATGCATAAGCACTCGTTTTATCAGCTCTGTGATCCATAGAAAACTGAAGAGAAGATATATACTCGTCATCTCTGTGACCAACACACATGCAGTAGGCAAATAAACCAAATTCAACAATCAATTGTTAACCCGCAATGAATATCTTGCCAACCCTGTGGTTAATATAAATAACTGATAATAATAATAATAATAATAATAATAATAATAATAATAATAATAATAATAATAATAATAATAATAATAATAATAATAATAATAATAATAATAATAATAATAATAATAATAATAATAACTTATTATATACAAGCCTAGACAAGTCGGTTCTAAGCGCTGATTACAATAAAAAGTAAAATATGAAAAAATATAAACACATTCTATTGCTACACGTGCTCCAGTTCTGTGGCCAAAAGGAATGCATAAGCATAAGCACATTTTATCAACTCATTTTATCATCATCTCTGTGACCATTACGCGTTGTAAACCCCTGAAAAACTGTTCTAGGCAATTAGAATAAACATAAACTAAGAAACAATCGGCTAAACGAGGGACGTCGGTCGAGTAAATCTCGTACTGCCATCCCTGTGGCCTGCTAAAATCTAGTTGTACCGCTAATAAACGAAAACACGTCAAGGCTATATAGCAAAACCTGACTAGAAAACGAAATAAAGGCTAGAGAACGTTTCGTATACAGAATATCACCTGGTGGTCATGCTGAGCAGCTCGTTTGGCAGTTGACTGCATGAGATGGACGCCGAGCATAGAAGGATTGTGAGGCTGGTTTCTTGACAGTAGATTTACCAGCGACATGAGTGGTGCGAATTGAAGCTTGTTTCACTTTTTGAGCAGCACCAGAAAGAGATCCAGGCGAAGGCTGGGCGATGTTCTTCTCAGTGTACAAACGGGTTAGACATGCTGCCTGTACGACTGCCTGTACGACTCCTCGTGTAAAGTGGGCTAATTTGTATGCATGCTAGCTTATATAGTGGGAAAGACCGCTGAAAATAGCGATAAATAGCAGATAGAAGGCCACGAGGCGCGTAGCGCCGAGTGGCCCTTCTATCAATGCGAGGCGCTCTAAATTCCATAAATCACGAGTGTTTATTCTCTAACCGTTTTAGAATATAGTCATACTCACGAGAGTATTCTGTGGCTGCATGTCAGTTGCTTTCCCAAAGGAATACTGATTTCAAATGCAAATACGCTTATGCAAAGCTGTTCAGTTGTGTGTGACTTCAGTGGAGTGAAGATGAATATCCGATGGCTAGCTTGAGGCTTTTAAATACGAAGCTTGCAACGCTAGAAATCACCGGTATTTGTTGTGGAAATGAAGAACGAAATTGAAAAATGAGAGAAATAATGGACACCAATGAAAGAAAACTCAAGCACGATGTGGACATTTAATATATTGAAAGATTGGGCTAACTGATCGCAATAATCATACGGAGAACTTGGATGACTGATGAATATCCGTACATCGATCTACACTTCTTGTAGAACATGGCCGGAGAAACTCGTTTGTGATTTCATTTTGAACAGTAAGTGACTCGCTACGTTTCTTTAGTGTTTAGCATAGCCCGGGTTATGATCTGTATTTCTCATGTATCAGTAATCATGTATAAATCTAATTACTGTCGAGATTAAACTAAGATTGCATTAGAATATGTTTTGTATATAGTTTAGTATACGTTATATATTAGAGTGCAAATATTATATCCGTGAAATAAGAGCCAACGACAACAATGATAAAGCATTTGGTGCTATTTATTAGTACTATTTAGTTAGTTAACTATTTCATGGATATAATATTTGCATTCTAGTATTCTCTAAGTTAGTCATTAGTATTCCCTATATAGAGAATACTAATAAGGCTTTGTAACAAAAGAAAACAAAGAGCTTTATTAGTATTCTCTATATAGAGAATACTAATGAGTCCATTGTTAAATCCCTATTAGTTACTTTATGAGAAATAGAGCGCACAAATGCTGCGCGCTGATTGGTCGAGTGAGTATGACTATATTCTAACTAGAAATAATAATAAATAAATAAAGTGATCACAATCAGTAGGGCCATATACAGTATTTATTTCACATTCATACGATGAAATACAAAGCTAACTTTACGTATACACGTGCATACCATTAAAATATTATTATTATTATTATTATTACTATTATTATTACTATTATTATTATTATTATTATTATTATTATTACTCTTATTATTATTATTATTATTATTATTATTATTACTTTAATTATTATTATTATTATTATTATTATTACTCTTATTATTATTACTATTATTACTATTATTATTATTATTATTATTGTGGAGTCGAAATCGGGTAAATTCTGTGGTATTTGAAACATACAATATAATACTGATCAAAAGATATCTTCAAAGACTTTACAAATATGGTATGAAAGTAAATTCACCTGATTACAATCGACAATTCATACCTATACATGTATAAAGATTTTATCTCATTTTCTTTGCAGTCAGTTCATTTCTTCTACCATTTCCCCCCCATTTTCTTTGCAACATCTTGTTCACATTTGTAGGCCAAATGAATGCGATGTTCAACCTCCCTCTCGAAGACAAAGTGAACCATTACAGCATCTTCATCGTCAACTGATATTCGTCGCCCGAGTCCTGGAGTCAGGTTAGTATGGACTATGACAGCAGGCTTTGCTAAATGACTGTGATCAGGATTCGTGAATGGGCGTTCTTTTGGACGTCTTGGTGACGAAGAGTTGGTCCTGCCAAAAAGAAACTTGCCCAATCTAGTGTTTTTGAAATTATTCATCCTTCTTTGAAGAGTTGGAAAACTGGCTTTAGCACCCACAGTGGAGTCCTTGGTTTTATAGCGAGTAATATAATTAACCAATGAAAATCATCCATTTGACGTCATGAAACACGGAGTGTTTGAGATAAGCGTCAAACTTTGATCGCGAAATGACTGGTTGCTATGGCAATTTACAAATATTGACGAGAGACGTGTCAAAAACAATTAAGAGTCTAGTAAGAAAGAGAGAGAGAGAGAGAGAGAGAGAGAGAGCAAATAAAAGAGAAAAATATCGATCCCGGGTCCAGGGGATTGCGCCTTAGTGATCTTCCCAGTCCCCTCTCCCCGGTCCACTCCAGCCTCCTCCTCCCCCCTTATGCCAATTGGGTCGATCGATACTATTAGAGTAAAACAATAGAAACAAAACAATAGAACAAGTAGACAATAGTAGATAATGAATTCTATTGTTTGTATTATCCAATCACAACAAGTCTTCAGAGCTTCTGCGTGTCACCTAAATTTATCCTCGAAAAATTCGCAAAAATGGTAGAAAATAACGCTTTTTCATGGCTAAAGCCCATGCAAAATGAGCAAAATTGGTCGAAAACGGCGATTTTTGATGGATTGTAGCCCATGCAGAATGCGCAAAAATGGTCCAAAATGACGCTTTTTGATGAACTATTTGCAAAATGCGCAAAAACGGCTCAAAAAGACGATTTTTGATGAACCACAGTCCGCGCAAAATGCACAAAAACGGCTCAAAAAGATATATGTGACCAAATTGCAGTAGGCAAATAAACCAAATTCAACAATCAATTGTCAATCCGCAATGAATATCTTGCCAACCATGTCGGGCTAAACACATTCTATTGCTGCACATGTCAGCTCTGTGGCCAGAGACATGCATAAGCACTCGTTTTATCAGCTCTGTGATCCATAGAAAACTGAAGAGAAGATATATACTCGTCATCTCTGTGACCAACGGTCATGCAGTAAACAACTTGCCAACCCTGTGACTAAACACATTCTATTGCTACACGTGCCAGCTCTGTGGCCATAGACATGCATAAGCACTCGTTTTATCAGCTCTGTGATCCATAGAAAACTGAAGAGAAGATATATACTCGTCATCTCTGTGACCAACACACATGCAGTAGGCAAATAAACCAAATTCAACAATCAATTGTTAACCCGCAATGAATATCTTGCCAACCCTGTGGTTAATATAAATAACTGATAATAATAATAATAATAATAATAATAATAATAATAATAATAATAATAATAATAATAATAATAATAATAATAATAATAATAATAATAATAATAATAATAATAATAATAATAATAATAATAATAATAATAATAATAATAATAATAATAATAATAATAATAATAATAATAATAACTTATAAAGCGCCTATACAAGTCGGTTCTAAGCGCTGATTACAATAAAAAGTAAAATATGAAAAAATATAAACACATTCTATTGCTACACGTGTGCTCCAGTTCTGTGGCCAAAAGGAATGCATAAGCATAAGCACATTTTATCAACTCATTTTATCATCATCTCTGTGACCATTACGCGTTGTAAACCCCTGAAAAACTGTTCTAGGCAATTAGAATAAACATAAACTAAGAAACAATCGCCTAAACGAGGGACGTCGGTCGAGTAAATCTCGTACTGCCATCCCTGTGGCCTGCTAAAATCTAGTTGTACCGCTAATAAACGAAAACACGTCAAGACTATATAGCAAAACCTGACTAGAAAACGAAATAAAGGCTAGAGAACGTTTCGTATACAGAATATCACCTGGTGGTCATGCTGAGCAGCTCGTTTGGCAGTTGACTGCATGAGATGGACGCCGAGCATAGAAGGATTGTGAGGCTGGTTTCTTGACAGTAGATTTACCAGCGACATGAGTGGTGCGAATTGAAGCTTGTTTCACTTTTTGAGCAGCACCAGCAAGAGATCCAGGCGAAGACTGGGCGATGTTCTTCTCAGTGTTCAAACGGGTTAGACATGCTGCCTGTACGACTCCTCGTGTAAAGTGGGCTAATTTGTATGCCATCGCCAGAAATTCCGGTCATTCTGAGCCGGAAGTGACGCAACGGTTTTCATTTGGAAGTATGACTTCGAGTGTCAGTCAAATTCGCTCCTAAACACGTTCAAGAAGGCTGCTTTAGTGAATTAAACACCATTCGAATTGAAAACAACTAGCAAACTGTATGTGTAAGGTATATTTAGAGCTCAATATTATCGAATAAATATTTTAGAAGCGAAATACTGGCTCATGTCGACGAAATCAATGAATAGCACAGGGAGCCCAAGCGCCCTCAGGCCCGGACTCGGAGAAATCAAACCAATTTCGACGGTATGCCTGTGCTTTAACAGCTATCCCATGGATCTTTACGGCAAATGAAAGATGGATGTCTGAGCTTTAGTTTGATGCCAAACATGCAGCAGTTCGGTTAAAATGTCCAAGTTTCAAGGTTCATTACTTCACAAGATGACTCTATTACAACTCCCAAAAAGTGTAAAGTTTGAAGTCAAAAAGGAAAGGTTTATAGAGCAGTAAACCAGTTCAATTTAATGGATCTAGAAGAACTAATATGTCTATTATACGAATCCACCTGGGAAAATTTGATGGAGCAATGGATTATCTTGCAATCCGGCCAAGACTCACATCGGTTGAACCGATTGATGACCAATTTGTCAATGATTTGGTGATCATGTATGTCGCTTTGCGTGAGAATTGTAGTATTATAGAAAACCAAGAGAAAATGAGGTAAGAGAAGGAATATCTGGTATTGGGCTCTTGACCCATCATGTGCCCCGTTAATTCTATTTTTAGAATCAATCTATCTTTAGAACGGAACGTGATTGGCCAGATCATATAAGGCGAGGTCGCGCAGGCCGTTACGCACGGCTTTGATATGAAAAGTCAAAATTGAGCGAAGTGAGCGAAGAAAATCTTCTCAACTTTCTCGAGCATTTTACAAATTTTTACTTCGAAAACTCAATAAAGGATTTTACCAAATTATCCTTTTGGGATTTGACTGAAATTGTTGTGAATTTGGGACACTTGAGACGATTCTAAATAGAGGAAAACAGCTTCAGTTTGCCATGTCCTTCGACAGAGAAAACCGATATTAAAAAGTGCAAGGAGTCGTCAGTTTGTTGTAGCCGGCGTCTTGTAGGACTGCAGATGGTTGAATTAAATTTTCATGTCCACAATATGGCTGGTGCTTCAAGGTTTTGGTGATGTTGGCTCTTGTAAAGTTTCCTTCGTGTTTTCCAACATGAGAATAACGCTTGGACTTCGTAATTGTTGAATACAAGTGCCGGTAAGACCACATTAACTTTAGAGTTTGTTTTCGTGACTTGCTTTGACTTTGATCGTAATTGTGTAGTTTATATTTGTAGCACCTTAATTTTGCTCAATTCGCCTGAGTATTCGTAAAATCCTTCAATGAGTCTTATACCCCGTTCACACCAAGGCTTAAACATGGTTTAAGGTGGTTTAACTAAACGGGTTTAGGAAATTATCTACAAACGCCATGCATTGCACAGTAGAAATTCCAGGTAGTTTCAATTGATTCTTGTGAAATCAAATGCCCTCGAATTAGAGAAGCGAGAATAAACTCAGTTTAACTAAACAAGGTTTGGTGTGAACGGGGTATTAGAGAATTTTAAAATTGTGGCCTTTTCTCAGAGAGTTGACGATATTGTTTCGCTCAGTTTTGTATTTGTATTCAGTGCAGACTTTGCATGTAAACATCATAGAAATCGTGCGACCACTGCTTTGTTATCTTGGAGCAGAAGCTGTGTAGTCTTTTGCTTTTCTCTTTAATGGCAAAAAATAAAAAGTTTTTGAAAGGAAAAACCAAGGTAAGGTCGGTAAGGTTGAGTATTTTAAAATTCTACAAGTCAAGAGTGGTTGCGCGTGCATGGTAACTAAAGCTAAAAATAGCTTCGATCTAAAAATAGAATTAACGGGGCACATGATGGGGTACCAGGGATTCCTTCTCTTACCTCATTTTCTCTTGAGAAAACTGAATAAAGGAAAGGTAAGAAACTTGATTTTAAATGTTATTTGTCATCATATACGTTAAAATGATATCGAAGAAACTATATCCACCTGGGAAAATTAGAAATATTGAACGGATACGATTATATTTGCTATGGTTTGAACAAACATATACATTTCTTTGTAAAAATTATTCGTTAATTTGATGCTCACTTGGGTGAAACCGCTGACTGGCTGCCGATCAG